>JAJDFG010000472.1:0-165000 GCA_021039105.1 Scomber colias
CCTGTTATATCTTGAATTAACTGTGGAATATTTTATGTTAAAATCAACCTGTTTTCTCACACTGAATCACAAAGAGGAGTTGCAATAGAGAAAAGCTTCCTTCTGCCTCTAATTGAGACCCTGTAGATTCACCTTTTATCCTAATTAAATTCTCTCTCTCTCTCTCTTCCTCTTTTTTCTCTCTTTCTCTCTCTCTCTCACACACACAAGAAATTGAGAGAGAGAGACATTTAATTATTTTGCCAGGCAGATTGGAGAGCTGATATATATATTTTTAAAAAGCAGCTAGATTTACATGCTTCCAAAAAGGAGTAGAGACAGATCACTAAAACCACCCCTCGGCGTCAGATGTTGAAAAAGGTGTTAAAAAGGTGTTGAAAAGGTATCTCAAACACACATACGCAATCTTCACTTCTCTCAAGTGTCTTTGTACTGTGAAAGTGTTTAATTGTTTTTATTAAAGCATCATGTATTCTCTTTGCTCACAATCTCTACTTAACTAAGAATCTCTTTGTGTGCAATATTATCGTAACATTGAAGTATTTGATCAGAAATATCGTGATATCAGCCCTACCTCCAATATAAACTACTTTATGGAATAAAAAGAAAAAGACAGAAGCAGCTCCAGTGTATGCAAAACAAGCAAAACACATTGTAGAGCTCATGCAACCCCAAAAGAAGTTCAACTGTTGGATGTAAGAGCTTCATTAACCCTCCTGTTGTCCTCAGGTCAAGGAAGGACAAGAGGAAGGGATGAGGAAGGGAGGAAAGAAGGAAGGAAAGGAGTAAGGAGGGAGGGAGGACAGGACGAAGGAAGGAAGGAAAGGAGGGAGGGAGGACAGGAGTAAGGAGGAAAAAAGGAAGGAAGGAAGGAAAGAAGAAAGGAAAGGAGTAAGGAGGAAAAGAGGACGGAAGGAAGGAAGAGAGTAAGGGAGGGGGGGGAGGAAGGAAGGAAGGAAGGAAGGAAGGAAGGAAGGAAGGAAGGAAGGAAAGAAGTATGGAAGGAGGATGGGAGCAAAGAAAGAGGAAGGAAGGGAGGAACAGTCAAAAGAGAGGAGGCTCAATTTGACCCGGGAGGACGACAGGAGGGTTAAGATCTGCAAAACATTCATCTAATGCAAGGAAGGAAGGAAGGAAAGAAGGAAGGAAAGGTGTAAGGAGGGAGGGAGGAAGGAAAGAAGGAAGGAAAGAAGGAAGGAAGGGGTAAGGAGGGAGGGAGGAAAAGAGGAAGGAAGGAGAGAAGGAAGGAAGGAAGGAAGGAAGGGAAGGAAGGAAGGAAGGAAGGAAGGAAGGAAGGAAAGGAAGTAAGTAAGGAGGGAGGAAAGAAGAGGAAGTAAGGAGAGAAGGAAGGAAGGAAGGAAGGAAGGAAGTAAGGAGAAGGAGGGAGGTTACCATACAGCATCAAAGTGTAAAAGAAGAGCACTGAATCATATATCTGGATTTTATCTAACGGAGGCCTTACTCACATTATTGGATTTGTTCAGCTTGGTGTCAGCACGTTAAACTCCTCTGAGCACTTTCAACTCACAAGAGGCATACGTAAAAATCAATGAGGACCATCAAAAGAAATTCAGACGGATATTTACATAGAGACATCAAAAAATCCTCCAGTGATTTCGACCCTCTGCCCCTACAAGGAAATTCGACTCCACTTTTTACCGTCCCCGTCTCTCTATGTTCTTGGCATGCAACCCCCAAACATCCCTCTAAAGCAAATAAAGAATTAAGAAAACATCTGTCGCATATCCTACCGTCAAGCCAGTGACATCGCATGCTTATTAATTCATTTATCGCCAATGAAAATACATGGCGAGTCCATTGGTAAGGCACATCAAAAGGTTCAAACCCCTCTATCCATTCTCCAGAGATAGATCAAAATACCAAAAGGCTGCCCTGATTAAGTCCCCCATGTGGCAGTGAAATGTTCCCTTCCTTGATCTGTGTCTCTCATATGACCCGATTCCCTCCCGAAGGACATGTCCTCTGTGAGAAAATGGCTCGTTGCTCCTCTGTAAGGATTTCATGCAATTTAGTCACATTGGATGATGGTGTTTGAGCGAAATGTCACGCCTTACTTAGCGAAACAGAGACATCCCAAGTCCAACAACTACAGTATATAAGGTTTACTAGTATGCTGCGGTGCACTTGGCGTGACCTTATAAGTTAGTTATGACTTAAAAGAGTTAAAATCATTTATTTGAACTCTATTTCAATCTTCTCTGAATTGTTATAAGCACCAATATTATTTTAAGATGATGTTCCTTCCTTCCTTCCTTCCTTCCTTCCTCCCTCCCTCCTTACTCCTTTCCTTCCTCCCTCCCTCTTTACTCCTTTCCTTCCTTCCTCCCTCCCTCCCTCCCTCCTTACTCCTTTCCTTCCTCCCTCCCTCCCTCCTTCCTCCTTTCCTTCCTTCCTCCCTCCCTCCCTCACTACTCCTTTCCTTCCTTCCTCCCTACCTCCCTCCTTACTCCTTCCTGCCTTCCTTCCTTCCTTCCTCATTTCCTTCCTCCCGTCCTTCTCTCCTAAATTCCTTCCTCTTTTCGTCATTATTCCATTCCTTTCCTTTCCTTTCCTTCCTTCCTTCTCTTCTTGCTTCCTTCCTCTTTTCCTCCTTACTCCTTTCCTTCCTTGACCTGAGGGACAACAGGAGACCTACATTGGATGATGGTGTTTGAGTGAAATGTCACGCCTTACTTAGCGAAACAGAGACATCCCAAGTCCAACAACTACAGTATATAAGGTTTACTAGTATGCTGCGGTGCACTTGGCGTGACCTTATAAGTTAGTTATGACTTAAAAGAGTTAAAATCATTTATTTGAACTCTATTTCAATCTTCTCTGAATTGTTATAAGCACCAATATTATTTTAAGATGATGTTCCTTCCTTCCTTCCTTCCTTCCTTCCTCCCTCCCTCCTTACTCCTTTCCTTCCTCCCTCCCTCTTTACTCCTTTCCTTCCTTCCTCCCTCCCTCCCTCCCTCCTTACTCCTTTCCTTCCTCCCCTCCCTCCCTCCTTCCTCCTTTCCTTCCTTCCTCCCTCCCTCCCTCACTACTCCTTTCCTTCCTTCCTCCCTACCTCCCTCCTTACTCCTTCCTGCCTTCCTTCCTTCCTTCCTCATTTCCTTCCTCCCGTCCTTCTCTCCTAAATTCCTTCCTCTTTTCGTCATTATTCCATTCCTTTCCTTTCCTTTCCTTCCTTCCTTCTCTTCTTGCTTCCTTCCTCTTTTCCTCCTTACTCCTTTCCTTCCTTGACCTGAGGACAACAGGAGACCTACATTGGATGATGGTGTTTGAGTGAAATGTCACGCCTTACTTAGCGAAACAGAGACATCAGAAGTCCAACAACTACAGTATATAAGGTTTACTAGTATGCTGTGGTGCACTTGGCGTGACCTTATAAGTTAGTTATGACTTTAAAAGAGTTAAAATCACTACAAATATATATTCGATTTTGATCTAAAGGAAATGTCAACTTCTGACAGGAAACTTTGTGCTGTATAAAGGGGTTTTTTTGGGTAAAGGGAGAAGATAAAAGTGTTTGACCTTTGATTGTGAAAGGTGCTGTTGTGTGTATTTTAATAGATTTTATTTATAAGGTCAACTTCTACCAGGAGAGTACATGGTTCCTACTTTTCATACTGTATATACAGACATATATGAGAGTATTTAAAAGGAACTTCATATGCCAGAAAAACATCTTCATAGATAGATGGGCTTTCTGTTTGAGGACACTTTCTTCATTTCCTTAGAAGTTCCTTTTGTTTTCTGTAGTAGGGATGTGTCACGTCTCAATTAACCATCATTTTATTGGCATCAGCCATCAAATGCAAGTCTCCTATGCCCCAGTGCTAGGCAGGAGAGTGTCAGGATGTGAAATCTGTCAATCATCGTCAAGAGGAATGCAGCTGTCACGGTAAAGTTTTATTGATCTTACCTGAGAAAGATGAAGGTTTTTGAGCATGTTATGGGAAGATTGTCACGACTTCTCTGCTCCTGAAACAAACAAGTGAACAACCAAAATAAATTCACATTACTCTTCATATTCAACCTCTAATGGTTAAAATAGATTTAACCCGCGTGTCGTCCTCCCGGGTCAAATTGACCCCGTCTCTTTTGACTGTTCCTTCCTTCCTTCCTTCTTTCTTTAATTTTTCCTTCCTTCTTCCCCTCCTCCCCTCTTTGCTCCCTCCTCCTTCCATCCTTCCTTCCTTGCTTACTTGCTTCCTTCCTTCCTTCATTTCTTCCTCCTTCCCTCCCTCCCTCCCTCCTTACTCCTTCCTTTCTTTCTTTCTTTTTTCATCCTCACTCCTTTTCTTCCTTCCTTCCTTCCTTCCTTCTTCCCTCTTTCTTAAATTTTTCCTTCCTTCTTCCCCTCCTCCCCTCTTTCTTTGCTCCCTCCTCCTTCCTTGCTTACTTCCTTCCTTCCTTCCTTTCTTCCTCCCTCCCTCCGTCCCTCCTTACTCCTTTCTTTCTTTCTTTCCTTCCTTCCTCTTTTCGTCCTCACTCCTTTTCTTCCTTCTCTCCTTACTTCCTTCCTCTTTTCCTCCTTACTCCTTTCCTTCCTTCCATCTGTCCTTCCTTGACCTGAGGACAACAGGAGGGTTAACAGAGAAGTCCATTATATAGTTGAAGCCTCACATGGATTCATTTGGCCAAGTTGGATCTTTTTTCTCTTGTTAAAATAGCTTGGCACACTCTACCTGCAGATAAAATGACAGACAGCTTGCAAAACTTAATTATAGATAAACAGATAGATGACAAACTGGGTATTTCTGAATGAATCAAGTGAAATGAACTTATGTTTATGCACTAATTGGTGACTTTTAGATATTGAATGCCCTGAATGTCTTTACCCCCTCCCCTCAAATTGAGTATATGACATTTAAAAAAAAAAAAAGAGTCTTTCTCATTTAACAGCGAAGCATGCAAACCTTCTTCCATCTGTGCAACACTATCCAGCCAAATGATACTACCTGGAGACAAAAATGATAGCTATATGCCAGCGAGCCTGACTCAGTTTCACATTCTCCCATATAACATACAGAGGCCCTTTCCCAAAAAAAAAAAAAAAAAAAAAAAAAAGACTGTCTTTGGGGCTTCTTCTCTGTAAATGTCATCCTACTTCAGACGTCACTCTGAAAATGTCACCCCGCTACCCTTTTCATTAGCTCACCAGCTCTCTTCTCGATTATACACCATTTTCCATTAGAGGGATCACACACCTAGGGCGAGGCTTTTTTTTTTGTTTCCTTTCGAGCTATACGTACTCAAGTGTGATTGCTAGGCTTTAAAGGGCCTGGCTGTTCTGGATGTTCTGGCACTGGGGTGTTATGGTTTGATGTTGTTTGTTCAACCGTGATCACCTGTTATGTTATTGGAGATTTCTTTCCACCGTTTCCGAGGCTTCCGATGCTTGCAAAGGCATCGAGTGGAGGGGCTGTGCAAGATGTCAATCATGTTTGTAGAAGAAGAAGAAAGCTCCTGTTGAGGGAGGAAATATGCAGCTGTAATTTAAAAAAAGCCATTCTTTATTTTTTATTTTTTTAACCCTCCTGTTGTCGTCAGGTCAAGGAAGGAAAGGAGTAAGGACAGGTGGAAGGAGGAAAAGAGTAGAGAAGTAAGGAGAGAAGGAAGGAAGGAAGGAAAGGAGTAAAGAGGGAGGGAAGGAAGGAAAGGAGAGTAAGGATGAAAAGAAGAAGGAATTTAATAGAGAAGGAAGGGTGAAAGGAAGGGAGGAAGGAAAGGAAGAAAAAGGAAGGAAAGGAGTAAGGACGAAAAGAGGAAGGAATTTAGGAGAGAAGGAAAGAAAGGAGGGAGGAAAGGAGGAAGGAAGCAAGGAAGGAAGGAAAGGAGTAAGGACGAGAAGAAGAAGGGGAATTTAATAGAGAAGGAAGGGAGGAAGGAAAGGAAGAAGGAAAGAAGGAAGGAAGGAAGGAGGAAGGAAGGAAGGAAATGAGTAAGGACGAAAAGAGGAAGGAATTTAGGAGAGAAGGAAAGGAGGAAGGAAGGAAAGAAAGGAGTAAGGAGGGAGGGGAGGAAAGGACGAAGGAAAGGAGGGAAAAGAGGAAGGATGGAAGGATGGAAGCAGGAGGGAGCAAAGAAAGAGGGGAGAAGGGGAAGAAGGAAGGAAAGAAGGAACGGTCAAAAGTGACGGGGGTCAATTTGACCCGGGAGGACGACACAAGCGTTAAAAAGGGAAAGTTTTGAAGGCTACAGTGCAGGAATGTGTGGACTGGTTTTAATGACGTCTGGACATTTTTAAATCTTCAGGCAGGGAAGGTCACAGCTGATTGGCAGGATGAACAGAGAGATTATTATACACTGATAAATTATTTTATTTCAAATCATGCCAACTAGAGCTGGATATGTTTTTGCATGATTTATAGTTCAAACAACTCCCCTATGAATCTTTATTTACTGGACCTTTATATGCAGCCCCTCAGTTCAGCCTCTGTCTGAGCTTGCTCTGTTCTGATTGGCCGACGTCTGGAAGCTGCAGACCTCGGCAGACTTCCTGTGGTTTCGGAGGTCATATAAATAAACAGTAGCAGTAGGATTTCACTTCATTGTTTACTCAAAATGGAAATTTCTCAAATATATGAGTACATGTTTGAGCCCAGACCTGATCCGGCATATGTGAGTGAACAGCAGGATGAACAATACATATAACTACCTTAGAAACAGCCTTAGCAACCAAAGCTACTGAACAGACAGGGCTTTGTGAGCATCTAATGTCATCATAAGGAGGAAGTAGAGGTAACATTGCAAACAAAGGGTTCAAAGCAGACTGTCAGACTCCTGGCTTCTGACTTGCAGACAGCATTTTTACATACGTTCAACTCAAGTTTTGGATATTTGATCATTTAGTAAATAGAAATCCAACATGAGAACAGTATAAAATGATAGTGAATCACAAAAAGTATGTTATGCCTCCTTTAAATGTACCAACATGCACACAGACACACAATTTTGCTTCCATAATAAGGTCAGTAATAGTGGAGAACTATGATTAACCCTCCTGTTGTCCTCGAGTCAAGGAGGGAAGGGAGGAAGAAGGAAGGATGGAGGGAGGGAGGAAGGAAGGAAAGAAGGACAGATGAAAGAAGGAAGGGAGGTAGGAGGGAGAAAGGAAAAGAGGAAGGAAAGAAAGACAGAGGAAAGAAGGAAGGGAGGAAGGTAGGGGACAGGAAAGAAAGAGAAAAGGAGGAAGGAAGGAAAGAAGGACAGAGGAAAGAAGGAAGGTAGGGGGCAGGAAAGAAAGAGAGAAGGAGGGAGGAAGGAAGGAACGGAGGGAGGGAGGAAGGAAGGGAGGACGGAACGGAGGAAGGAAGGAAAGAAGGACAGAAGAAGGAAGGAAGGTAGGAGGGAGAAAGGAAAAGAAGAAGGAAAGAAGGAAGGAAAGAAGGACAGAGGAAAGAAGGAAGGGAGGAAGGTAGGGGGCAGGAAAGAAAGGGAGAAGGAGGGAGGAAGGAAGGAAGGAAGGAAGGGGGATGGAGGAAAGAAAGAAGGAAAGGAGGAAAGAGAGAGGAAGAAAAGAAAGAGAAGGAGGGAGGGAGGAAGGAAAGAAGGAACAGTCAAAACAGACAGGGTCAATTTGACGACATGAAGGTTAATGACATAGTCGTCAGGGTAACCAGGTTACTACAGTCCATGTACAGTACAGAACCAGCGACCTGGTTTCTAATGCATGTGAACATACTGTTTGTTAGTTCTGGTCTTTTCATGGGATCTGTTTGCAAAATGGAAATATGCATATGTAATGTATATCTGAGACAAAGTCCACGGCACAAGAGGCCTTATAAATGCAAAGTGGACTGATTTCCATGAGCAGAGTGTCTTGGAGGACGAATACAAATTGCTTAATATGCACATGTCCAATACCATCCTCACAATCCTGCAGACTTTTTCATTTGTCAGTGTCTCTCTCTCTCTCTCTCACTCTTTCTGTCAATAGTAAACGTATTATTTGATGTCAGCTGTCTGTCAAAGTCAGCGCCCCACTCTCTCTATGGGCCAGGGGTAATATTTGCTAATGAGTTGCTTCGCTGCTGCCATGGTAACAGACCCATCACCACAGAGTGTGAAGCAGGAGTGGCACCCTTGACACCAACCCATAAAACAAGCCACCCGGACTGATGATCCGCAATGTATAATGTAGTGCCACAACCCCCATCCAGCCCCCTGCCCCCCCCCTCCTCATCTTGCCCTCTTTCTCTGTATCTGTCTTACCCTTCTCCCATCTCTCACCCTCTTCAACCCCTCTTTTCCCCAGTCATCCATCCCATCTGTCACTCATCCATCAGCCAATCCACATAAATAAAATTGAACGAATCCGGTTTAATCACATCTACTGGGGACAGGGGAGGGGGGAGGGGGCTCTAGTCCCTCCTTACCCCCTCCCCTATCCCAAATCAGAATAGAAGAAGAGAAGATAAAGCTCTCCTTAAAAGCTTATGTGAAAATGAACATTCATGTTACAGTGTAATTGAAGATGAAAAATGTAGGTTGTCAAGTCTGAAATGAAAATGGATACAATCCAGGGGCCAAAATTAAAACCTGCCAAGCAACAACAACGTCGTCTAGTAAAACGTGTCTGGTGGATAATTCAACTCATCAGAGAGGTGTGTAAATCTTTCAGGCAATAACATTAAAAAGTTATTTACTGCCTAGTATTTAATCATTTACTTAAATTCAGTGCTCAGTTTCATACACAATAGGTTACTTAGAAGGAGTCAAATTAATTGTTTTTTTTAAATCCCAAAAAGTCCTTGAAACTAATGATAACATTCATACTTGGTCCATGCAGGAGGACTATCACTGTTGAAGAATAAATACATGTTGGTATTATCATAGATACTTTGGTAAGGTTTGGGGACATCTGTTGTCACAACTACAATAAATAACATGTAGTTTAATTTATGGGACAGCTCTGGTGACTTTGGGTCTGTTCCAAACCGCATACTTTCCTACTACTCGTACTAACTCTGACGTCATTTGAAGTATGTAGTGTGTTTCAACTGTGTAGTATGTGATTTAGAGTATGTGAGAAGTTCCTGGATGGTTTACTAGATTCTCCAGAAATGCAGAGTATGCATCAAGAGCTGACTACTCACACTCACATTACCCAAGATGCAACACTACTACTCACACTCACATTACCCAAGATGCAACACAACTTCTGAAAAAACCCCAAAATACAAACGTCACAGATCACCTAGCTACAGCGAGGGTATGTTCGCTTCCTGTTTTCAAAATAAAAGCACCAATTCTATCGTTATGTTTTTGTTAATAATAAAAGGTAACGGATGTTTTATTTTGTGAACTCGCTACGGCTAACTCCGAATTCTCAGGAACAAAATTTTAAACAGGTGTTATTTGGACAAATTAGCGTCACATTGTGGATCTAAAGGGATACTTTACTTTCTTCCTAAAAAGGTTAGAAATGTGGATAAAGTGGTTTATTTACAGAGTTAGAGCTAAAATGAAATCAGCTTCAGCCTGATGATTTCAGCTCGAGTAGGAACCAAATGCATTGTGGGTAATCGTGTAGTTTACTACAGTGGTAACGGTCTGCTTACTATCTGGTCGTTTAGTGTGTAGTGTGTAGGATGGAAGTATGTAGTATATAGTATGTAGTATGCGGTTTCGAACACAGCCTTTGTCTTTCTATAGTAAAGTCACCTGGTTTCCTGTCACATGATGGCAAATATAAGTTGTTTTTCGGCCACTCATTTTTCTCAGGAGGAAAAGCTCCAAAGTGCTGATTCTATGATTCTATGTAGGATATGTCTCCAAAAACAGGTAGGATTATATATTAAAAAAAAGAAAAAAAAGAAGGTATATTCACCAAACCAACACTCCAAGAGAGACTCTCTGTTGTTCTGAGTGCAGTGCAGCAGGTGCAACCAATTACAGCCAACAGTCCAATCCAAATCCAAATTACCTTCACCTGTATCTCAGCAGTGTTGGCAGCAGAGGAAGACCCTAATATGAGATAAAGACTACAAAATACACACAGTATGAATATAAACCACAACTGGGAATCATTGGTACATGCTATGATAAGATAGCTTCACATTCATTTTATTTTAATATATTGTTGCATTTGAAAATCTCGCCTGTTTTGGAAACGCCCCCCACCCCCCTTCACCCCCTTGGCGGTGAGGTTGCAGCCTTAATGCCACATGAACAGTGGCAGCTGGCCTCATCAACAACTCATTATATTAACGTTATTTGCACATATGTGAACCGATCACATCTAACATAGGCTGTTACATTAATGCAATTCATTATTATTTTCACATTTCATATATATGTAGGTTTTTGGGTAATGAACATTTTGCACATTCCCAGTCAAATATGTAACATTCAATTCACTTCTCTTTTTTTCAGTTTCAAATACATTAGACGTATTTTTAATGGGATTTATTTTTTATATTATTCATGATTACTTGACTTGTGGTATTTTCTCTTCATTTGTGTGGGTACCTGTTTTTCCTCTTGTATATTTTGGTTGTTAAACTTGGACTGATTATTAAAGTAGGGTAAATTCCTTGTATGTGCAAACCTACTGGGCAATAAAACTGATTCAGATTTGTCCATATTGTAATTGTAATAATATATTGATATTTATTACGAATGAAAAGGCAAAAAAATGCCCCAAAATAAAGCTTAATAAGAAATAACTAAAAAGTGTAAGCTTATATTTGTAGGCAGTCGAACTAAAATTCATATAGATATGCAATTTATTATTAATTTGCTCCTTTCCTTCCTTCCTTCCGTCTTTCCTTCCTTCATCCTTCTTTCCTTTCCTCCCTTACTTCCTCCCGCCTTTCTTTCTGTCCTTCCTTCCTTCCTTCCTCCCTCCTTTCCTTCCTTCTTTCCTTCCTTCCTCCCTTCCTCTTTTCCTTTCTCCTTCCCTCCCTCCCTGCTACCTTCCTTCCTCCCTTCTTTCCTTTCCTCCTTTCCTTCCTCCCTTCCTCCCTTCCTTCTTTCCTCCCTTCCTCTTTTCCTTTCTCCCTCCCTCCTTCCTTCTTCCTCCTTTCCTTCCTTCTTCCTCCCTTCCTCCCTTCCTTCCTCCTTTCCTTCCTCCTTCCTTTCCTTCCATCCTTGACTCGAGGACAACAGGAGGGTTAAGATGAGCCTTATTGTGATAGTTATGTTTTGCACCTGTATTATAACTCGTTGTAGTGTGAATATTTATTCTGAAAATTAATAAACATACTTGTTGAAAAAAAAAATCATATAGATATACAATTTATAAATCTGGTCAACATAAAAACTACTACTGGTAAAATATGTCTCTGGTGGGTAATATAATAAAGTGGAATACAAATATCTCTCTAAAAGTCTAAAACAATGTGTGTATGAATGCTTATATCACATTTATACTTTCACTGAGCAAGAGTGAAAGAGTGTGCTGACTTGTTTTTATTCAAACTGAGCTGTCTGATACTTTAAAACCAAGCTGAGTCTCATTGGCCGGCTACAGGTTTCAGTGTCAGCTCACCAGCTTACCCGTGGAGATCATCTATCTAATTACACAAAGGTTGCCCTGACGCCCTTTTCTCCGTGGCATGACCAGATGACACCGCTCTCACTCCCATCTGTCCGAGCCTACCGACGCCTTGTGAAGCAGAAGCGGCACAGATTGTGACTCTTCTGTGACTTCGCAGGCACAGCGGGTTATGATGCTCTCTCAAGCCTCAACGCTCCTACGTCCCCATTCCACCTCTTTCTTTTTTTTTGGATGAGAGAATGAAGTGATTGCGCGAATGCTCAGTTGGGTATCGCACAATCTGTGAGAAATGTGTCACCCGTTTTACTCACTTTGCGGTCAAGGAATGACTTCACACTTTGATTTAAAGTGGTGACATGGCTCGCACACAAGTGTGATCACTTCACCATTTTCTTTTTTTTTTTAACCTTTGTGTCGTCTGTTTTGACTGTTCCTTCCTTCCTTCCTTCCTTCTGTCCTTCTTTCCCTCCTTCCTTCCTTCCTCCTTTCCTTCCTTCCTTTCCTCTTTTCCCTCCTTCCTCCCTCCCTCCTTTCTTCCTTCCTTCCTTCTTTCCTTCCCTCCTCCCTCCCTCCCTCCCCCTTCCTTGTTTCCTCCCTCCCTCCCTCCCTCCTACCTTCTTTCCTCCTCCCTTCCTTCCTTCCTCCCTCCCTCCCTCCCTCCTTTCCTTCCTTCTTCCTCCTTTAACTTGAGGACAACAGGGGGGTTAACTATTTTTTTTTAACCTTTGTGTCGTCTGTTTTGACTGTTCCTTCCTTCCTTCCTCCCTCCCTTCATTGTTTCCTCCCTCCCTCCTACCTTCTTTCCTCCGTCCTTCCTCCCTCCTTTCCTTCCTTCCTTCCTCCCTCCTTCCTTTCCTTACTTCTTCCTCCCTTCCTTCCTTCTTTCCTTACTTCTTCCTCCCTTCCTTCCTTGACTTGAGGACAACAGGAGGGTTAAGTATTTTGTTTCTTTATGCTTCAAACCAACAGACCTACTGTATATCTTGTATCTAGTAAAGACTACTGGATTTTCTTACTTGTCTTAATGTATGATAGCATCAAATTTCAGGTTGTTATTATATTTGTGTGAAGCTTTCTTTGGTTTTTGGGACATCTATACTTCCAAGGACTCACTGCTACTTCCCAGATATCACTAACATTGACAAAAATTTCTTTTCCTAAAGCTACTGTTTTGGCCACTAAGGGTGCTTTTACACTAAACAGTACATTCGTTGGTGTGAAAGCATCAATTGCACTCGGGTGCACACTAAATCAAGCGGACCAAGACCTCCAAAAAGAGGTGGTCATTTGACTATTGTGCTTACATTGTTCTGATGATAGAACAAGGTCATCCTTTCACAAGATAATGTATTGTACATAATCTGACTGTTTCCTCTGCTCCGGGTCTCACACTTGAGACAGCAAGAAGTCCTGAGTAAACTAGAGAAAGACAAGGAACGACTTTGTGCTTCTTGATAATAAATATTGCCAGAATACATCGGAAGATGAGGGAACGTCAATCAGACCAATCTTGATTCGTTTGCAGGTGTGAACTCGGACCACACCACAGCCTGTATGCTACATAGTAACTATTTTACTGCCTGGTGCACCAAATAATCAAACTATTGGTGTGAAAGCGCCTTAAAAAGTAGAGAAACTCCAACTGCAAGGTGATAGACAAACAACCCTGATGTAAAATCACCTTATAAAGTTGATTTAGCTAATGTGTTAGCAGAAAGTTGCCAATTTACTGTATGCATCTGGCAGACCTATATCAACATAATAATTTATTCATGTCAAGTCATGTTTTCCTCCACCTGATCAACATAAGTCTTTACACCAACTGCTGAGAAAAATATCTGGCTTTTAGCTTCCAGATGTTCCTCTTTCTTCACCAGCTATAGTTGTTAGCTTTATCTGTCTGCTGTTTGGTGTTGGGGAGGCAGCATTACAGTATGTTGTAGGTTTACCTTATTAGCTGAAAGTAAAGCCACCGTTTGCTGCTAGAAACATAGCGGTGAGACTGAACCCTGAAGTTAATATGCTGCTTAACAGTTTCAAGGTTGCCTGATTTTGGCCCTATATGAGCAACCTCTTTCACATTACACATATTCATATCCTCCACTTTATTGATTCACAGGGCTTTAATTGGATCTTCTTTAATTTATGTAAGCTTTGCATGTATTCCAACCAACTTGGAGCGTGCCACAGTAAATGTTAAAGCTTTCATTTCAGGCTATATACTGTAAGTAGGCTTAATTACGACTGTGTTAAAGTAAAGTAATCAGCAATGGAATAACAACAAGGGCATTTATATTTATGGAGAGAAAAAAAAATCCTTATTATTATTTTAAAAGCACAGGGGAAATAAATGCATTGATTTGAAATGTTGTTTTTCTTTTTTTTTTGTGGCAAAAACATGACCCAGTTCACTATTTTGTTTTCATGAGCATCATTTTTCATAGCGGGACATAGTAATTACACTTCATGTTGTGCTCTGTGGACCCCCTTACATTAGATTTTGTTCATTAAGAGCCTTTGGTAACATTATAATGTGCAGTCATTATTGCAGGCATCATAAAACATAACCAAGTAATGAATTAGTGAGTATTTTTCCATTAGCATGGCATATTGTTTCAGTAATTGAGTTTAAAGATGTGGAGGACCTCTAATATTTATAAAGCAACTTATGAAGTCAATCTATTCACAAACATGAGACGTCAAAAAGACAAATGATATCCTATACTTGTAAGACTGATGGCATAAAATTAAAGTAAATTGCAAGACTTTGTAAAGATTTGTAGTCATCAACACAAGACCTCCATTATGGTTTATTTCTAATTTTACTTACAGTAAGTGAGGTGTATGAGCACTACCAGTAATGACTTTAATCCTGCCAAGTCAAAAAACAACCAGCATGTCAAAATAAGTCATTATTTACCAGCCTTCTTTTTTAACCCTGTTGGCTTCAGGTCAAGCTAGGAAGGGAGGAAGAAGGAAAGAAGGGAGGAAGGAAGGGAGGAAGAAGGAAGGAAGGAAGGGAGGAAGAAGGAGGGAAGGGAAGGAGGAAGGAAGGAAAGGAAGAAAAGGAGGGAGGAAGGAAGGACAGACGGAAGGAAGGAGGGAGGGAAGGAAGGAAGGAAAGGAAGAAGGAAGGAAAGGAGGAAGGACGGAAGGAAGGAAGGAAGGAAGGAAGGAAGGAAGGAAGGAAGGAAGGAAGGAAAGGAGGGAGGAAGGAAGGGAGGAAGAAAGGAAGGAAGGAAAGAAGGAAGGAAGGAAGGAAGGAAGGAAGGAAAGGAGGGAGGAAGGAAGGGAGGGAGAAAGGAAGGAAGGAAAGAAGGAGGGCGGGCAAACAGAAGGAAGAAAAGAAGGAAGGAAGGAAAGGAGGAAGGGAGGAAGAAGGAAGGTAAGGAAGAAGGAAGGGAGGGAGGAAAGGAAAGAAGGAAGGTAAGGAAGAAAGGAAGGAAAGAAGGAGGGAGGGAGGAAGGAAAGGAGGAAAGAAGGAACAGTCGAAACAGACGGGGTCAATTTGACCCAGGAGGACGATACGAAGGTTAAAGCAGTCTCTGTATCATTTATCTGCATCTGCAATATTTGATGGTGGTATTTGCAGTCATTTCAAAACCTCAACATGTATCTGGCTTCCTGCAGTCAGGTATGGTTGTGGAAGATGATTGCGTTGGTTTTTACAGTTATTAAATAGTTATAAAACAGTTATTGTGGGTGATGGCAGTCTATAGAAATGCTTAACTGCTAATAAAATACACAGATTTCCATTCATTGACAAATCCAGCAAACACTTCTCATCCATGCATCAGACGTATTAAGCAGCAAGGACTCTGCACATGAACCACAGATTGCCACCATCAATCACAATTCTGCGGCTCATGACTGCAAGACGTGGGCCTGCCTGAGTCTGCGTCCTTTCCACTCAGTCTGCTATCTCTTAACTTACATAACCTCTCTGGTCCCCAGGAGGCTGCAGAGGCTGGCTGAGATTGTATCAATGCGCAGGTCAAGGGAAGGTGATGACTAATTCATGAGGCGGCTTTTGCAAAAGGAGCCCTCGTCGGGAGTCATTAGTCGCCTGTCAGCCTCCGCTCACGCAGCCACGGGAGTTGGGTTGCGTTGTGTGTCATGACGGAGGTTTTCACAAACAAGACCTCTCTTTGCTCTTTAGATGTTTGAGTCACAAGGAAAGCAGAAGAAGAGGTGCTGACGGGTGGTTGGTAATCGCGTAAGGAATTTTGAATGCACCCTAGTGTCTCAGAGAGCTTTGATCATAATCTCAAGATTTAAGATGGTTTATGTCCTCATTGTGTATCAATGCAGAGCCCTGTGCCGAAAAGCTGCAATAAGTCCATTCATACATGACCCTGTGGACATAAGACATTTAATTAAATATCCATGAAGGTTGAACTTACTTTTTTTATGCTATAGCTCAGAATATTGTATTGGTAGAAGAAATCAGTTTAACCCTCCTGTTGTCTTCAAGTCAAGTCAATTTGACCCGGGAGGACGACACAAAGGTTAAAGAGACAGAGAATGTGAAATAAATGTTCTATTAAAAACAATACATATTACTTTGGACTTCATTGTAAAGAATCTACAAACAGTTAAATACATATAGGTTGTCATACGTAGCATAAAAAGCTAGCAACGCTCTGTAAACAGAAACTTATACTCACACTCACACTCACACTCACACACACACACACACACACACACACACACACACACACACAGCTACTCTCCAAAGACTAGAAACATGATCACTGTTATTAGTCTTTTGGAGCCATTTCTAAGCAAACTAATGTTCCCAAACTCTTCATGACGAAGTAACACATGTAACCCAGTGCAGCTGTGTGGCTCAGTGATGTCTTTTTAATTTTGACAATAACAGCGGTCTATGACACACATACAGTATAAGATGTATCAGGCTTTGGAGACACACACAATAGTTGTTTATATAGGATCCATTCATCATTGGTTTGGCTCTGCACATGAGATTTGTAACAGTAAGGAAAATATAGAAAATCTCCAGCCTGATCCTTTAAAGGAAAGATGGCATTATGGAGTTCATCCAGAAGCCTCCAGAACAGCTTCAATGCTCCTTGACATAGATTGTGCAGGTCTCTATAACTATGATAAAGGGATGAACACCATTGTTTTGGTCTGTTGGCTATGAAGGCCATAACATATGATCCACATGATGTTCATACCATTCAGTGCTCCCTCTTGGTCTGTACTCAACTCATTTGTTCAGATTTTGTCTTCAGATAGTCACCTGTCTAAATGTATATATTAGGGCTATCAGCGTTAACGAGTTAATCACGATCAGATTAATGCAATCCATAACACGTTAATTTTTTTGAATCGCATTTTAATGTTGCAAGCCTTTTTGTCCCTTCTACTCACCCGTAGACGGCTCCTCTAGCTGTAGCGCTATGCTTTGAAGTGGCCTCCTGCAGTAAACCTACCGCGCTGATGGAAAGTAAGAGAGCTACTGGACTTTTGAACGGCTTGTTTAACTTTAAAAAACTTCCAGACGGTTCAGTTGACAAGTCAAAAGTAAAATGCAACCTGTGTCAAACGGAGTTTAACTACCACCGGAGTACGTGGAGTTTGAGTTAGCACCTCCGCGCTAAACACCCAGGTGCAGCCAAGCGAGCCTCAGCTCCACCAAAGGACCATTTTGGAGTGTGGGAGTCGCAGCAGAGCCGTGATTGATTCCCAGTTAAGACACTCTGGTAAGAAATGCTTTACATTATGAGCTTAAAACTGCCTTCAAATGTAAAATAACAGGATTTTAAACATGCAATTCAAAACGCGATTGATCGCGATTAACTATGGAAATTCTGCGATTAATCTAGATTAAAACAATTAATCGTTTGACAGCCCTAGTATAAATGTATAAATGTGAATGTGTGCTGAACCTTCACATGTACCTATTGTGCACAGTATATTTCTAGGGGGGGGCAAGAAGAAAGCATGAGATTTATGAATATATTAATTATGCTTTTATATGTTCAAGAGTCATTTTAGAATAATAAGTATTTATTTTTTTATTGTATACATATATTTCCATAAGTACTGAGGCCTAAAAGGATGTTAAAGTCTTCACCCTACCACTGTGGGTGTCAGGTTGAATCCATTTACATAAGATCAGAGGGATGAACTCTATTGTTGACATAACCTTTTTTTTTTTTTTCCTTTTACAAAATAAGAGGCCGTTCAATGTCAGCAGATTATGAAAACAGCTCCTTCTGAGGCCGAGTGCATGCAAACATCCCCTTTATCTCACAGGGTCATACATGAGTCATACATGAAGTGGCTTTTCCTTCACAATGTATGAGCTATATGTGCTCTCTACATGAATATGCATGAGTCAAATGAGTCAAAAGATCCATTTTAAACGTCAGAGAATATGTAGAGTTGTGTTTAAAAGAACAATAACTTGGAAAATATCCATTCCTTATAATATAATAGAAGTCAGGAGTTAATCTGATATTGTACCAGTACTAAAGAAGAGACACTTCAGATAACGAGGGATGCATGTTCAGTCCTCTTGCTGTCAGTATGATTTCAAAAACAGTCGTCAGGGGAAGGAAACAGATGTTAAATCAATATACTTACACAACAGGTGTCCTTCCATATTATTATGCAGTGGCATCAGTCGAGCTGTGAATGGGCGAGTATGGAGTGACAGCTGTTGGAATACCTGCTATATTAAATTGGGATTCATTCATTTCCTTTGAGTATTTAATGTTGAATTCATAACACACTCTAATAACTAGTGATCCTTAGAGGCATATAGTCGCTTTCTGCAGGGCCAGGAGGTTGACAGCATAGATGGAGAAGTTTGGCAGTAATGTGCTAAAACTTAGTCAAGTGTTTTATATTATTTTGATGTGTTCAAACTTTGTGAGATACGTTGGCTTAATTTATAATTGACTGTCTGTTAACCAGGAAATGTAGCCCGACTAGCCGGGATTAGCCAATCAATATTTCAACAACCCTTTCAGAATAAAAGATGCACTTAAAAAAACTAAAAATATTTATAGTAAAAATAAAATAAAGTACAGAAAAACAAAAAGAGAGAAATAAAATAAAAAGCAAGACTAAAAAGCATAAAATATGAGCTATTCCAGCATTATTTATGAATGATGATTTGCTTTAGGTTTAACCCTCCTGTTGTTCTCGAGTCAAGGAAGGAAGGAAGGGAGGAAGAAGGAAGCAAAGGAGGGAGGGAGGGAGGAAGGGAGGACGAAGGATGGAAAGGAGGGAGGAAGGAAGGAGGGAAAGAAGGAAGGAAGGAAAGGAGGGAGGAAGGAAGGGAGGAAAGGAAAGGAAAGGAAGGAAGGAAGGACGGAGGGAGAGAGTAAGGAAGGAAGGAAAGAAGGAAGGGAGGGAGGAAAGTAGGGGGAGGAAAGAAAGAGTGAAGGAGGGAGGGAGGAAGTAAGGAAGGTAGGAAGGACGGAAGGAAAGAAGGAGGGAGGGAGGAAGGAAGAAAGGGAGAAGGAGAGAGGGAGGGAGGGAGGGAGGAATGAAGGAAGGAAGGAAGGAAGGAACAGTCTAAATGTCTGTATGTTTGCATGAATCAAACTAAATACTGATTTTTTTATTGACTTAATTTTTAACTTTGAGCAAATGTGGAAGTTTCTCATGGGTGTTTTAGGAGCTGCTGTCACTAAACACTGGCAGCTTTATTTATATAGCACATTTCATACCAAACGCAACTCAATGTGCTTCAAATAAAAACAAACATTTAACAGTAAGAGTTGGAAGCATAAAATCATAAAATTATAAGAACAACAAAACAATCCTTTCAGAATAAAAAATGTATTAAAAAAACAAAAAATATTTATAGTAAAAATAAAATAAAGTTCAGAAAAACAAAAAGAGAGAAAGAAAATAAAAAAGCTAGACTAAAATATGAGTTATTCACCACACACAAAAATCGCAAATACCAGGATTAATGTCTTATTCCAGGATGATTTATGAGTAATTACAGGTGTTTGCTTGCTTTAGATTTAAATGTCTGGTTTCATCTGGGGTTTTTTTTGGTTTTTTTTAGAATTTTTGCATGAATCAAAATAAATGTAGATTTACTTATATTTACATCAGCTTCATTTTTTACTTTGAGAAAATTTAGAAGTTTCCCATGGTTGCTTTAGGAGCTGCTGTCACTAAACACTGATTTACTCTGCTCTTATTGTTACCACAGTCTAACGGCTCCAAACCCCAACACTTCCTGTGTTTGCTTTCTCGAGACAGGAAACAGTCTGGACTCTTAAGATCAAAGACTTACAGTCATCTCTTATCAAGGTCTGGGCAGAAACAGGACCGGTTGGACAAAAGCTTGTTTAGATCTTGATGGTGAAGGAAAATATTTATTTAAACATGCAACAAAAAAAAAAGGGAAGATTGGATTTATGTGCAGCCACCACATCAAATTGAAAGCGGTTCTGGTTCCAAGTGAGATGAAATAAGAGGAACTGTGATGTCTGGAGAGATCAGATAGAGAAGTGTTTCCTGGATGAAGATTACATCAAACTGTGGAAACTCCTCTTTCACTGGAAAAGCTTTTTAGTTACAGAAATAGAGCAGAAGTTTACCTGTTGTTGCATTTTTTTTTAAACAAGCCAGAAAGAGATGTTAAAATTGAACGGTTGATGTTCATCTGTCAGACTCTACAGTCTAAGTGTGGCTGTAACGAAGATGAACATCCAACCCCACTTAATTGAGACACACAGCATTTCCTCTGCTTTTTCCCATCACACTCTGTACACTCTCCACACCCACAGGAAATGATGACAAATTCAACTTCAGCATTTATAACCTTCATTTAGAGATATTTGGATTTACTGTTCGATTTTTCTGCCCCATCAATCCTTTGATATCTTTCTTGAAGCATCACAGACTGGCTAAGGGTTTGTTCATCATCTGATTTTGGTATTTAGGGTTAAAACCTTCCCAACAGTTACTAAACCTCGTCCATTTGAAGCTTCAGTTGTACAGACTTCAACAGATTTAAATATGTAGTTAGTAAGGTAAGGTGGTTAGAGAGTTTAAACTACTGCACACAGAGTAAAAAATAATAAACATAAATCAGTTGTTTAGTCTTTTAAATGTCAAAGATCAAAAAATAAATGCCCAAAAATCCACAGTGAAGATGTCAAATTGTTTGTGTTGTCCAACCAAAAGTTCAAGTCTCAAACTAATTGCATTTTAGGGTAGTTTTATTTAGTTTATTTTATTTTATTGTTGTATTCATTTGTTTTTAGCTTCTGTAGCAATGCATTTTCCCCACTGTGGGATCAATAAATGTATCCTTATCCTTGGTTCAGTTTACATTGATGTTAAACAGAGAAGAGAGGGAAATTCTATCTTTGCCTGGTAGCAAAAAATTGACAATATTAATATTTAGGGCCATGGTTCAAGTATGGTACGAGTATTAACTTTGGACAGTTTTTAATTTTATTGTTGTATATATTTGGTTTTTTGGGTTTTTTTTCTATTTCACTATTTTTTGAGCTTCTGTAGCAATGAATTTTCCCCACTGTGGGATCAATAAATGTATCCTTGGTTCAGTTTACGTTGATGTTAAACAGAGAAGAGAGGGAAATTCTCACATTGGAGAAGCTGGATTCAGCAACACTTTGGTATTTTGGCCTGGTAACAATGATTATCACAATGGTTGCTCATGAATTTTATGTCAATTGACAATGTTAATATTTAGGGCCATGATTCGAGTCTGGTATGAGTATTAACTTTGGACAGTCCAGCTGCAGTATTACCAAAACATTTCATCAGACGTGGATCCACACCTAATAAAAACGTTCTTAAAACGCTCCTCTGGTGACCTGGGCCTCTCGGTTATGAACAAGCTTCAAAAATCTCTTTCTTGGAGTCTTGAGGTAGTAATTAAAGTTGTCAGTAGGTGGTTCAGCACGAGAGCAGGATTAGGATTCCTGGTGCTGGTTCTCCAACTGAGCTGACAATATGGTCTAACCACAAAGCCAGGGGCTTCTGGGACCTCCGCCAGTGGATGATAGATCCATCAATATGACAGGTTTAGTCAGCACTGATTGCTCTCCAGAGCCGCTCCTGTTGGTTTGAGGGGGGGGGCAGCGATGCGTTGAGTCATCCACATTCTGAAACACGGCTCGGTTTTATTTACATGCTGCCCAACGACGAGTCGATCAGAAACCACTGAAGGCTAAGGAGGTCCTCGTTTACTGTGTGGAAAGCCTCTGTAGTGTTTAATACGTCCATAAGCACAATGCAGCTCTGATTGGGATCATTATTTCAGAGCCTGTGGTCGCTCTGTTAAAGCTTTATTAACCTTCCTGTCGTCCTCTCCTTCTGTTTTGACTCTTCCTTCCTTCCTTCCTTCCTTCCTTCCTTCCTTCCCTCCTTCCTCCTTTTCTCTTTCTTCCTCCCACCTTCCTCCCTTCCTTCTTTCCTTCCTTCCCCCTTCCTCTTTTCCTTTCTCCCTCCTACCTTCCTTCCCTCCTTCCTTCCTTCTCGCTTTCCTCCCTCCCTCTCTCTTTCCTCCCTTCTGTCTTTCCTTCCTTCCTCCTTCTCTCTTTCTCTCCCCACCTTCCTCCCTCCCTTTTTTCCTTCCTTTCCCCTTTCCTTTTTTCCTTTCTCCCTCCTACCTTCCTTCCTTCTTGCCTTTCCTCCCTTCCTTCCTTCCTCCCTCCTTTCCTTCCTTCCCTCCTTCCTTCCTCCTTCTCTCTTTCTTCCCCCCCACCTTCCTCCCTTCCTTCCCCCTTCCTCTTTTCCTTTCTCCCTCCTACCTACCTTCCTTCCTTCTCACTTTCCTCCCTCCCTCTCTCTTTCCTCCCTTCTGTCTTTCCTTCCTTCCTCCTTCTCTCTTTCTTCACCCCCACCTTCCTCCCTTCCTTCCCTCTCTCCCTCCTTCCTTTTTTTCCTTTCTCCCTCATACCTTCCTTCCTTCTTTCCTTTCCTCCCTCCTATCCTTCATTCTTCCTCTCTTCCATCCTTCCTTCCTCCAATCCTTCCTTCTTCCTCCCTTCCTTGGCTCGAGGACAACAGGAGGGTTAAGGTGTTTACTATCTAAATAAAAGTTAAACGATAGTAAAGTTGGATTTTTAAAGTGTTATATGTTTTATTTATAATATCTGGCAGTGAACATGAGGCAACTTTTCTTCTTTTTTTTTCAAAAGCAGTTTGAAGGACAGTTTTGGATTGATTCCAGTAAAATATATTTTAAAATGTGATTCGTCTGAGTTTAATAATACCAGATGGGCAGATTTTATACATGTGACACCAGAGTTCAGCACAGTATTAAGTGCACTGTGATGGAAAAATGATTTTGAGATTTTACAAGTGATAATGACAACTGAAAAAGTAATAATGTCACGAGAAATAAGGGTTAGCCATCATTTTACAACAGCTTTAATATTTATAGAAATACTAAAAACAAATCTAATCATATCATATATTTAATTTCCTTTTTCAAGTTATGACTTTATTCTTGAAATATTATCATCCTCATAAAACATTCAACTGTTAAATAACAACTTAAAATAATAAAAGAAATAATCCATTGTCCTTTTACCTTTTATTTATTTTTATTCTATTTTATTTTTTTAACCCTCGTGTCGTCCTCCCGGGTCAAATTGACCCCGTCTTATTCTTCTTTCCTCCCTTCCTTCCTTCTGTCTGTACTTCCTCCATCCCCCTTTCTCCCCTCCTTCTTTCCTTCCCTCCTTCCTCCCTCCTTCCTTCCTTTCCTCCCTCCTTTCCTTCCTTATTCCTTCCTTCTTTCCTCCCTCCCTCCTTCTCTTTCTTTCCTCTGTCCCTTCTTTCCTACCTTCCTTCCTTCCTTTCCTCCCTCCTTTCTTTCCTTCTTCCTTCCTCCCTCCTTTCCTTCCTTCTTTCCTTTCCTCCCTCCTTTCTTTCCTCCTTCCTTCCTCCCTCCTTTCTTTCCTTCTTCCTTCCTCCCTTCTTTCTTCCTTCCTCCCTTCCTTCTTTGACTCGAGGACAACAGGAGGGATAAATCAATCTATTAATTTTATCTTATTTTATTTTAGAGAGAGGGTGTGGGTCAACACATCTATCTATGACATACTAAATCTTAAGTTACCTAGGGAGGGGGGAAGGGTGGGTGGGGTGGGGGTGATCATCATTTAAGTTCATTGAATGTTATAAAAGGAAAAAGAAAGAATGCTATGTGTATGTACTTTATGACTGTCTGCCATTTGATAAATAAAAGTTACAAAAAAAAAGAAAGAAAAAGAAATAATCCATTATAACAAACATTTCAGAAAATCACTGAAAATGATTTTATAGTTTTTTCTTGGGTGTGATCTGAAAATCAGCGTCTGAGGCAAACCACACGTATTTTGACACCCAGCTCTGATTAAAGCAAAGCCTGACTTATCTCCAACCACTGTATGACTAAAGTCTGGTGTTTAAACGCTGGTATGGGAACAGAGAGATAGAGCAGTCGCAGAGCTGTTTACTACTCAAACTGGGGGGGGGGGGGGGCGGGGGGGGGGTTGCGTTTCCTGGGGTGCCATGAGATAACATTGTCACCAAGCAGCATGAACGCTTCCTCCACAAAAGACTGCCTTGAAACTCTGCGGTAATTTTAGCAAAGGAAAAACACACAGAAAGAGATGTATGTTAGGGCTGACTGGCTTTTCAAGGCTGCGTATGGCAACGACGTGGGACAATAGTCTATATAAAAATGAAGGTAAAAAGCTCAGAAAACAACCACAAGGTCTCATATGGGTAATGAATACGAGGTTTTCCTTCCTTTAAGTGCTTTTAAAGAGTCGCTGGCGTTAGAGGCAGGAAGTAGAGGCAGACACACAGCTAGCAGGTGATGCAACACACTTCATTAAGTCAAACTTCCTCCTATAATAGTGGAAGAAGCTACTGTATACTACAATAGAGCAAGACTATTATTATTATTATTGCTAGTTGCTATTATTATTACTTTAACCAGTATGTTTTTTTTATTTTATTTTGTTTCTTACTGTTAAATGCTTGTTTTATGTAAAGCACATTGAGTTATGTATGAAATGTGTTATATAAATAAAGCTGCATTGCCTTTAACTTGCACTTAATAGGTCATGTGCTCTTATAACAGATTTTAGTAGCCTTTATTTATTTTTTAGATATTATTTATGTTGTTTTTTTTATCTTGCTATTAAATGCAGTTCAAAAATTAACTGTCTTCCAGTAGTAAAATGACTTTTTTATTTTTTTATAAATAATTTTAATAAATAATGATTAAACTTTTTTTTTTAATGTGTTTCCAGCTTTTGTAAAGCACTTTGAATTACACAGCGTATGAATTGTGCTATACAAATAAACTTGCCTTGCCTTTAATAGTGCAGGTATTTAAAACTCTAAAATTGTTTACCCGACAATAGTGATATGCAAAGTTACTGACTAGGTAAAGTAGGTTCAAATATTTTTTATATATACATATTATTTATTTGTTTACATGTCAAATAACAGCATGCAGGTTGGAACTCGTAGTGTGGTTACATCGCTGTTTCCATCACCACCACTACTCTGTGGTCTGGGAGATTATGGTTTGAGACCTCAGTCCTCAAGACCTAAATTGGGAACCTTACTTTGCATAATAGTTTATAAAAGAACACTTATTTTAACACTTTAATATCCGATGTGTAATAAAAACAAAACAATATGTTCTGTGTGTTTTCACTTTCACTCAAATACAAATAATTGTGCTGCCTCTTAAGATAGGTAGGAAGGTAGGTAGGTAGGTAGGTAGGAAGGTAGGTAGGTAGGTAGGTAGGAAGGAAGGAAGGTAGGTAGGTAGGAAGGTAGCTAGGTAGGTAGGTAGGTAGGTAGGAAGATGGGTAGGTAGGTAGGTAGGTAGGTAGGAAGATAGGTAGGTAGGTAGGTAGGAAGATGGGTAGGTAGGTAGGTAGGAAGATAGGTAGGTAGGAAGATAGATAGATCTTTATTGTCATTGCACCAAGTACAATAGTACAACGAAATTGGTTTACTGTCCCCTCCGGTGCAAACAAATAAATATAAATTACAGATATACAAATGCTGGGCTCTGTGCACATCATCCATAGTGGTTAATATGGACCAGTACAGCTGGAGTGGTTAGTCTGTGGTGGGAACGTGATTGGACTTGGATCTGACCAGACTTCAGAGCACACCCTGCAGGTTTGAGCTAACAGGCTCCTGTAGCCGGGTGCACTCGGGATTCAGAGGGACAAAATAAACAGTCACCAAAGGCTAGTCAGAGCATAAATCAAGGTGAGGCTTAGACTAGTTTTAAAGTACACGGGGGGGCTTGATTGATATTTGGGCAGATCACCTTCTTTGGGACCTTTCCTCCTGTGTTCTCCCTCCTGCCCCAGACACTTCTGACAAATGAGCTCTGTGAACGCGTGATTTGTTTTCAGTGTGAAAAGAAACCGAACCAAAGAGGAGGACACAACAAGTTTATCACGCTATCCACCAATTTAGAAGTCACAAAATCATCTGGGTAAATATTCAGTAAACATAGCTTTGGCTTAAGAGGCACAAATTCAGTTTTTAATATTGATATCTGCCTCAGTTCTGCTCTTTGTCCCTCTCTTAACCCTCGTGTTGTCCTCCCGGGTCACGTTGACCCCGTCTCTTTTGACTGTTCCTTCTTTCCTCTCCTCTTTCTTTGCTCCCTCCTCCTTCCATCCTTCCTTGCTTCCTTCCTCCTCTCCTTCCTCCCTTGCTTCTCTTCTAAATTCCTTCCTCTTTTCGTCCTTACTCCTTTCCTTCCTTCCTTCCTTCCTTCCTTCTCTCCTAAATTCCTTCCTCTTTTCGTCCTTACTCCTTTCCTTCCTTCCTCCCTTCCTTCTCTCCTTACTTCCTTCCTCCTTTCCTTCCTTCTTCTGTCCTTCCTTGAGGACAACAGGAGGGTTAAGCTTTCCTCACTATTCCTCGTACCCTCAGGTCCACATGCTAACAGAGTCTCTCACGAGAAAAAAAAAAAAAAAGCCCAGCGAATATATTTTCACCAGTGAGGCACCACTCCATCTGCACAGCCACAGCAGCCTCATTTTCCCGGGTACATCACACAGCCAGCTGATTGTGAAAGATGATGCACTCGCACCCCGCTAACAGATTCACACATGCCCACATGCTTAAGCCACCCTGGGCTAATTCAATTCCACTGCCATTCCAGAGGTAATAGAGTGTCGCCTGTACCTCCTCTCTGTTAGTGTATGGAAAAAGGGGGTCGACAGGGTGAGGCAGCTGGTTACGGTTGGTCCACCACCCGACTGATCCAATAGGTTAAACTGGAAACATTTAGTGACTTTCTTATTTTTAATTATAATGTGCAATCCTCTGCTACATACAGAGGGAATGAATGGACGAAAAAATCTAACATATCTTATTAAAAGTGGAATGCTGCATTTCTACTGGTGTCTGACTATTACCCCTTTTCCACCGAGCTTGAGCCAGTGCTGGTTCGGAGTTAGTGCTAGAGCCAGTTGGTGCTAATCCAAGCACCACTTACGAACCTGTTGCTTTTCCACCGGCAAGGAGCCACGTGACTACGTCACTATATAACATAGCCAGCGCGCACCTTTGATGCACTTCCATGATTCACCAGTGAGAGGCAGCAACATGGTGCAAGGCATCTAGCCTGCTGGAAACGAAGAAGAAAAAGAAGAAGAAGAAGACGACAGCTCTGGCAAAAAAATGATAAAAATAGTACTTTTAATCAACAAATCTTTAACCCTCTGTAAATGCCACGCTAGTCAGATAATGAACGCTAACCCCGCTAGCCGGCTAATAAACGTTAGCCCCGCCCCCAGTCCGCTGACATAATCGGTTCTTGCTTTAGACCAGCAAAGTGTTGGTTCTTGCTCTGGCTCCCGTTCTGAGGCTTGGTACTGAAGCTTTGGTGGTGGAAAAGCAAAGAACCAGAGTTTAGTCAGGCTCTGGCTCTGAACTAGCACCAGCTCCAGCTCGGTGGAAAAGGGGTATTCGCAAAGTTTTGGTTTTATTTGTCCTTATTTTAAGATATCCATCGCTGATATTCCTGTCTACACCCAAATAAAATGATTTACATGTTTAATATCAAAACTAGATGACATTTGTGGAGTTTTTTTGTTGTTTCTTTTGTTTCTCATGAGTTTTTATATGAGCATTTTAAACTAATAATACCAGAGGATGTTTCTTCTGAAGTTAATGATCATTATCTTAGAGATATGTAATATTCAAGGAATTTGTAGATTTGTGTAATTTGTCACTGAAAACTTTCCAAATTGAAACTGTAGAATGCATCAATGTGTCTGCTGCAGACATTCGTTGCAGATAACGTATGCACCTAAAACAAGTGAAAGATGAGAATTTGAATACTCTCAAAAATACAGTTCTGACTTTTCCGTCCAGTTTCTCTCATTTCTTCTGCTTTCTGTACGTGCCTAAAGTGGATTCATACATGATGCAATCCATCTTTGTAAAAGTGCTGACTGATATCTTCCTGTTCCTGGTTTTGGCTTCATATTCATTTTCACTTCCCTTAAAATGTACAAACTCATGGCCAACTGAATTCTCATTGAAGTCCATCAGTCTTGCTTTGTGCTCAAAACAGCAAATTCTCAAAATGTTAATGTTAAATGTGTTTTTAACTCCAGATGTTGGGAAATAAATATTTGAAATGTTAGCCATCATTCCCTATATTTTATTACAGAGATCTTATAACAATGTTTAAAAAGTAAATGTGTACAAATGTGTTGTTTTCTTATATTGTTTAGTTTAGTTTATTTGGATCCCCATTAGCTGTTACCCAGGCAACAGCTACTCTTCCTGGGGTCCATGTTAAATTAAATACAACCAATTACAATTACAATATAACATAAATGCATACCTAAATGCATACCCCCCCCCCCCCCTTAAAACAGTGACTACAAACTCGGTACAATTCCACTAAAACTAGCTTATTGTGAGTCACCCTATGAAACTTTCATCAAAATACAATAGTTGAAATGATTTTGGAGGCAACTAAAAAAGTAGAAAAGTCTTACGGGAACAAGTAGTAATATTTTGAGGAAAAAAGACAAGAATTTACTTTCAAACTGAAACAATTTTTTTCTGTTTTCTTTTGAATTTCTCATCAGACTGCATCTCATGATTTGTTCCTGTTAAAGGGAAGTTTTTCCTTGTCACTGTCGCCAAGTGCTTGTTCATGGAGGAATATATATATATATGTCTTTAAACTAGATTTAAAGAGTGCTGTCTCAACCTGTTGTGTGTGAAAACTGTATTGAGATGACTTTTATTGGCACTATATAGTAAATAAAACTGAATTGAAAGTTGAATTGAAAGTTGAATTCTTCATTCTGTGAAGCACCTCAGCATCAATGTATAATAACCAACATTTAATCTTAAAACAAAAAGAAAAAAAAGGGAAAGAAAAGAACTGAAAAACAACAAAGTGAGTAAATTCCCTTTATGAGTGAAAGAAGGCTTGGTTTAACCATTAATCATTTATTATATGAGCAGTTGTCCACTGAGAGGGACGTCATAGTTGAGATATGGGGACATTGCATTTTGGGTTTGCTGGATCTTAACTCTGAACTGTTGACCTCGTTCGTACACACTTTTTAGCCAAAGCACAATTCGGTATTAAAAAAAAAACAGATGGCAGGCACCTTGGCCAAGTCAATCAACAACCAATCCCCTGACAAAAGCAGATTAGGTATAAAACCTTATCAAATTTTATGGCTGAAACTTGTCTGTTCATGCTTAATAACATCTGTAGTTTGATATGCTATACAAACTAGACTAAGCTACGACACTGCTAATCAGGAAGTGCTCGTTTAAGGACTTTGGGACTTTATTATAGTTCGTGCAGGAAAGAAATAAAGAGTTTTATACATTGAATTCATAATATTATACAGTAAAATAAACCCATTCTCTCCATATGAGGACATTATTTATTTCAAAAACTACTTCCTGTTCAAAGATAATCCTTAGTTTTTGTACTTACCAGGTCCTACTCATCCCAAATATGTAGGAGAGATTAAAAATGCATACCAAACAAAAGCTCAGGTCTCAGGAGGTTAAAAAAAAGCCTCTTTTTTATGAAATTCAGCTGTTTTCCCTCCCCCTAAAAAAAGATGAACAGTTTGTTGTTGCACGTCACTTCAGTGGAGAGGAACAAGCTGAAATTGCAGAAATGCAATCTACTGAGAAGGACTGAAATGGGCCATGAGTGGACGTCAAGCCTCTACAGCCCTAATCTTCTTCTCCGTTCCCCTCATATACTCAGAATGAGCGGCACTGCATTTCTACTGAGAGCATCTGCCTACTCACAAAAGCCACGTACAAACACAGCATTCATCTTCAGACACAATAGAGCCTTACCAACCTGCCATGAAATTGCTTTTCACTATACATACTTACTATACACTCAGCGACCACTTTATGCCATGCAATCTAATGCAACAGTTCTGCCATAAATTCTACTTTTAGGAAGCTTGTGCATTTTCAGTTTTTGTTGACATTGTCAGAGAGGTGATAATTCTCCCTAATGTTTATTATTGAGGTCGTATGAACACCATTAAATATAATGCACCCCAGTTCTTTCCCATTAAAAAAGGGAGTTTTCCCTTCGTACTGCCTCTAAGTGCTTGTACATGGAGGAGTGTTGGGTCTCTGTAGATAATATTATAAAGAGTACGACCTGCTCTATATGAAAAGTGCCCTGAGATAACTCCTGTTATGATTTGGCAAAAATTCATAAAACCAGCTGTGATATTAACCCTCCTGTTGTCCTCGAGTCAAGGAAGGGAAGGGAGGAAGGGAGGAAGAAGGAAGGAAAGGTGAGAGGAAGGAAGGAGCGGAGGAAGGAAGAAGGAAAATGGGGAGGAAAGAAGTAAGGAGGGAGGGAGGGAGGAAGGTAGGGGGAGGAAAGAAAGAGAGGAGGAAAGGAAGGGAGGAAGGAAGGAAAGAGGGAAGGAAAGAAGGAGGGAGGGAAGAAGGAAGGAAGGAATGAAGGAGGGAAGGAGAGAGGGAGGGAAGAAAGAAGGACAGATGGAAGGGAGAAAGGGGGGTGGAGGAAGGAAAGAAAGAGAGAAGGAGGGAGGGAGGAAGGACAGACAGACGGAAGGGAGGAAGGGAGGAAGGGAGGAACAGTCAACAGACGAGGTCAATTTGACCCGGGAGGACGACACGGAGGTTAAAAAAAAGGAAAATACTCGGATTATATGAGTGTATGATGCCATACGATGCATGCAGAAGACATTATTATCATGACATGTATGTGTATGTATGATTTAATATGAAACTTTACTGTTCCCTGTCTCACATGAGGTAATAAAAAATTAGACGGTTAACTAATGACACTCAGATCCATAAAAACATGTTAAAAATATGTCTAAAATGTCCAATTTCCAAGCAACACAGGACTAAAAACTAAAATATATTGTTGTTTTCTTTCTGTCTTTGAGACGCATTTTGTTCTCAGCTCTGTAACCAATGACTCTACATTGCATTTGATGTGCTATTGTGTGTAGATTTGCACTTTGTATGTGTACTGGGTGTTTTTGCTTAGTTATTATGCTGTTATACGTTTTAATATTGCAGATGAAAATTAGCTATGTGCTGTATTATGGTACAGTCCATCAAATTATGACATTTATGTGAAACACTGTACATGGGCCCAATAAACAAATTACTACTGCTACAACAGTGCTACACACTGCAAAATGGCCCTTTTTTACCCATTCTACGAGACTCCACAGTGTCTGATGAGCACTTTCCTCATATTTGTCTGATATTTAAGTTTGACTGAGGAGTGGTTAACTGGCTGTGAAAGCCCACATAATGAGAAAAGACCGAGCTTATGGCATTTAGCACGTCACATAAACCTTCATTAACATTGGATTTCCAGGGGTTTTTGCCAGCAGTCAAGCAGGGAGGAGAGCCAAGTTATTAAATTCATTACTCTATTGAATCGGTAGGAGAACAAACATCTGTCATAAAAGCCTGAAAAAGCTTCCTGGGCTGCTATCTAATTTCAGTGCCAAAAAATGCGTGGGGGCATGGACAACACCTTTGTGAGCACAGTGTTCTTTGGCTACAAACTAGAATTATTACCAAAGGGATTATTATACAGTGCAACATGAAAATTATGTCCGTGTACAACTAATTTCCATTGGCAAATACATTTAGTATGAAACATAATGCCACCCTGAGTTACTGCCATCACAAATGTTCACTCTCAACAGTACATTCACTCTTAGGCCAAGTCCACACGTACCAAAACCATCTTTTCCCCCTCCGTTTTCCCTGGCATCGTTTCAAGAATATTTGCGTACAAACGGATCCATCTCAACACGACTCAACACCATAGACTGTATATAAGAAATGGACGTAACATCCGTGACGTCACCCATTGGTTTGTGGACTGCTGCTCGGAAGCCAATAGTTTCGAATCTAGGCAGCGCCATCTTGAACATTTCAGGTGCATGCTGGGAAAAATAAAAACACGGATTCTACTTATATGGGCATGAGGCGGAGTCATGGACGGAAGTATGGGTGGGACCAACGGCGGAGCGGGGAGGCTGCGATTGGTTGTGAGGGCAATCACAACGTAGCCACCTAGCCTGCTTTATCGTCAAATATAAAATCAGAGAGGCCAAAATTTCACAAATGAACACCAGACTGCATTGAAGAAGGCTTAAAACTAGCGATTGAGACCATAAACACATTTTGAAAACGTTTACTGAGGTTAGAAATCAAGTGAGAAGTTGGTGAATTCTCCATTGACTTGTATAGAGACGGAAGTCTTTTTGAACACAAAACGGTCGCCCCCTGGTGGCCTTTTGATAGAATGCAGCTCTAAGTTACTTCCGCATTGGCTTCTTTTCAGAGGACAGGAACTCCCCGCCTGCTCAACACGCTACTTCATATTCCAGGCCTATAGGCGGCGCTGTTTCAGATTGAGAAATTCACCAAAAACGGAGAGGAAGAGGCGGAGCATGCGCATAAAGCTTGAGCGCTGTTTACAAATCGGCAGTAGAAGTGTTCCACGCAGAGGTGACTTTCAGGGAGCATTTATATATACATTCACCTCAAGTTAACACCTGTAACTTTGACTATGATTAACAGAGACATCCAATATTATTACAGTATACAAAATAACACAAAAAGCTCCCTTAAAAAGGACAGTTTGACATTGCTATATAATAAACTCTCCGAACCTCTTTGTCAAATTATTGCGACATACTAACACAGAATATAAACCTCCTCAATGTGAGAGCAGGATAAACAGGTAGGCCTATTTCAGTAGAAATCACAGTAACAACACAAATCTCTCTTTTTTTTCTTTTTTTTTTGTACAACTTGTTTCTATTTTAACAGATAAAAAAAAAAAAAAAACTGTGATATCTCTTACAAGCAGCCATGTGAATGTTACTGTACAGAAATAGGCTGTGAGACACACTGTAAAGAAAGGAGTGACGGGTCTATCGTTTACAACCGGATTAGTCATTAGGATTAGTCACGACGAGGAAGAGGCTCCACACAGCCTGAAGCCATCCATTAACTCCGTGTCACCCAGTTTGGTTCATTTCATTGGTGGTTTGAAGAGCAAACAAGATTTATGTCATATAGTTGCAGAGTGCCACACTTCATCTTTAGGAATATTTATAAAAAAAAAAAAAAAAAAAAAAAAAAAAAAAAAACATTTCCTGCGTCAGACTACATCTAAAGCATGTCAGACGATGCCTCCTCTGTCATATCAGACAAAGATTTTCACAGTATAACAGCTCGTTACATCATGTTAGCAAATGCAAAGGCGTACTCCTCTCCTGCTGCAGACTGTGCTTATTTAACTAAAATAGGCTCTTTTATTGTCATGTAAATATAGCCTGGGTGCTCTCTGACCTTGAAACATCAGCTGCTCATTTTACTCGCTGCTTTTAAGTTATAACACATTTGCATAAACTGCCAAGCCATGCGGAGCAGCCGCCAGAATGGTAAACATGTACTTTAAATATGAAGCAGCCCCATTTAATAAGACTAGGTTTGAATCTGAAACGATGCATGCAGGAATTGGTGACACATGACAAAGCCCCTGCAGGAAGTTCACAGTTTGGACTCAAGCCAATTCGACATAGGACCTTTCTAAACACCAAATACGTCAACATTGGACTCGTATACTTCCTGGTTAGAACTTGGCAAGTTGGAGCCAAGAGTACAAAGGACCCAGTATGATTATTCTACTACCTGACTGTATAATCACAAGAGAGATGCAGTAAATGTTATTCAGTCAAAACTGTCAAGTAGTTTAACCCTCGTGTCGTCCTCCCGGGTCAAATTGACCCAGTCTTATTCTTCTTTCCTCCCTCCCTTCCTTCCTTCCGTCTGTATTTCCTCCATCCCCCTTTCTTCCCTTCCTTCTTCCCTTTCCTCCCTCCTTTCCTTCATTCCTTCCTTCTTTCCTCCCTCCCTCCTTCTCTCTTTCTTTGCTCTGTCCTTCTTTCCTACCTTCCTTCCTTCCTTCCTCCCTCCTTTCCTTCATTCCTTCCTTCTTTCCTCCCTCCTTTCTTTCCTTCTTTCCTTTCCTCCATTCCTTCTTCTACTACCTGACTGTATAATCACAAGAAAGATGCAGTAAATGTTATTCAGTCAAAACTGTCAAGTAGTTTAACCCTCGTGTCGTCCTCCCGGGTCAAATTGACCCCGTCTTATTCTTCTTTCCTCCCTTCCTTCCTTCCGTCTGTACTTCCTCCATCTCCCTTTCTTCCCTCCTTCTTTCCTTTCCTTCCTTCCTTCCTTATCCCTTCCTCCCTCCCTCCTTCTCTCTTTATTTCCTCTGTCCTTCTTTCCTACCTTCCTTCCTTCCTTCTTTCCTTTCCTCCATTATTCCTTCCCTCCTTCCTTCCTTCCTCCCTCCTTTCCTTCCTTCTTTCCTTTCCTCCGTTCCTACTTTCCTCCCTCCTTCCTTCCTCCCTTCCTCCCTCCTTTCCTCCCTTCCTCCCTCCTTTCCTTCCTTCCTTCCTTGACTCAAGGACAACAGGAGGGTTAATAAAATAAAATGAAATATATTAAAGACTGATCTGTTCATTTTAATTAATTCATTAATATTTATGTAAATGTGGTGATGTCTGTGCATATATAGCCCCAGAGGCAAAACTGTTGTTCTTTCCAGTAAAAAACAAGAAGCTTCATGTGGCAGCTCCAGTTATTAGATTTCATCTGTGAGACCAACATTTATCTTAATTATATCATATATCAAAATGTTGCAGACACATTAGAGCCAGCAGTAAATCACTAAAGAGCTGCAGATTTTCTGTCTGGGATGACCACAGACATTTACCGGCTTATTATCTCAGGATGACCGGCTGGTCTCACCAAAGCCAATGCCTCTGAAACATCTCCTAGAAAAATTCCACATTGGTGTTATTTGAATAAAATGACCACATATTGCTAATCTAAATATTTAATTTCTGGCATGCAAAAATATTTAAGGTTAAATAAAAATATAGAAAGTGACATATCAACAGTCCTACAGTGAAAACTACAACAGCTCAATCACCACCATTGCTGCCAGTTCATGCAAAATGCATTTGGGGATACTTAGCTTCAGCCACCTTTAACTGTTGTAACTTAATCACTCAGTCAGTGACTCACTCAGTCAGTCATAGACATTCGTGTTTGTAGGGCGGGACCCACTGTAGTCCAGCTAAAAACAATAATGGAACAAAGCTGCTCTTGATTGTACACACACACACACACACACACTGTAAACCCGGATAAGTTGATTGTACTCAAACCGTTTGCGTCAAGTGATTGCCTCAAGTGGTTTGAGTTATTAAAAGTGGAGAAAATTATTTTGTTTAAGTACAGTCAACTTAAATGTACAATAGTCAGAATTTATGTTTTTAAGTTATGTACACTTAAATGGTTTAAGTAATCAACAATCTTAAAATAGAATAAAATTGTGGAGTCTACTTAAAAGTAGTATAGTCAAAACTTAATATTATAAGTTTAATATACTTGAAATCCTAGTTTTATTAAAATATGAATTCATTAATTAAATTAAAATATTATGTTTGGTACAAGAAAATTCCAATTAAATTCTTCTTTTGTCAATGAACACATAAAGCAGTACATTTTATTTTTTTTATTTAAATATACAACAAAGCAACAGATATGTAACAATGCTCTGAGTGACATAACAGGTGCAAATCCAAAATTAGACCTTGTTTTCATAAAATTATCAAAATGGGTCTTTGCCAACAGTTACAACAGTATATTTTACTTTTTTCTGCAGATATTACCTAACAGGACCTTGCAGCACATAGAACATGTGTATTAAATTATAAACGATTTCCATGTCCTTCCAAATACGATGATAGCACAGTTTTTTAATTACTTGTTCTGTGAACAATTTTAAAGTTTGAAAAAGAACCAGCACAACAAAGCAGACATTAAGAACAAGTGAGGACATTAGTTGCTAGAAAAAAAACCTGAAACTTTCTAACATGTGTCCTCTGTAGAATTATTTCAGTAAAAAACAACAGTAGATACATGCAGTACAAGATTTATCACATAGAAAATACAAGAATATTTGCTTTAGTGACTGCAATGTATTTGTGCAACAATCTAGACACAAACATGAAGAATTGTACCATGAACGTGAATGTGTCTTACACTGCAAGGTCATTCTTCAGCTTTTGAACCTTTGGAGGTAGCTCACTTCGACCCAAATTTAGCATTACCTGCTGGATGAAGGTAAAAGTGTTTCTCAAGCACTTTGGGTACTGCAGGTGGAGTGCATAGGTAAAACCAAACAAGAGGCACATTGCTTGAGGTAGGTTGGTGAGTACATCCATGACAAGGCTGCCCTCTAGGATGATCCCCACTCTTGAGGGGTTTAGTTGTGGCAATGCTGAGCTTGCTGGGTTTGCAGCGCTGGTGTCCTCATAGCAGAGGATTCCCACTGGAATGTTTATGGAATCTCCCTCATTAAGAGCCTATGGTGAGAGAAACAAGACAAAAAGAAGATATCCAGGTTAACAGCAATTTGTCTACAATCAGTTGTATGGTCTTCACAAACATTATGATTTTTGTAATTCACAGTGGGTTTTTTTTCCCCATAATGTTGTATAGACAAGCTGTTAGAAGCATTTTTGTGTGGTCCTGTATAGGTGTCTGTTGTTGTGTAGATCCCATGTTGTGACAGTCGGTGCTGTATTGGACAATGTGATGTGTGAATGGTAAAGATAGAGAAAGGTTCATTTCTCTTCAGGTGCACTTTTTTGACCAGATTTTTAGTGGCCTATTATTAATTATCATAACCCATCATCCCCACAAAACATAGGAGAATGGAAAAACTGATTCAAACAACAATCAAAAAATTTTACTCACCAAACTGCTCTTAAAGAACATAGATGCATCATCCCCAAGAATGACTGGAAGTCCTCTCAGGACAAGGCATCTAATTGCTGTTGGGTCAGTGCTCTGCAAAGAGGTATAATGCACTATTAAATGAAAAACAAATATATCTTATATCCGTGTATTTGTTCATATAGAAGTGGGAGAGTTAGCGTTTGTAATATGGATGAACTAAACATCAAATATATATATATATATATATATATATATATATATATCTCAACAAAACAACAATATCATTACAAGATAAAATCTAAATATCAACCCACCGTTGTCTGTTGTAGCAGGTCAGCTAACTGCTTGCCTATCCGACCTGTCTTCCTCTTGAAGATTTCCATCAAGCTTGGACACAAACCATCAAGAACACCAAAGAACTCTTCTTTAAGATTTCTTCCAACAACCCTGTTAAACTCCAAGTACACCTGAGAAATATAAAATGAGCTCAACTTTGATATTCAGGCATAGTTACTTATTACACTAATAAACCTCTCTGAACACGTTGGCATTTTTTAAAAACTATGTTGAATAATTTGAATTTTCCACTACTGTTGCAGAACTGTATGTAGTGAACACACAAGTAGAGAGAACTTCTCTAAAAACACAATGCTGCAATTGCCCAATGTTTAAAATTTACCTGATTTCTACACACATTCAAATTTACATGTTTCAAACAAAAGTTCCAGTTTCAAATTAGTAGTAGGCTACTTGAATAGAAAAAACAACTCACCTCATTCAGGCAGAAAATGGCATCCTCTTTACAGCAGCCAAACTTGAAAAAACTGAAAAATGCAGGCAGAGCATGTATTGTCCGAGGAGCATGCAAAGTGCAAAGATTAAATTGGATAAAATTCGAAAATGGCAACTTCTCTGTAACCTCCGATGGACAAATACGGACTTGTCTTGTGTTTTGAGCTAATCACAACAGGGCAGCAATGTGGCCTGATGTAAAAATTGATAGTTTAAGTTTATTAAACTTATAAAAATGAGTACACTCAATGACTGTCTCAAACACTCTTTATATACTCATACTGTTTAAGTAATGCAATAAAACTCATTTTTAAAAGTGGTATTAACTCAAACTGTTTGATTAGAATGAACTTTCGGGTTTACAGTGCACACACACACACACACACACACACACACACACAGTAAACACATCAAATGTCATGTGTCTGCAGTACTATTGATCGCACAGCAGGGCATCATGGGAAAGAACTCTGAACAACCCACTGAGGTTAATGTACAACACATTCAAACCTGGAGGATATGAGTCAATACATCACTGGCTATTGACTGGCCTAGCAGCATGTAAAGGAGATGTGCCAGGTGTGGACCTATAGATCTAATTGTTTTAACACACATGGAGTGCCAGGAGCATGGAGTTTACCACATAGAGACCTACTATATGGATCAGGAGGAAACTACCATTACTTAATGTGGAGGTACTTTAAAGCACAATGCCATTGATAGCTGCTAGATTCTGGCTCCAATTGACTCCATTTGAAAAAACCTCAACTTCTCTCTAGAGTCAATCATTTTCTGTCAATATGCCATTATTGTCTCAATCACTAAATCCAGGCCTTCTAAATACATGTGATGATGCAGACATGTCTCAAATTTCAACAAGAAATTCAGAAAACAAACATTTCAGTCACTGATTCTTCCTTCAAATTCTGCAGGCTGTCCAAAAATGTGTGTCCCACTTCAAAACACTGGAGTCTTATGTGATGGCTGTGCAAAAATATGTTATTTTGGAGCCACTCTACTTGACCAAATGCCCACTTGGCGCAGCTGACAAGGACCACCGCCGCCGACCGACCACAGCCACCAGTCACGACTTGTTAACTGTCTTTTTACCCTCCCCTGCTCTCCTGTAATTGGTCAAAATCACCTCAGGAAGCAGCCACACGGCTCCACACAGACACTCCTCATCGCAGAAGGTCAGGAGGGAATTTGTGGGTGTCGCTCGGCTAATGTCTCGGCTCACTGTCTTGCCATATGGAATGTAGTTAAATAAGTCAATGGTTACGTGGGTGGAGTTGCAAAAAAAAAGAGAAAAAGTAAACAGCTTGCCTTTCTGAGTCAGCGTTGCTCTGCAGTACTTTGCATGGCAGCACCTTTCTCACTGAACAATAACACAGCTTGATTACTGATGCGGAGCAGGCTTTGCACCAAATACACGTGTTCTGTTACTAAATCCAGTTGTTCTGTAAAAAAAGATGAAAAGGTTGAGCAACTTCAAATCTTTCTTGATCAAAAACACAGGAGCAGAAATCATACAGCAGACTGAACTTCACACAGGCCAAGATTCCCTGTTGTGCTGTATGGAAAACATCTTCCACTCCTGCACACCGCACTTGTTGCTTAAAAATGCACACATGCTTTGATTTGGCAGTGCGCCATTTCCCCGTCTGAACCATCAGGCACCTCATTTAAACACAAGAAAGACTGTATCTGTCGTCTGTCTGCTTTATCCTTTGCGCTGCTTCCGTCTTTTATGCTAATGCGCAAACACACAGTGCTTTAGTGGAGAATTTACCTCGCCTCTCTTTGGGAACAAATGCCAGGCAGAACAAAGCACGACACACTTGTCCTAGATGAGATAGCTTGATGATATCTGGCATGTGTGAGTGTTTGTGTGTACATATTGTGCACATACAATGCATGTGTATGAGAGAAGGATCAAACAAGAGTGCACGTTTCTTGTTTTCTATTTTAAAAAGTCTCTCTTGATCCGTCTCTGGAGACTCCTCTCTCTGTAATCTATCATTGGACATGTTCATTAGTCTGTGCGCGTGTGTTTGTGTGTGTGTGTGTGTGTGTGTGTTTGTGTGTGTGTGTTCTATGTGATTCACCAGGCATCTCTCGCCTGGGAATCAACATTAAGCAGTGCATCAGCTCACCATATGCTGAGATCAGGAAGAAGAGCTTCAATTAACAGACTTTTGATCCTGGGCTCCTTTCTCATCTCCTAGAACAGAAACGCAGTATATTACAGGCAGTGCATGCTGATATCAGCAGAGCCCAAACTGGAATCCAGAGATCCCCAGGCATCTTTAAAGCTGGGATCAAACTATACAACATCAGCGTGAAAATGGCTCGATCCAACATACATGGGGAACTGGGAACGGAAAGGGTTTCAGCCATGACAATTTGTTGTTTTATCCAGTGTAGCGTGTCATAGTGGGTCCAAATTCAGCATCGGGGTGCCTCACAAGACAGACTAGCATGTCTACTTTTTTACTCTTTAGTGTGACAACATCTAACATGCCAATTATGTCATGGTTTTTGGCATTCCTGATCCCAGAAACCCTCTCCTACTTGATCACCTTTATCTCATGTAAGAACAAAATGAAGCTTTGGCTCAATAAACAACGTCTATTGTCTCACATTTTGCCACAAGTCCTCTTCGGGTGAAACTATGTAATTTCTTCCGGTTCTAATCTTCTATCATATCCGCTGTCCCTACATTCGCAATGTAGATGCTACCATATTTGGATGACAATTTTTCTGGCTGTATTACTTCACTAAATTCAATCCCAGCCAATTTGTCCATTTTAGATTCATCAGAGAGTTTCCATCAACCACAGGGAGGCCTTACTCAACCTCCACCAGTGTCTATCTTCAGGGTGATAGTGTCCTATGTCTCCCATATGGGTTTACGCTTAGTACAAAAGGTGCTTCACATCAGTGGAGTCTAATCGCCTATGTCTTTCTCTGGTTCTAACCTCAAAATATATGATTATACACTTCCATCATACCCATTTAACTAAGACTGGTTGGTCTCTGTCTCTTGGATAAGTCAGAACTCTGATTATCGATTAGATAAGAAAAGCATGGTCTGACCTTGGCATTACAAAAGGTTCCTTGTCATTCAACTTAAATCTCTAATACTCAACACAGGATAAAGATAGTTAATATTTTTGCATTCAAGTACAGCGTAGTAATAAATGAAAGGAAAAACCTGAATAAATGAGTGGAGAAATTGATGCTTCCACACAGATGCACTACATGGTACTATTAGGCAATTAACATCCAATCATTCTGTGTGGTCTGTATGAAAATGCTGAGCAGTCCTAGTTGGGATCAAGATGGAAAGAGGAATATATCTACGTGGCTTTGAAAGAGGGTTTATTGTTGGGGCAGGAGCTTCAGTCACAAGGACTGCTCATCTGATTGGTGACATCTATGTACGGGTCTATGAAAAAGACATCAGTAAATAGGGTCGGAAATTGTGGTCGACAGTGCACATTTGATGACTATAATGCTCGAATGCACCAATATGCAACCAAGAACAGTCCATCGATAACTGCATATAGAGGGGTATTATAGCAGGGTTGCAGTGCATAAACCCTTCATTGCAAAAGATGAATCCACATTCGAGCCACTGCACTAGTCTACAGAGATGTGGAAAAATGTGATATGGTCAAATGAGTCAGTCTTCGGCATATTCTCAGCAGGTTGGCGATGGCATGTACTCCATATATCAGGAGAGCGGTACATGGCTGAATGCTTGAGCCCTACAGCGAGGGAATCTGGCATGGTTGGGGTCCACTGGTCTCCTCAGAGGGAAGAGTCACTGCAAATCAATACGAAGTTGTTCTGAATGATCACCTTTATCCTAGGATGAAATATTTCTATCCTGATGGGAGTCGTTTCTTCCAGGATGACAATGCCCACATCCAAAGGGAACAAGAGGTCACTGAATGGTTTGGTGAGTATGAAAATGATGTGAATCATGTGATAGGGCTTTCACAGTCCCAAGATCAGATTTTGGACCGATGTGTTCATCTGTCCAGTAGAGTTCAGTAGAGCGAATCAATGCCAAAGCACATAGAAGCTGTTCTGGCAGCACATGGTGGCCCTACACATTACTAAGACACTTAAAGGATAATTACCGTTTTTTACAACCCGGACCTGATTTCTAGCATAACATACGATCAGAGGTTAGTAGGTCAACCTACAGACCCCGGACGTTGATAACATGCCACCATAAATGATCGTGTTTTATGCTAGAAATAAAATCCAGGTTGTAAAAAACGGTAATTATCCTTTAATAGGTATCCTTTTTTTTTTTAGGTTTTTCCTTTAATTTATCACCTGTTTATATGTGTACCACTTTCTGAACCAACTGGCAAATAATCCGTTATATTTAATAATGTAACAATAACAGTGCCCACAAACAATTGTTAAGTACAAGTAGAAGAAACCAGAGCATTCAAAGTGGATTTTTAACTGTCCACTATCCACTGATGACCTCATCTTCAGTAGCAATAAACAACATAATCTGCCGAAATGGGAATGTCACTGTCAATCTTGTATGACAAAGGCCATGTTGAGTTTCCATTGAGTGGCCTAAAAAGCAAATATTACAGCAAGATAATCATATAAACGCACTGAGTGCAAGACAATAGACAGCCATACTGTTCCACCATGTCACTCAACAGACGTCTGCATTCAGTCTGAGATACACAATCATCTGTACGATACTCCAAGAAATTCTTACATCAACCCAGAATATTGTAGATAATAAGCCTTTAACACATGCCAGCCTTTCCATGTGAATATCAAGGGTTGAAGTGTGATCAACAGTTGCCAAGGTAACACAGTTTGCTCGCATATGTGATCTGCAGCTTAATTTAATCAAGGTGAATGAAATCAGCCAGCTTTTATATCATAGAGCTGCTAAACTGGAGATGGAGTTGTTGGTTTTTTTTAAAATTAATAATCATTCTTTCATTGAGTATGCACAGACACACACTGACATGTTTGTGTACAGTAAATATATACATACAGTTATTGTGAAAGCGGCCCATTAAAAAGCTCTTCATCTTTACTTCACACTTAAACACCACTGAAGGCAGAGATCCTTCCATCTGTTCATGAATTTAAAAAATGACATCGCTCTTAATTTAAGTGTTAATTAAATATTGGAATCCAAATCAATGTATGGTGTAAGGTCGAACTTTTGGTTGATTTAGGGTTACTTGGTTGGTTTAAGGTTACTGTCATTCAGTATTCGTGGATAAAATCAATTTATCCCAGATTTGTAAAGTAAATTAATGGACTGTAGTAGATTGAGAGTACTGTATGAATTTAAATATAAAAAGGTATTAGTTAAATCCCTTCAAATTTACCAAATAGCTTGAAAGTCATTCCTGTGTATCACCTCAACTGAAAATAAAAAGTCTACTTAAGCCCTTAACCCTCCTGTTGTCCTGGAGTCAAGGAAGAAAGGAAGGAAGGAAGGAAGGAAGGGGGGAAGAATAAAGGAAAGGAAAGAATGAAGGAAAGGAGCGAGGAAGGAAGGAAAGGAGGAAGGAAGGGATGAAAGGAAGGAAGGAAGGAAGGAAAGGAGGAAGGAAGGGAGGAAAGGAAAGAAGGAAGGTAAGAGGGAGGGAGGAAAGAAGGAAGGAGGTAAGGAGAGAGAAAGGAAAAGAGGACGGGGGGAAGGAAGAAAAGAAGGACAGAGGAAAGAAGGAAGGTAATGGGGAGGAAAGAAGGAGACAAGGAGGGAGGGAGGGAGGGAGGGAGGTAGGAAGGAAGGAAGGAAAGAAGGAAGAGTCAAAACAGACGGGGTCAATTTGACCCGGGAGGACAACACAAAGGTTAAACCAGGCAGATGATCCATTATAAATGCATTGATGTATTGCAATCTTAATTATATAATTAATGATATATAAATCAATGGAATTCTAATTAATGGGGATCAGTTTTATTGTTAAAAATAACTAAACTTATATTAAATATAAATTCACTTTCACACACAGACAAAGAGTTTTCTGCAGACTGAAATGAGAGCAATAACATGGAAAGATGTTCTCATGCCGCAGTGAGAGTCCGTGTCTCATCAGAAAGCGAGAGAGTCTGAGGCCGAACCCAAATGACTTTTTTGTAAATAGTTATTTTCAACGGTCGGCATGTTCCACGCCACATGTGGCAACAAATATCCATTCACCTCTTACGGTGACTCCTCTGCTCTCATTTTTGTTTCATATGGAACGAAAAAGGGAATAGCTGCCCGCCCCATTCTCACTTAACTCAACAGCACTCTGCACTGCTCTTTGGTTTTGTCCGCAACTGAAATGACTTCTTTGTAAATTCAACAGACATATTGGAGAGGTAATGGCGATGACAGGTTTGAAATCCCCTGAATATCTTTGACGGTATTCCATCTGGAGATGAAAAGATGGAGATGATGATTTTCTGCAAAATAGGAGACAACCTGGACTGAGTTATCTACAGGAAGAGGTGTCTTGGCTGTGCTATCAACAGTAGCACAACTTCCAAAAAATCTTAAAAAGGGAGAGAGCCAAGTGGATTTTTTGCGCTGCTAGCAGAGAAACCAGAGCCGAAATTATTATCATATTAATCTTAGCACACTGGACACTGAAACAACCTACAAATAAACTTAAGTAGACAACTGAATGAACATAATATAAAAAAATCTGTAAAAGCAATACAACAAATCACTGTCACTGAAGTCAAAATGGCCTAGAAGCTTAATTCATTAATATATTCATTCGCTCTCCTGAGAGTTACATGAAATGATTGATACCACTCTAACATCGGTGCAGTAAATATGAAGCAGCAGCCATCAGTCAGTTAGCTTAGCGAAGCAGAAAGATTGGAGAGAGAGAGGGGGGGAACGGCTCCTCTGGCTCCGTCCAAAAAGGTGACGTATTAAAGCTACAACAAGGCTCCAGGAAGTCGCAGCACCAGACCAATAAATAGTCCGGCACATGACCACAACTTGGCTTTATATTTAACCAACAGATGCAAACATGGTATTGATCTTCATATCCAATTTTGTGCAAGAAAGCAAGTAAGTTAACCCTTGTGTTGTCCTCCCGGGTCAAATTGACCCCATCTCTTTTGACTGTTCCTTCTTTCTTTAAATTTTTCTTTCCTTCTTCCCCTTCTCCCCTCTTTCTTTGCTCCCCCTTCCATGCTTCCTTCCTTCTTTACTCCTTTCCTTCTTCTCTCCTTACTCCTTCCTTCCTTCTTTCCTACCTACTCCTTTCCTTCCTTCCTACTCTTTTCCTTCCTTCTTTCTGTCCTTCCTTGACCTGAGGACAACAGGAGGGTTAATTCTTTCTTTCTGTGTGATTCCTCTGCTCTCGGTGCTGATGTTTTTAACCTCTTAACGTACACTGTTCCGTCTACGGGACGGGTCGGAAGTTGGGAGGTAGCTACAAGTTCTTCTGAATGTTTTAAACACCAACCCTTAAACATATATATTCATGATGTATATTGTTAGAAAGCTTAGATTGTCCTGATTCATTCAAGACCATTCACGAATTATATGGTTGCTCACAGCCGTAATAGTATTAGCGGTTAGCTCGGCTAGCCACTTAGCTAAAGTAAAAACAGCTATAATGCTACATACCTTCAAAGTCTTCCCTTTATCCACAACGATCATCTCATGACACCGGACTTCTTATACAGCTCGCCAAGTATCCATTCTTGTGAAATATGAAATCCGTTTCCATAAAACCGAAATATTTTCCTCAATATGTCCATGTATTTAGTCCAACACGTAACGTAATACACACGGAACAAACCATATCCGGTCCCTTTACGTCATTTCCTGAACTACACGCGCATCTCAGTAATAAAAACCATAGACATATAAAGTACAGAAAAAGAGAAATAAAATACTAAAATAGAGCATTACATTTACTCAGATTATACTATAGTGACTTTATTTTATTCTGTCCTTTAATATATTTTTAGTATTTCACTTACCTTTTATTAGCTCTTTATTTTATTTAGTTTTTATTTATCTAATTTATTTATTTTTATAGGCTATATTTATTTTGAAATTTTCTCATTACAGATTCTTGAGTTATGATAGCGTTTCCTATTTTTAAATGTAAAATAAATATTATTTTTGTGTGTTTCTTTTGTTAGTTCTGAATATGTAAAGCACTTTGCATTACATTGTGATGTATTAAAAGTGCTATACAAATAAAGTTTGATTGATTTCCACTGAGGGTTTCTCTCTTGATGTCAGTGAGACCAACTTATTAAATAGAATATGCCTTCTATGATACATAAGCTAGCACTTAAAAAAAATCAAAAGGAAATCATTAAGCTGCTCTTGTTTTTAATTTTGTACACTAGTGAGTTGTAATGAAATGTTTCTGGGTAAAAAGAAAGTTGTTGAGTACAAAATGTTCTTGAACTCATTGCTCACTTGCTGCTGTTTTCCCCCCAACTTCTAAATGTGGCCTGATAAGACGGGTGTGGTTTCACATAAAAATCATAGTGCCATGATTTAATGGCATCTTTTAAAATCCGAATGAACTTTGTAGAACCTTGTGTACCCCCGTGTAAAATGAATTTGGTTGAAGCCCTGGAACAAAACAAACCTATGCCAAGCAAATGAAAGGTAGAACAAGAGAAATGGAACAAAAATCAGCCTACTGGATGCCAGCGGAGGAGGAAGGGGAACTTTTTGGCACTTTAGAGTTCAAATTCTTGAGTCCAAATTTCCTTTCAGCTCACAACCAGTGGCTCCAAAAGTTTTAGATGAATACCCCTCTGTCTCTTCAATGATGAATATAACGATATGAATTTTTTCTTGTTCTTTCCTTTTGAGTTTTACCCTTGCTGCAGTTGCTGAGCTCCTGCAGTGTAGTCTGCTGCATTAAAAGCCCTCTTCTTTGCTAGTGTGGTTATTTGCTCCATGGAGCTTCACAGAGTACTTCCATTAATCATAAAAGTGCAGCTGAGCCTGATGCCCAAAGTCTTACAATTTATTGTTCTCAGAAAAAGTTTGCTGAAAAATATTCATCTAGCACAATCATCCCACTCCTCTGCATTGTGCTCGGGGGAATTGTTTGAACCTGTAGTGTGAGCTTAGTAAACACAATAGAAATGTAGTGATTATGAACAGATGAATAGATGCAGAGGAGTTTGTGTAAGTGTTTGGACAATAATGACACTTTTATTTAAAGCTCCAGATGCATGTATGATATTATAAAACAATCTTTCTTAATAAAAACACGCAAAGTTCATATCAGTGGATGAACTTTGGCATGCAAGGCCTCAAAGTCAAACAGGATGATAGTCCCTTTGTGCCTATGTGATCTGGAGTACAGTTGATGGAGCTTGCCAGGAATGACACTGAATCCCAGACCAATGATATCACAAAGGGGACAGGCAGCCAAAAATGGTCAAAGGTCTGAATAAGTCAAGTGACTCTAAACTGTGTGTGTGGGGGGGAAGTGTGTTCAGTATCTAATTTGAAGTGCTTTTTTATGCTTTAAAAGACACAGTAGTACATTATGTCTTAAATTCTCATTATGTTTTATATCCATAAGACAATTTTGGATGAATAAAAAGGGTTTATATTATCAGTTTACCCTGAAGCAAAAGAGAAGGAGTGAGTTTAACCCTCCTGTTGTCCTCAGGTCAAGGAAGGACAGAAGGAAGGAAAGGAGGAAAAGAGGAAGGAAGGAAGGAAGGAGTAAGGAGGAAAAGAGGAAGGAAGGAAGGAAAGGAGTAAGGAGGGAGGGAGGGAGGAAAGGAGGAAGGAAGGAAGGTAAGGAGGAAAAGAGGAAGGAAGGAAGGAAGGAAGGAAGGAAGGAAAGGAGTAAGGAATTTAGGAGAGAAGGAAGGGAGGAAGGAAAGGAGTAAGGAAGGAAGGAAGGAAAGAAAGGAGTAAGGAGGGAGGAAGGAAGGAAGGAAGACAGGAAGGAGGAGGGAGCAAAGAAAGAGGGGAGGAGGGGAAGAAGGAAGGAAAAATTTAAGAAAGAGGGAAGAAGGAAGGAAAGAAAGAACACTCAAAAGAGACGGGGTCAATTTGACCCGGGAGGACGACAGGAGGGTTAACATTTATATCTCTGGATGTTATCTGGACGTCTCTATTTTTGAAAGTTTTTATAACTGTTGGTACTTTTGTCTTATTTATGTCCTCTCTGTGCATGTCTCCATGTCCTATCACTTTATTATTACAAAGTGCCACCTTCAATATTATAAATGTGATACTTAATGACTTTATTATTGTATCATTGTGGTAAGAACAAACCCCAAATAATACAAGTCTCATATAGACTGACAATAAAGGAGATGAGCCACCGCCTCTGAAATGGAGATCCCCTTTTTTACCAAAGCATCCATTTTTCTTAAACCTCTTTACTTCAAGCTGAAGAATGGCTGCCATTGATGAAGGCAATTAATGGCGTCTAAAAGAAGCCGTAAGCAATGATGCAGTGACTTAATCTGCTTTCTATTGCAGGAGCTATATTGAATCTGTCAGTCTGCCTGGCTGCCACAATAGGCTATTGTTTAGGAGGGGGACATGAGAGATGACATCTGCTGGGGTAACTATCTCTTACGTTAGCATGCACCTGAATACACACACGTATGCGGCTTGAATAGGGAACTCTCACACACACACACATGCACAAATGCAGCTGTATGCACACGGAGGAGCACATGCAACATGAAGGCATATTCTCATAATGAAATACACATGCAGTGATGTACAACGCAAGCATGCAGTGATGTAAATCTGCAGAAATGCAAACAGAAAAAACATGTTAGTGTCGTTTTTATGCATCGCTGGTGATGTTTATTAAAATGTTAATTTTTATTAATGCACACAGGGCCTTTTAAAAGCACACATCAAGACAGAGATATTCACATGCACAGGTTTTACTGCATATGATACTGTAAAATATACCTCAGAAAGCACAGATAAGCAGGTAGAGACAGCTAGTATATATGCACACTCGCACTCAGCATGAATTCAGACATGGACTCACACACACACACACACACACACACACACGCAGGCACAAATACTCTAAAATAAGCTGCTGAAAGATTAGATAAGCACACAGAGACAGCCAATGCAAAAGCACATACGCACCCACATTCATGCATATAACACACACACACCTGCACACAGGAGAAATGTACATTCTGTGCACTCGTTAAGATGCCATCCACGCATATGTCCTAAAAATGATGTAATATATGGCTACTTTGCATTGCCACATACACTTAAGGAAATGGTATGCTGACTATAGAGAAGGGTTTTTTTTTTATTATTAAAGCCAACCAGGTGAATATAAATGCAAAGTGTTCATGCTGGATCTATGGGATGTTTTCTCTCTAATATCTACACCAGGTATTAATAATGCTTTGATGGTTATGTTCAGGCAACTCATACTACTTGGAAAAATCATAGTTTTAAAAAGCATGAGACATGTCGATATTTAACCAAAACTAACATCTTTACCCCAACTTTAAGCCCCCCCCCCCCCCCACTCAAAAATGTGCTTTGGTTATTAAGCTTCACAGTGAAGAATGATGTATGTGCAGAGTTTGACACAGGAAGGCTGGTTTCACAATCATCTGCTGGAAGAGGAAAGGCCTGTACCTACGAACATGAAGTATGCAACTTACACAAGTCTGACGTGATGTTGGAGGCATCTTATATCCAACTTTTAAACTTTTGAAATTGACAATATTCATATAGGCCTATTCATAGATTCTGGAGTAGTTGTAATTTTAAGGATTTTAACAAGGTACAGTTGATTTCTTTCGTGGAAAAAAAAAACATATTAGACAAATTATTATTCAAAAGTACAGTATTTCAAAACATATCTGGAGGAGGTTGTTAAATTATTATACTAGCCTCAAGGTTTCTGTATAATTCTGACTAACTAGGCTTGCATGAAGTGGTGTCCAATCATGACTACTGGTAAAACTTCCTCTCTATGATTTTCATGTAGCATAAGATTAAAAATAAAACATTGCCAGTGAACATAATGTTACTTGTAGTCTCTCTCTTGTCGTGGTGTTTAGGAACCCGGGGGTGGGGGGTCTGGTGGGTTAATGACTTCCCCAGCCGCTGCAGGACAGATAGATAGATGTGTAGAATGAACAGTGTTGCTGTGGCTGATAAAGTCGAGGAGGGGGGAGTTACCGTGTGTCGTGGTCACTGTGGAGCCCCCTCTGCTCCCTCATTCATCAGCCGCTCTACAAGAGATGTAGACCAGACCAGATGGATCACACACACACACACACACACACACACACACACACACACACACACACAAAGCCAAGAGCAATGTGTGTTTCCTGTGTGTGTGTGTGTGTGTGTGTGTGTGTGTGTGTGTGTGTGTGTGTGTGTGTGTGTGTGTGTGTGTGTGTGTGTGTGTGTGTGTTGTTAATGTACACACCGGCAGATGCAAGACACGTGGAGGATACAGAGCGCTTGAACTTTGTATCTGTTTCGCAAACAGTATACTGTATAAGGAATGTGTGTCAGAGGCACTATATGCATGTAAGAGATTCTCTTAACCCTCCTGTCATCCTCCCGGGTCAAACTGACCCCATCTCTTTTGACTGTTCCTTCCTTTCTTCCTTCCTTTCTTCCTTCCTTCCTTCATCCCTTCCTTCTCTCCTTTATTCCTTCCTCCCTTCCTTCCTCCCTTCCCTTCCTTCCTCCCTTCTCTCCTTCCTCCCTCCCTCCTTTCCTTTCTTCTTCCTCCTTTCCATCCTTCCTTCCTTCCTTCCATCCTTCCTCCCTCCCTCCTTCCTTCCCCTCCCTCCTTTCCCTCCTTCCTTTGTCCCTCCGTTCCTTCCTTCCTCCCTCCTTTCCTTCCTCCTTTCCTTCCTTCTTCCTCCTTTCCGTCCTTCCTTCCTTCCTCCCTTCCTCCCTGTATTCTATTATATCTATATGCATGTAAGAGATTTTCTTAACCCTCCTGTCGTCCTCCCGGGTCAAACTGACCCCATCTCTTTTGACTCTTTCTTCCTTCCTTCCTTCCTTCCTTCCTTCCTTCCTTCCTTCCTTCCTTCCTTCCTTCCTTCCTTCCTTCCTTCCTTCCTTCCTTCCTTCCTCCCTCCCTCCTTTCCTTCCTTCTTCCTCCTTTCCGTCCTTCCTTCCTTCCTTCGTCCCTCCTTTCCTTCCTTGACTCAAGGACAACAGGAGGGTTAAACACATATGTGCAGAAGCATATACTATATATACACACACTTATACATTCTTTCTACTTTAAATCAGACATAAACACAAAGCGTACATACCTCCTCTCAAACTGCCATTTATTTAAATCAGACACTTACACATGCATGCACTACAGTACATTGAGTGGGACAATAAACTCAGTAAGATTCATTCATAACTCTTCTTGTGTAATATAAACAACATCATCTCACGTACAGTAAGCGTAGGACAGTTTGTACACCGAGTGTCAGGATTAGAGCTATTAACCAGAAGATATCCATACTGTCCTCCAGTAAACAAAGGCTAATAAATAAATAGGCCAGATTGGGTTGTTATTACCCAACAGCACACATTCATACTTCACTAACACAAGGATATAAAGGCAGGAGCAGTATTCATTACTTTGCCACATTAAAAAAACAGCACAATGGAGCATAAATGACTCTGCGCTCCAATAGCTTAATTGCTAATCTCTTCTTTTAGGACAGTGTTTATTTCATTAGCCTTGTTTGCGCCAATGCTATCTCCCCCTCTAATTAACTTGTTTGGATTAAATGTCTACTCCTCCATGCCAGGCAAGAAAGAAAGAAACAAACACATGGACTTCCATTAATCTGTCAGCAGAAAAGATGAAAGAAAGTATGATATTATTGTTTTTTTATTTTAATGGAAGTAACTTTAAGCACCGAGTTACTGGAAAGCTTCCTTTTGACAATACATGTACTATTTGAAGACAATACATATATTCTCTCAGTTCTCCCACAAATACTGTTCTTTTATCTGAAATATCTAAACTTTTCATATATTATTGGGGAGAGGTAATGAAACTATAAGCAAGCGATAGCACTTAGCATTTAGCATAGCATCCAGAGTGTAGGCAGCTATCTAGTTATCTAGTTGAAAGGGTTTTCAACAGATTTGTCCACAATCATTTCTTATGAAAGTTATCAAAATACACATTTTACATACACCATGCAGATGACAAAGTGCCATATTATAACAATAGTAAGTCATGGATGTCAGTTTAAATAATGACTAATTATTTTAAACAATATCTTAACTCTGAGTCTTAACTCAGACATTTAACATAGTGTATTTGCCATACATACAATACCTCCCATACATTCAGTTTGTGCATAGTGTGCAGATAAACAGTAGTGGATTTTTTTTTTTTTTTAAAGTTGGCCATAAATTAAATAAAACATTGTAATTGAATGTAATCTGAGGTTTTGCAGGATTGTCCAATATCAAAATTCTTGTCTGGCAGTAGAGTTTTAAATAATAATAATAAGAAGAAGAAGAAGAAGAAGAAGAAGAAGAAGAAGAAGAAGAAGAAGAAGAAGAAGAAGAAGAAGAAGAAGAAGAAGAAGAAGAAGAAGAAGAAGAAGAAGAAGAAGAAGAAGAAGAAGAAGGTCTGAACTGATATAACCTTGGAATTTGTTTATTTTATGTTATATCATTTAATTGTAGGATTAGACAATGCTATTATTATCAATTCTTCATGATATGACCCTCTTAAACTTCTGTAGCTTTCAGTTGATGAAGTCAATGATGAAGTGTCTTTAAGGAGAGCTGAGCCCCCTGAAAACCCCCAGAAAGTTTGTAAGCGTGTGTGCCTACTGTATATCATGACATATATTGTCATTTATATCAATATCAGAAAACCTTTAATATTACTGTTTATAATTTTGATTTCATCCTTATCACCCCGTTTATTTACAGTTATGAACTATAAAGGAGATTAGCTTTGAACAGAAACCACGGTACAATACAAAAGAACACAACACAACACCATTGGCACTAAATCTTTATCAGGGGCTAATTAAAATCTATGGTTATTTTTGAGGCTGTTGTCATATTGACTTGTATAAAGCACTTTAAGATGAATGCATGAAGCTGGTGCTACATCATGTGTTAGCACCAGCTTCATGCCGCTTTCTAAAAGACGTCAAGCATGCGTGACACTACATGAAAGGACAAGTGAAATCGTTCCTTCTGAGCACATTTTCTATTCCCAGCATCTGGTTCCCCGGGTGGCCTGTTACATCAGATGAGATCTAAGATGTCTGGAAGCTGTCACTGGTGCCCATTTGTTTGAATCTGGTACTTTAGTGTTAATCTATCACTCTGTTGCATTGTGGCGATGGTGTTTTTCCATTTGTGTCAGACTTTGTATAGGTGACATGTGGAAGTCTGGACCGCTGTGGCTCCGCAGTTTCAGTTTGGGGCCTCAATGAGGAGCAAATACAACAAATGGGACATATACAGGCATGTGTGATTGAGAAAGAATAAACAGGCTGAAAGTTAAAGGTGGATGCTTGTAGGTTTTGTGCCATTGCAACACAAAAAGTGACTTCCTTTATCTGGTTTCTCATGTTTGGAAACTTGGAAAAGGAAGCGGCGACAAAAAGAGGGTGCATGTTAGAGAGACACAAAGAGACGCCTGTTTGCTGGTTTGCTGGTTTGTGTAATTGTGCCAACCTGATGAAACATGATTTATCTCAATCCTCAGAACCTGGGAAAAAGAGAGGGGGGGAAAGGCGGATGTTACACGGAGGAAAGAGAGGAGGTGCTGGCTGAAGGTGAGAGAGACAGCAAGAGAATGAAAAAGAAATAAAACAGCGTGTTCATCCCGAGGTGTGTTTGCATGTGCAAGGTGTGTAAAGCAGCAAAGCAAGAGTGATAAAGAGGCAAGCAAAAGACAGCAATGAGAAAAAGAGAGGGTACGATTAGAGAGAGAGAGAAAAGACCAAGCTCTGAACTATTGAATGCCGTATCTGGCTGTGTACTCAGCCATCTGTACGAGGGCCCCTGAACCTATTTAAATTCAGGACGATTGCACTGTTTCTCAAATCCTTCAGAGCTGAATGCTTTTTGCACCTCTCCAACAGGCTCGGGGAAGAGTAACGCTACAGCTGAAAATACGAAACAGCAGCAAGCATGTGGGCAGATCTCTTTGTCTGCTTAGAAAGGCAAACATTATCAAACTTACCTACCAAGACATTTTCACATTGTTAATCCGGGAGTTTCTCAGTTGGGTTTCTTATTTTCGTGACATTTTTGGAGGATGATAAGCACTTTACTGTGTGGCACTTTTGGATTTTTATTTTTTTTAAATGCCTAAAAGTTCACATCTCGGTTTAACAGTGTTGGCCAGTGTGACATCAGCCTGTTAATGGAAACGAATGTGGACAATGAATCATCATGCTCCTATGAATAAGCACCTCTTTGTCAAAAACATCTCTTTGTAAAAAACTGAACATTATAGGCTTTACAATGGTAAGGTTTGTTGTAGGGCTTTTGTATTAGATCAGTGCAGAGGTAGCAAGATACATCTGGGCAGTGACTCCAAGAAGCATAAAATGTGACGATCTTAGAGTCGGATATCATTCTCAACTTGAACTACTCAACCTGCATTAAAAAGGGTCAGGGTCTAACCTTTTGGTAACCACTGTATTGTATTGCATTGTAAAGGTGCCACTAATAAACTGGTATTTTAGTACAGTAATTTAGTACAACTGTCTAAAGTTACACATGTGAAAGTGGAAAAAGCCCAATCCTTGGCCTTTGTATCACAGTAGAATGGTACTTGATCCCATCAAAAGGGCACTTTGACAACCAGAAGAGTATTTGGGTAAACTTCCAAACATCCCAGGCTCTTAGTTGTACATTGAGGGAGGCATCAAGGAAGCGTCTTAATCAGATGATCAAACCATCTCAAAGGATTCCTTTCAATGCAAAAGAAGCTTCTGCACTTCCACCTTAACTTCTTTCCGATGTCCGAGCTCACTCCCAGCCACCCTGCAAAAGAAAACTCCTTTTTGTATCCATGACCTTATTTTTCATCAGTGAGGAATGGTACATTGATCAAACTGTAAATTCAGAGCATTTCCTTAAGTTTAGCTCCCTCTTCGCCATCTTTATAACAGATCCATCACTGCAAACACTCCACCTATGTGTCCAAATACCCACCCCTCACCCCTATTCCACCAGTAGCTGCAGTACAAGCTGCACCATGTCAGGTTAATCCACTGACCCACTTCCCAGCATCACTGCCCATTGATGCTCCAGAGACTCAGGGGTTTCATCAGATTCAATTGAGTCCGTTGTTTGACTGGTTCTTTTGTTTGCTGGGCACATCTGGTGTAATCTACAGACATCAAATGATGTGTTTTTCACCCTTCTCTCTCCCAGCTGCGGCTGCCAATGTCCAGATTCACACATGCTGGGACATTGTGTCAAAGCATCAGGGGGGCCGCTATGACTAAAAGCATGTAATAAAGATTTTAAATCAAAACTGCATGGATTTATTCTAGTAAGTGGTTTACAGATGTCACATTAGATGTGTTTACAACGCCGCCTATTTGGAAGAGTCTATAAATGCAGAAACAATCAACCTCGCATTCTCTCGATGCAACGCGGCAGTCACATCATTGCATCTCATCAGCACCCATTCCATCAACACTTGGTCGCTGACACTCAAGGGCAGCCTGCAATTTCAGCCAGTAATGGATGGGCTGGTGGGACAAGCGGAGGGGTTACGAACTCCAATCAGGGGGCTCCGCTGGGACTTTTATCAATGGGCTACTTCCTGAAACATCTGCCGCCTGGTTATCCATCATCAGGCAACCAGGAAAGCCGTCGGGTGGAATGATGGGTTCAGTCATGAGGTCTTTGGCAGGAGGGGGACACGCGACAACACCTTTTGAGGTTTTCATCACTTTCTTTTGTCATTACATGATCAAAGTGATAGCGGGGACGGGGCTGGACCGCTTTGACAAGGACAGTATTCACCGCCTGTAATAAATCAATGATTTCCTCCGATGATAAGAGAATGTGTTGATGGATTTCAGTGCAAGTGCCTCGGGTATACTGTACAACCAGGTTTATCTGATCTATGTGGAGTATGGGGGTTGTTACGGGGAAGCAAACGCCTTCAATACAGCTGAAATGTATCGCACCTCTGAGCAAAAATCTCATTTAAAATATGACGCATGATTTTGAAGAAATGCTGAAATGTCATTACATGCTTTTAGTTGCATGTATCGGCAAGGAAACTTCAAGTATTTCTGTTCAGTAAAGTGAACTGTAGCAAATAACAAAAACAAAAAAAGAGATGATGTATTTTGTTGCACCTTTTGAATCCTACAGGGAAGCTGGGAAGATAGCTGTTAAAATTAAGCTATTTTCTTCATGTATTACCTCTCAAAGTAAACAAATACAGATGTTTTTGTGAAGGTTTTCCATCCATTTAAAAAGCCCACTGACGCTAAATGGTATGCCCAGTTAGCACGACACTTTGGCTTGTTACATGTGAAGTTCAGAGTGATATAGTCCATGGTGTTTTGTGTGATTACTCCAGATGCTGCCTGGCATGTAACTAATGAGTCGTGCTTCACCCCAGGTCAAGTCTGAGGCTTCTGCTGGGGCTTTGAAGCTTGTTTACCCTCCTGCCTAATGCCCAAGAGGCCTCCCTGCGCCCCTCCTGCTCTGCTCCTCTCCCTGCATACCTGCCAGACAAATTAAATACCTGCAATGGAAAAAAAAAAAAAAAAAAATCCCAACAGCATCTAGTTAAAAGAGTCGGCTTGTGAAGACTGAAATGTCACAGGCCTCCTCATCAACGGCTATTCGTCTTTTTGATGTTTCTTTGCGTAAAATTTAACTCCCCTCGCTGGGTGCAACCTAATCTGGATGATTAAAGAATGAAATGGATAAAGTTTATTTTGCACACGTGGAAAAAAACTGTCTGCTCCAAGCCAATGAAATGGATATGAAATATGAAATGGATTTCACTTACATTTCCTCAGATCTCTTTTGAATGCGTGCACATTGAAGGATAACAGGTGCTGTTCTGCAGTAACATCAAAGTAGACATAAGAATCCAAGACTTTTGGTTGTTGAAATAACGTTTGGTTGCTTACAATGTGTCAGATCCTCTTTTTTAGTGAGATTACATGACGTGAGTATCAGCATGCTGCAGTAGTTGAGTTAGCTGCTACTTAGTTTGCTTGGGGATGTGTAAAAATGATGTTTTGAGGTAAAGCTACAGACTAGAAAAAGGATAGTTTGTGTTATATCAACTGAACTGGAAAAAAGTTCAATCCATGAAGAAAGATGCAGGCTGTCATTAACTCTGAAATAGTTTGAAGCTGGCATAAGACCGGGAGCAGGGATGGTCATGATTCAGCAAAACCTGACTTGGAAGAGAAGTTAATGACATTTGAACATCTGCTGCTGATGAGTTTTCCTGCACATGTGTTACTGAAGTTACTGAAGACATATTTCATGTTTACAGCATGGTGAGTGCTTGTGCTTACCTTTCCTTTTTTGAAGCATTCTCATTTCCTTAAAGCAGTGCATGCATTTTGAAAATAGTGAAAATGTGCTAATTTGCTTGCAACTTACGATATGTTGAGCTCTCTTGATTAATGAACTATCAAATATTAAAATGAAGCAATCTGGGGAAGGGACCAATATTCAAACTCTTGAGCAATCACTGAGTGAAACATTTTTTAAAAACCAAGCCAAAGAGGTTTGGAGGCATGATTCTATGCCAAGCAAAATCATGATAAATAAATAAAAGGCGGACCATCACACTGCATGTGCAAGATGTTCGGCATCTATTGCTTACAGCCAATACACAACAAAACTTTCCAAGACCCAGAGCCCATTTTAATGACTTCACCAACTACCACAAGTGATGAAATTCCCAAAACAAATATCAGATGTCTACTCCTGTCTAACCTCTCCTTCTCCGTGACACCAATAAACCTCCACAATCTTTGCACCTCAGCTTTTTTTTACAATCACCTCCATCAAAGAGTGATCAGGTAACGACCAAACGAGTGATAGTCTCTGTGACCCGTGTCCACTCAAGGTCAGCATCGGGGGCAGTAATCCCTCCACACCTCAGCAGGGGGGAAAGAAAGATGGTCTTCTTGGCACATTAAGAAGTCTACCTCCACCCATCTCGCCACCCCACCACCCCCGCCCCCCCAGATTCATTACAAGTGGCTGAAGAAATGCAATGTCTGAGACGGATAAAGGCAAGGCGAAGAGTCGGCAGGCTTGGAATCAGATGAAAATAAAAAGTCAAGGAGGATTTCAGGGGATTTGCCGCATCCAGCTCAAGGTTCACTCCTAGAATTGTGTGTATGTGTGTGTGAGAAATAGAGAGAAGTGAGGCATTTATTCTTGACCTTGCCATGCCGAATCATATTTCCCTTTGGCTGTTGCCCAGCAACATCACCTTGACAGCAAAAAATGGTCAGAGAGAGACCGTTATAGAGGGATAAAACGGAAACGGGTCTCACGCAAAGGGTGATATGCTTTCATATGACCCTTTGCTTCTAAGTCATACTGCTGTTCGTTTCTCTATGAGAATGAATAGCAGGGGGTTTTATATTTTTCTTTTCAGCCTGCATTGGGACAGGTCAAAGGTCAGGGGATAGCCAATAGCATCTGTAGCCCCTGGTGAAAGGAGGCTTAGCAGCTTTAATCTAAGAGAAGTTATGGCCTTCACTTGTATCTGACCCTGGGGAAGCAGCAGGGCAGTAGGTAGCTGAGATCAAAGTCATCCTGCAGGACACTGGCACATATGGCCGAGGATGAGCCTGTACCCCCACCTAGATAAATATGATGTAATACCTGGCGTGAGTTTGCAGCTGACCCCCAGGGGTACAGCCTCTTCACCCCAGAGTCCCAAGCACAATGAGACTTTTTTTCTCATCAGCTTCGATCAAAGGGATAGGAAATGATTGAGTGGCTTGTAACTCCCACCGAAGCATTTAATAGGAAGAAGAGATGGCTCGACACAGGAGGAAGAAGATGGAGAGCCACTAAGGTGATGGATCCACAGGGGCAATGTGGGTTAGCGCTCAGATGATGGTACCAGACTCTTTATGACTCTTTACGCTGTATTTAGGACTTATTTTAATTTTACAGTCTGTAAAGAGAACAGAAATACAAACAAATTGAATAAAAACCTGTAAACACAAAACTGGTCTTCACTGTATACCCCTGTGAATTTTCCATCTTGCAGCCTCATATATCATATATGTCAATGGAAACTTAGTGGCAAGAAATAATATTACATTTTATGAAAAGAAAAGAAAAAACTACTTTGGTATGCTGCAGGCTTTTGGCACGGCAGGATCAGAAAATTGCTTCAATTCATAGCAACTGAGGCAGACAGATCTATCTATATTATATCCATAACCGCAGCATTTGTGAATAGATGGGCCTGAGTTTTTATTTTGATAGATTATGAATGGACAGAGCCATCTAATGCATGTCAAGCAGCCTCGCTTCAAAATGCGATAACAAACGTGGAATTTGGAGCGAGGATGTGAGCAGACCTGAGCACAAGTTTGTAGTGGAGAGATGATGCCTGTAATATAATAAATAGAGCACTTTTGCACACTTCAAAGTAATGCACATTTGATTTATTTGCTTTCAGACTTGTCAACATTTACCTGGATTCATTAGGATGTACACTTAGAGCTGGATCATCATTCCCAACAACAAAATATAGATGTTTGGGTGATGCATTATTTGCTCTTTTTGTATCATTGCTTTAAAAATAATACAGAAGCAAACTGCTCAAATGTTTGCATGAGACATTCAAGTAGTCAACAGAAAAAAAAAGTTGAGTTGAAACATGTCTGCTTACATTTTCACTCTATTTCATGCATATAGCTAATCATTTCATTTTAACCCTCCTGTTGTCCTCAGGTCAAGGAAGGACAGAAGGAAGGACAGGAGGAAGGAAGGTAAGGAGTTAGGAGGGAGGGAGGGAGGAAAGGAGGAAAGAAGGAAAGGAGTAAAGATGAAAAGAGGAAAGAATTTAGGAGAGAAGGAAGGAAGGAAGGAAGGAAAGGAGGAAGGAGGGAGGGAGGAAAGGAGGAAGGAAGCAAAGGAGGAAGGATGAAAAGAGGAAGGAATTTAGGAGAGAAGGAAGGAAGGAAGGAAAGAAAGGAGTAAGGGGGAGGGAAGGAGGAAAGGAGGAAGGAAGGAAGGAAGGAAGGAAGGAAGGAAGGAAAGGAGTAAGGAGGGAGGGAGGGAGGAAAGGAGGAAGGATGGAAGGAGGAGGGAGGAGGGAGCAAAGAATGAAGGGTGGAGGGGAAGAAGGAAGGAAAAATTAAAGAAAGAGGGAAGAAGGAAGGAAAGAAGGAACAGTCAAAAGAGAGATGGGGTCAATTTGACCCGGGAGGACGACAGGAGGGTTAAATCTATTAGCACAAAGTAGCGATATCATCATATCCCTCGCTTACAGTGACAATGACTGACAGCTGTACTGATTTAGTCACACAGTTCTTTATTCTAATGCAAACCACAGCAGCAGGTTGCAATTGTACATTCAAAAGGGTTATTTTTGAGATATGACTGATGCACACTCTCCATCCAAATGATAATGTTTTCTTGGGGCGAAACCAACATTTAAATCCAATATTTTTACAGACCGCACCATCTACTGCCCTGATTTGCCACAGGCTACAGCAGTAAAAAAAAAACTGAAAAAAGAGAGACTGCAGTCTGTTGAAATATTGGATTAAAATGTTGGTTTTGCCTTGGAGAAATGTGTTATCATTCTGGGCAGACTGTATGCAACACTAGATAGCTTATTAGCTACTTAACAGCTTGAAAACTTACTTGCAAATGTCATCAGTTCTTTTGGGTGCTAAAACGTGTGGTCACTCTTCTGTACCACGGACACGGCGATATATATAAAGCTACACACATACCAAGAATGAGTTTGATTGACAGGTGAGCCAGCAGGGGCAACTACAAACACCAACACACTCCCCCAGCAGCTTCGAGGTTAAAGAGGCAATACTGATGTACACAGTCTGCACAGTAGTGTTGGGTTGATGGGGGTTTGTGAGTGGCTGATCACATCTGTCAATCATGACGGCACCCCCCCCCCCCCCTTTTTTATATCTTTAAAGACCGTGTAAAGTGAATTAAGACATTTTCTTCTAAACACATTAAATAGGTCATAAATGTATTTCTAAAAAAGGTGTAAAAAGCATTTCAACCATTTAGATTTGAATTGTGGAGCTAGGCTTCACAAACTGTGTTTCAAGATTTCGGTGGTCAGGATAGTGGTCTGAAAATCACAGCTGTGTTACCATAAACCCGCCCTGCTGCTGAAGAGGTATAAATACATTCAGCGCACACCACTACTACTACTACAGTCTACAGTTAGCCAGTTAGCTGAGTTAGCCGCCGAGCTTGCAGCCGAGTTAGCAGCTTAGCTAGTGGCCAAGTTAGCCACTGAGCTAGCAGCAGAGTTAGCAGCAGGAAGCTCTCAGACATAGCATCCATGTTTCTGATGAAGGTGGTTACTTTGATTGACAGGTGACACTTGGTAGGGGGCGGGGTTTCAGCGGACTCGGTGGCCACGCCCACATCGTTTGGAAGTGGCGAAAGAGACTGAGTTTTACACAACTTTGAAGCCTAATTTCATATATTTGGGGATTTTTTTAATCATGCAAATTTGGCAGGGTGGTTAGCAACACACTTTTCTATGGTATGTCAAACTCAGAAAACATATTTATTCTTATTTTACACAGACTTTAAATAACTCATGAGCATCTTGGCAAACATCACCATGATTCAAACTACAAAAAAATTTGATGTCTATTTTTGTCCCATCTGCTAACATTTAAGGGGCAGGATTTATTACCTATACTGCAGCCAGCCACCAGGGTGCAATTGAGACATTTTGGCTTCACTTTTTGGGGAGCTGTCAGGTCATCCATCTTTATAAATCCTCTATGGTTTATATGTACTCAACAGTCTCAGGATAACAGCGAGAGGAGTCTAATATAGAGAGTTTTAGTACTTAACGGTCTCAGTGAGCACACAGCATACAACTACGGTAAGCCCAGAGGGACAAACATGTCAGTTGGTCACCAATCACTTGTACTGTCTAACAACTAAATGGTTTCACAGAGTACTCAAGTAAGATTTTAGCACTATTTAATGTTGTAATGCTTCCATTTTGATTGCTGGCACTTAGCTTAGTAACATAATATAAGTGTTGGACTTATCCAAACTGCTTAGACCCTGGAAAGTTATAAATCAGTACTTAAGACTCACCTCTTTGTATTGGCTTCATCCTGAACTTTATTGCGTAACTATATTTGGTTTTATCTATTGTATTTTTATAGTTTGATTTATTGCGATTTTATAGTTTATCATACTCATAATTGTTATTTAATTTTTATCTTGTGTCTTGAGCTTGTGCAGCACTTTGGTCAACTTAGGTTGTTTTAAAAAGGGGTTAGATAAATAAACTTTGACTTGACATATTAACTTGGAGTGTGATTGCATGGCTGCTAGTCCTACTTCCTTTTGGCCTGTACTAATTTTGTGTGACTCTTATGATTAAAATCAGTCTTTTCTTTGTACTTAAAATATTGCCTGAAGAACATTTAGACTAGGTTTATTAACTAAACAGAAGATAGTAAAAAAAGAAAGGACAATTTGACCAAACAGACTCTTTATTGGTATGTAAGAATAAATCATTTGTATGGACAAATAAAGGGGAGTGCAGTAAATTAAACTATTCTGAGTTTATCTTGAGCAACTTGCTTTATTAGCTGACTCAGCAAATACTATTGCATCCTCTCCATTTTACTGTTAGACATAAGTATACCAGCACAGTCAGCAAACTTTGAGCAGAACAGGGGGGGGGGGGGAAGAATAAACCCCAATAAGGCTGCAAAGTTCAGGAGCCAATTTATATGTCAAGAGAATGAGATCTTTTGAGAGGGATGTCCAAGTGACCAGGAGGTAACATACCGAGCCAGCACATGACACAAAAATCAATGATATCAGGAGGATTTGGCAGCCGATGGACCAGAGCAGATGTAAGCAAAGGTTAGATGTCAAAGCACTGCAAAACAGTCACTCGTTGAGGGAGATCCATACACAGCAGGATATAGGAGCTCCATGTCATTACTGAGCTTTCGGAAAGGTCAGAGGAAAACATGGAGTCACAATTTGTGCAGTTTGGAGCTATGAAACGGTCCATCAGATTGGATCATGTCTGAATTGAACTACAGAAAATCCTTATTACAGTAACAGTATGTAAGGCATTTACCAGATGCTCATATTCTGAAAGTGGGATAAAAGGTGAAGTGTGGAGGTTCATTCTTGATATTGGAAATACCAGTTTAATAAAATCTTACTAGCTTACTACTTCCTAGTGTTCAACCTCCAATTTCTGAGGAATAGTGAGAGATGTTGTTGAAAGCTCATTTGGTCAAAGCTCTAAGAAAGCATTTATCTTAGTTTTAACATGGTTGACATTTTTAAATCTGGGATAAATGTACTTATTACAGTCGACTAAGATATCCAGTTTACCTCTAACTATCATTTCAACAGCATTTAAAGAGTAAGTCCGCTGCATTATGTGATGAACCCTGCTGTTTACTGTGTGCTCGACTGATTCACCTGTCTGTTTTTTGTCCACATGGGTCACAACAACTGGAAACATCTGGGCCCTGGTTATGAAATCCTGTTTGCAGCCAACACCCCCCCCCCCCCCCCCACACTCTCTCTCTCTCCCCCTCTCCCTCTCCCTCTCCCTCCCTCTCTCTCCCTCCCCTGCAGGCACCTGTACTGGTTATGTTTCATTTACTTACCACTGATTCTACTGATCCATATGTTTAGTACTTTATGTGTTTGATTAGTTTTATTTGGGTTAAATTAATTACTTTTAAGGCAACCTCTACCATTGTGTTCAAGACTCAAGATGCTTTATTTGTCAGTCATCATATCAGACATGTGAGCGAGATATAGTACTCAGGTCTCGGATACTAAAATAAATTAAATCTAATTTAAAAACAAGCTACAACAAGGGTTTGCATATTTGCCATGGCCCAAGATCTGGGTTATGACAATTACAACTTGTGTCTTGTTTTTATGATTTAGCTATAACATTATAACCATCATCTTAATCGCTGTGATCGCAATTACATCAGTAGTAGTAGTGAAAAGGAGCAGGAGATATTGCTCCATTACAGCAAAGACAGCCAGAATGTGCACCATTATTATACATATTGAAATGAATCACTGCTGCTTTTATGTCTGTCTTAGTTGAGGATTTATTTTTAAATTAAGTGTGGATGTGTATGTTGTTTTATTTGATTTAACTTTGGCACAAGGAACCCAAACTTAAACTTGAAGTTGTATACAAGCGAACAGCTGAGGCACATTACCCAAACAACTTAGAGGTAAAACTGAAAGTGAACTCAAAATGTTGATAACAATCCTTAATTGCACAGAAAAACTACAGCACACAACTACAACAAACATGGTCTGTGAATCATCATGTCTGTGTAACTGCTTGTGTTTCTCGCCTTGTTTGATTTCTTTTTAATGATTTTGCTTTCAGTGATCTCAGTAATGAACTTAAAGAGTATAATGTTATTGGCACCAAAAGGCAGATGATGGCATAAGGTATGAAAAGAAGACCCAGAGTATAAAGACATGTATAAATAAACATAGTTCTCACATAGATCTCGTGACCTTTGACCTTTAAATCAATGAATCACTGCTGTTTAACCTTCGTGTCGTCTTCCAGGGTCAAATTGACCCGATCTGTTTTGACTGTTCCTTCTTTCCTCCCTTCCTTCCTCTCTCCCTCCTCCTTTCTGTCTTTCCTTCCTCTCTCTTTCTTCCCTTCCTTCTTTCCTTCCTCCATTCCCCTTTCCTTCTCTCTTTCTTTCTTTCTTCCCCCCTACCTTCCTCCCTCCTTCTTTCCTCTTTTCCTTTCTCTCTCCCTCCCTTCCTCATTTCCTTTCTCCCTTTCTCCCTCCCTTCCTCCTTCCTTCTTTCCTCCCTTCCTCATTTCCTTTCTCCCTCCCTTCCTTCCTTCCTTCCTCCCTCCTTTGCTTTCTTCCTTCCCCCCTCCCTCCTACCTCCCTCCCTCCTTTCCTTCCTTCTTCCTCCCTTCCTTCCTTGACTTGAGGACAACAGGAGGGTTAAATAAAGAATTAAACCTGTGACTTCTCATTAGGCCTCCAAGCTGTTACTGACATTTCATCATCTGAATCTAAATTAATCCAATTTCAACAACTTTCCATCATCATCATTCAACCAGTGGTTCTTCTTCTCTTATAGTTTTTATCCTGGTTGAGTCTGAGCTGTAGTTTTAGCAAAGCTTAGAGAAAAAAATCATCTTCAAGGATGCTGGTTGCATAAAGGGAAAATATACTTTTGACTCTGCAAGACTCTGGGCGCTTGGCAGTTTTGTTTACTAGGCTAGACGTGAGAGAAAAGAAAGCTTTAAAGAGAATGCCACACCACAGTCTGTATTTAAACACATTTAAAGTCTTGTTTCCCACAATACGCTATGTGGAATTCCCTTTTTGGCAAATGTGAGTATCTCATAAATTCAGCATGAGAAAAAAAAGGGGAGGGGAGGGGGTGGGGGGGGGGGGTTGGGCTGAGAAATAAAATTCAAAAGAAGGACAGAAAACATGTCATGAGAGGGAAGGTCTATGTTTACATTCAACAACAACAAAAAAAAGCTTATAGAAGATTCCCAACATGAAGCTTTACAGCTGACTTGTGGTCTCAAAATGTTCATTCATACACACACACACACACACACACACACACACACACACACACACACACACACACACACACACACACACACACACACACACACACACACACACACACACACACACACACACACAGTAGCACTCCCACAAAATCATTTCCTCAGACAGCTTTAGCGAACTGGATGGCTAATTTTATTGTCCAACAATTGGCTGCGCTGAATGCTGGCAGAGGCTGAAGACAATGTAATTAGCCTTTTTACTATCATGTCTGACCACAGGAAGCCTAATTGCTTCTGCTGACGGCACAGACAGCAGGTCGAGGGGAGAAACCGAACACCCATTTGTTATAGTCCTTTGTTTAACATGGGAGAAGAAAAAAAAATCCATTACGACCTTCTATAAAAAGAAATATACATATAATTTACATACATGCAAATGAGAGAAGCTATTTAACCCTAAATGGTAATTAAGAGTCCTTATGTGATGAGTGATAAGAGGTATGTTTAGTATTATGCTGATTGAAAAAAATCTCCTTTTAAAGGCTCTTAAACCACAGTAATCCAGTGCAATTATACAAGAATCAAAGCATATTATATGTCTTCCTTTTAAAATATGTCTGACTGATTGGTTACAGGCCCAAACAGCACACACACCACACTACTAACTGATGTTGCTTTCCTTCATCGTTGTCTATATCTCATGTCTCCAGCAGGGGTGATTCCCTCCAATTTCATAATTTTATATATTTTGATGTCTTTTTATTTTGTCATTGTCATTCTTTGTTTGGAAATATGGATATCTAGTTGTATGTGGCTATTATTTAAAAAAAACAGTGTTTCCACTTCACAGACAGTGTGTCTGGGCTATTGTTGTTTTCATTTCTTTATTTGACAGTACTTTGGCAGATTACTCCGAGATGTTTGCCCTTATGCATACATTTAAGCCTGATCATTTCTAACCACAGTGGGAGACAAAAGCCTTAAGCCTGAAAACTACAAACTGCTCTCTGCAATATTTGGGACAATTGCCATCTTTGTGCCACATGAGGATAACTCTGCTGTCGTTGAAGCGTAGCCTATGTGATTGGAAAAAAAAAGCTATCTGGAAAACAGTGTATGCTAGTGGGAGAATCGTTAGCCGCAGTCTCGCTAGTGCCACATCCCTTATTTAGCCCTTTGTTTCATTTTGGTCTCTGCAGTCCGAGATAAGCTGGACGCGTGGGCTAAGCGCAAGGCTAACACTCTCAGCCATTACATGCTGTGACTAGTGGCCAAATCTGGACAATAATGGTGTTGTGGGGGAGCTAGCCATGTTTTGGAGGGCAGTCTGGTAAAGCAATGGAGGACAGAGATGGAAAGGATAGCAGAGAAAAAGATGGAGAGACTGTGACTGTATTCCAACCAGGTCAAGTATATTTTTTAAAAGCTTTCTTAATCAGGGGAATCTTCACAGACAACATGTAATGTAGAGGTATAGAAATAGCCTAAAGCTTTTTGCTCTCCCTGCCTGCAAATAACTCATTATTGTTTAAAAGCAAGGCCAGACTCTGGTCATTATAGCTTAAAGCAAGGCCGCACTCTGCTATCATTTCCCCCCAAAGCATGATAAGTTTGCAGATGTGCTGTAGATACTTGGAATTGATCATGCTGTCAAGTCTGTAGCACAACATTTTTACAACAATGTGCACTTTTACTGATTGAAATCTCAGTGGCTTCATGGTAATTTTATTCAGCTCCTATCTTTCAACAGTGACAAAACTTTGGGTGAAATTGGAAAAAAAAAAAGGAAAAAGGATAAGCTATTTTTCAGGAGAGATAAAATGACAAGAGTTGATCACAACAGAAAATTGGGAGAGATAAGGTGGTAAGATGTGTCTGCTAAGTTCCTGTCAGATACTAAAGGAAGTCTGCATGCATTTACATACACAGTAGAATAAATACATTGTAAGTCTGACAAGAAAAAGCCTTGTAACCCTCGAACCCGACACCCCAACTCTTTTATAGCATCTATATTCTAAACCAGATGGACATCAGTGGCAGCAGGAGAAAAAGAGCCAGGCTGATTCTGGCTTTTGGGGGCCTAGATGGACAGACCCTGGCCTCAGGTCACTGACTTCACGTTTTTCATTTGGAGCCCCCTATCTTGGCCACTCTCCACTCTTTATTTTCCATTAGGAAGAGAAATGCCTGTGTAAGAAAAGTGGAAACCGAGTGAGAAAGACGCCAATACACACACACAGACACACACACACACACACCATGAGAAGGAAAGGAAGAGAGGAGAAACACTGAAGACAAAATGGCTTTCATTCCCACAGCAGTAGAAGGCCAAAAGGTCCCTTATTTATTCCTCATTTAGTTCTTTCTCTTCATTTCTAGCCTCCTTTCATCTCTTCAGCGAGGCATATGGTTGGGTACCGAGCTTTGAAATCACATAAAAGATGTTTACACATGCTCCACAAGTCCCTGTGATAAGCTTGTTTTGTGGAATTGTATGCAAATCTACATAAACCCAGATCACTGCAATGAGGAGAAATACTTTCATGAACACACACAGTCGGGGATTTACACATCAGGTGACTTCAACACACATGCAAAAAAAAAAAAAAAAAAAGAACTGGAAGAATAATAATCTCTCATTCTAGTTATGAAGTATTTGTGTGGAATTGTGCGTTTGTTTAGTGTATTTTTGTGTCTGTTGTTGAACGCGGGGCCGTCGGCGTGCTTGCGACAGTGATGAATAAGCATTATTAAACAGGAAGACACAGGCCTGACGGTGTCATTAATCTTCATCCCTACTGGCACCATCACAGAACTCACTCCCTTGTCCGCCCCTCCACCGCCATCTACACATCTCATTGTCAACAACACAAAAGGGAAGCAAAAAAAACAGTTGTTAAGGTTCTGATTGGGTTTTGGTTTTGGCGCCTGAACCCAAAGTGGTCCATCTGCCCGGGTCACAGTGAGACGTAAAGAGTGATTAGGATCCACTTGCGTCAAATGACTGATGGGACAAAGAGGGAGGATGACACCTTGTCCAAGTGGTTCAGAATTAATCACACTCTGCTGCTCAGGGTTGATCCACAAGTCTATTGTAGCGAATGAAGTGACTCTGAAAAGAAATGTGAACCTTTTAAAGGAGGAGGCTCGCTGACTGTGTGAGAGTGTCGCACTGCGGCTTCCGACATTACACTTTAAAAAAAAAAAAAAAAAGAAAGGATAAAGACAGTCCCCGTCTGGTTGTTCTTCACCGGAGAAATAAAGACTGGTATGAACAGAAGCAGGTTGGAGAAATAAAGTGATGAATCATCAAGCAGTACTCTTTTATCAGCACCTCAAATCACCAGGTGGGTGGAAGAGAAGAGAGAGGAAACTCACAGCGATATTTCACTGTGCGTTTTTTTACATGCACAAGCGCACACATAAAAAAATTTCTCATGAAAAACACATTTGCATTCTTTGTCTCTGATCAACAATAAACACCCACACACTGTCAACGCTCTCACGATTCACATGCTGAAAGCTACCTGGAAGTCTGGTTCACTCATTTCAACATCTGGTTCACAAAGAGGAAAATAGCTAATTATTATTTAATACAGGAAAATAGAAAGCTAAACTAACTAGAGGCTTTTTTGTACATATGCGCCTAGTTAGCATCTACTCATAGTCTGCATGTGAGACGTTTAGGGGACATCTGTACAATATAGTGTCTAGTACTGTCTACCAGTAGCCTGCATGTGATACGTTTTAGGAGACATCTAAAAATTGTGGCATTACTGATAGTCTACATAAAAGGTGTTTAGGGGGCATCTGTTATCAATTTATAAATTGATAACCTGCATGTGATGTGTAGCTGCTTGTTCAGGGCACGTCCCACCGGTAGGAGACCCCGGGGAAGACCCAGGACACGCTGGAGAGACTATGTTTCTCGGCTGGCCTGGGAACGCCTCGGGATTCCCCGGGAAGAGCTGGACGAAGTGGCTGGGGAGAGGGAAGTCTGGGCTTCTCTGCTTAGGCTGCTGCCCCCGCGACACGACCCCGGATAAGCGTAAGAGGACGGTAATGGTAACGGTATGATTTTAGGATTAATTCATCTAAGACGTTACAAAATCCATTAATATGTAGAATATGCTGTGAAATCTTAAATCATGGAGTTTCAACCTGCAATGCTGCTACACAATTTACAGAAAAAATACATTTAAATCCATGATGATCCCCAAAAACCTAAAAGTTTCTTTTCCTTCTTTCATCTTTGTAGAACAAGTATTTAGTTTATTAGTTTAGTTTATTTGGATCCCCATTAGCTGTTACCCAGGCAACAGCTACTCTTCCTGGGGTCCATGTTAAAATAAATACAACCAATTACAATTACAATATAACATACATACATACCTAAATAGAGTGCCCCCCCCCCTCTTAGTATGATGGTAAAGTTTGATCATGATGGTAATGGAATAATCTGGGCCTTTATAATGCACCAAAAACTATATATTATGATGAATACCACACACACACACACACACACACACACTATACATATGATAATTACTTTCAGCATTACTACCAGATGGTCACCCACAGCGGCGCCTCCCTCCGCAGGTGGTGGTACTTTCCCCTTCGTTCACCTATCTCCTCTGCCCTGTGATCACACAACATCTGGTTCTGCCCCACACCATATACTTGTCTCTGCCTAATAAAACTTTTGGCCTGAACCCTGAGGTCATTTTTTTCTTTTATTTTCCATTTTTTTAACTGGATGGTGGAAATTAGGACAGGAAGCAGCAGGAGGAGATAAAAGGCAATGGGGCTGCACCAGGTCAGATTCAGGCAGAGCAACCTGTTCACTGTGAACGTCCGTGCAGGAGCGACGGCACACAGTGCACAGTGCACCGAGGAGCGCTGAGAGGTGGAGCTGTCAATCACTAATATAACCAAGGTCAAGACAGAATATAAGGAGGTTTAGAGGGTGTGAAGGAAGGAAACATTAACAAGCCGGACCATACTAAGGCATCAAGTCACTGACCAAATCATTTCAGCTCCCCAACTGCAAAATCTACAAAGTCATGATGAGATAATGCTCTTTTTTTTATACTGGAAAAAACAGTAAGAGACTGAACTTAACCCTCAAATACTATTCAGGGTCCAATTTGACCATTTTTTTTCATTTGAAAGCTGTAAAAAATACCCAATACACATTTATTTTAGCCAGACTTTTACTAATGTGACCCACAGTTTACAAAAATGGAAACAAAATGCATTGAGAGGTGGAGCTGTCAATCACTAATATAACCAAGGTCTAGACAGAGTATAAGGAGGGTTAGAGGGTGTGAAGGAAGGAAACGTTAACAAGCCGGACCATACTAAGGCATCAAGTGTTGATTTTATGTGTATACATGCATATTCTTATCTTGTGCATTTATCAGTGCATTTTATTCATTTTATTTTATTTTATTGCGTTTATCTTTCTATTGTGTACTTCATCTTTTTATTGTGCTTCTATTGTGTTATCTATTAATTCCGTTTTATCTTTTTGTGCAGCACTTTGGAAACATTGTGTTTGTTAAAATCGTGCTATATAAATAAAGTAACTGACCAAATCATTTCATCTCCTCAACTGCAGAATCTACAAAGTCATGATGAGATAATGCTCTTTTTTTATACTGGAAAAAACAGTAAGAGACTGAGCTTAGCCCTCAAATACTATTCAGGGTCCAATTTGACCCATTTTTACATTTGAAAGCTGTAAAAAATACCCAATACACATTTATTTTAGCCAGACTTTTACTAATGTGACCCACAGTTTACAAAAATGGAAACAAAATGCATCATTTTTAAAAATTTCTGTGCAGCTGATACACATTTTTATATATGCAAATGTAAATTGAACCTTTGTTTATTTAAAAAAATAAATAAATAAAAAAATAACAACAGAAATCAGCATTAAAACATGTTGTATTCTTCATATTCTATAAAATGTTCACCTGGATCATAAAATAGTGATTGCTAATGTCTTTTTTCCACAAGATTAATCAAATAACTGATGGAGAATTTCTGAATGTGAATTGGTATAGAGACTAATTATGAGTCAGAATATGAACTTACATGAAGAGTGAACTGAAGACTAATTAGTCACAAATCTTTGACCAGAACAAAACAAGTTAAATCAGCAAAATTATTATTATATGCCATTTCTTTTACGAGCAGGAGTCCAGTTTTGCAAAAGCGTTCTCAATCAACACCCACAAACCCCATTATCTCCAAGGCTGCTGCCATCTTGTTACCCTTCCTCTACCTCTGCCTCTGACATCCCACAAAATGAAGAATCACAAGTAAAATCTTAATCTTCCTGGAAACATTTGCAAGTACCGTGCAATCCTCTCTATAACGTTTTCTCTGCACTAACGCCAGCCAGATAAATTACTATTCATTTGTTGTTCTTAGTGATTAAAATGATTGAGTCAAACCACAGCAATCATCATTCAGGTGGCGTAATTGCAAAAAGCTGCCATGTCATCCATTCCACAAGGCCTGAGCCAACAACATCATTATCTTGAAAATGTAAAAGAAAAGATGCATTTAAGATTCATTAAACGTCCGGTCATGAACTTGCATATAGCACTGCACTCCAATTACCATTAAAAAGAAAAACCCTGAACACCGTTTGTATTTTCAGCAGTTTGGGTTTGACAAATATAAGTTCAGTTTCCTGTAATATGTTTTAAATATCAAACACTCACCTCATGTTGGCTTGAAATGTGGTAGAAAGAAGTTGCAGCAGCTGTGGTGAGTTTAGGGTTGATTGGATCCAAAAGCAAAAATTCAGGCATTCTCATGAGTAGAAACAAGATTAATGTTAAGCTAATTTTATAATTGGTTACACAGTTTTCAGAAAAATAATTTTAATCAGGGTTCAAAGCAGCAGTGAGCAAACAAGGAAGTAAAAAGAGGGCGTGTCTTAGGGTCTGTTGCTTGGAAACCGCATACTTTCCTATTACTCGTACTAACTCTGATGTCATTTGAAGTATGTAGTGTGTTTCAACTGCATAGTATGTGATTTAGAGTATTTGAGAAGTTCCTGGGTGGTTTAGTAGATTCTCCAAAAATGCAGAGTATGCATCAAGAGCTGACTACTCACACTCATATTACCCAAGATGCAACACAACTTCTGAAAAAAAACCCAAAATACAAACGTCACAAATCACCACCTCGGTGGTTTCAAGCTAGCTACAGCGAGGGTATGTTCGCTTCCTGTTTTCAAAATAAAAGCACCAATTCTATCATTATGGTTTTCTTAATAATAAAAGGTAACGGGTGTTTTATTTTGTGAAAATAACCGGAAGTGCGTTACTCGCTACGGCTAGCTCTGAATTCTCAGGAACAAAACTTTAAACAGATGTTATTTGGACAAATTAGCGTCACATTGTGGATCTAAAGGGCTACTTTATTTTCTCCCCTAAAAAGGTTACAAATGTGGATAAAGTGGTATATTTACAGAGTTAGAGCTAAAATGAAATCCGCTTCAGCTTGCTGATTTCAGCTCGGGTAGGGACGAAATGCATTGTGGGTAATCGTGTAGTTTACTACAGTATAAACGGTCTGCTTACTATCTGGTCCTTTAGTGTGTAGTGTGTAGGATGGAAGTATGTAGTATAGAAGTATGTAGTATGTAGTATGCGGTTTCGAACACAGCCATAGTTAAAAAATTAGGACAACAGGTGGATCATGACGAGTGCCATCCAAGGTTAAACACACACCCCCACACACACACAAACCGAGAAGTAACAGACACTAATATTATAGCCTATAATATTCATGTGTTGCTGTGTTCGGTGATTTAATTGACCAGTTAATAATGAATGAGTTAGTAATGAATATTCAAGTGCTGTAATTGCAAAAAGTTGCAATGTCATCCATTCCACAAGGCCTGACTAAACCAACTACAGAATTTTAACCACCGTGGAAATGCATTCAAGAACCTCTGAAGGCCAAGTCTGACGCACAGCCGACTTTCCACACGAGCTGATGTTTCTTTTAAGTAATGATCTGCAGCATTTTCATGTGAATAGTGTCTGCTTTTGCTACTCTCGATTAATAATAGACAAAGCCATTTTTGATTCAAACCTTCGCTGTATGTTTGAAATGGAAAACATACAGAGTTTAGAAGTTTTTGGCAAACAACCTAAAGACACCCTCAGGATTCAAATCTTAAAAGTGTCAAAATGCAGAAATCTGTCTTTGTCTCTGTGTGAGCTGAATGGTTGTACTTTGAGCTCCTTGTGACGGCTTGCAGCCTTCCTGCAACTGACTCATAACATTTACCTCACTCGTGTATGTGTCTCATTTCTCTCTGATCAAAGATCCTCCAGGAGACGAGCGGCTCATCCTCTTGGAGCCCATCTTGGGAACCTGCCAGCATCAGACGGCTCAGTGTCCGGCTACGAAGGCATGAAATCCAGGAAGGGGGTTTCATGGCTAAGTGGGGCTAAGCAGAGGAGAGCAGGACATGTTAGAGTCATTTCATGGAGCATTTGACAGAGGGAAGTTGGACCGAATCCTGTCGGAGTCAATGTTTGTAGGATTTGAGACTCTTGGAAGTTGTTTTTCCTGTTCTGTGGTGGTGATGCTGTGTGCTCAGTGGAAGTCTATGTCTGTCTTTGCACTGAATTAAAGAGTTTATGAGTATTGAAATATTTCTTCTGGGCCTAGCCACACTTTTGCAAAGTTAAAAATAGTGATGGGATATATTTGTTATTTTGGACTTGGCCATCCTCTGTGTTCTGTTTGTATTTTTTCCAAATCTGTTTTCTATCCATCATGTTTTTTTCCCTCTCAGATTAAATTTATGCCACTATTACTCCATATTTCTCCTAAGTGTAAACAGACCGATGGTTCCTTCCATTTTTTCCCCGTTAAAAGTTTTTTTTGGGGGGGGGACTCCCTTATCCTAATTAAGAGTCGACCATAGGGAGCGTCGTATGCTGTGGACTGTAAAGCTCCTTGAGTCAAATTTGTGATTTGTGATGTTGGGCTGTATCCATAAAATTAACTTGATTGATGACGGCCCAGTCTGAATATTCAGAAGGAAATAATTATTATGCCTCCAACAAAAAAAAGTGACTGAGAATAAATAAAGTGAAGATTGCTTAGCTTTCTTATTCTCAGCAGATACCAGAAAAAGCTTAGTTTCATATTTGAGTTGGAAAACAGCTGAAACATACTTACAGAAATATTCAATACAAACCATTTTGTATAATTTAGGAGTAGGAGGAAACAAAGGAAAAGGGTAGAATAATAATAAGTAAGGAATGTGACTGAGTTGCACCAGAGTCAATTAATGCTTAGCGGTTTGTCTTGGAGCCATACTGACACATGGTACGATGACAGCAGGATCTCATCTCAAGGCAATAATACATTCCTCACATTCTGCACAAATTATGAAGTTGTAGAAAAGTTAAAAAAAAAAGATTGGTGGCTTGTTATGAGTTGTCGCGGGCCTGAATCTGCACATTTAATAGAGACTCATTCAATTATACAAATGTTCGATTTGTGCTGCAGACACATCCTGATACAAGGGCAAAAAAAAAAAAAAAAAGAAGAAGAAGCTCTTTCCAGATGTCTAAGGGTCAGATCTGGAGAGCTTCCTCAGTTTCCTTTGTCTACCGTCTTGATTTACAGTCTTACGCCTCTTCCTCCAGCGCTTTAGCAACTTCTCAAGCTTCCTCCCCTAAATTCCAGAGGGATGGTGTCATCTTTGAGCTCTGCATCCTCAAGTCAACATGAACGCTGAAGAAAAAAAAAAAAGAAAAAAAACCCCAAAACCAAAACACTAAGTGAGCAGAAACAGGTGTCACCTCTGAACAAGCGCTTATCTGACCTCCTAGTAAGCTCAATGGCTAAACCGCCCCCTGTGTGTGTGTGTGTGGTAAGCGTGACATTAAATAAAATAATAGACTTCGTTAATGGCGACACGGTGCACGGATGGCAGCGGTAAAATAAAAGGGTTTAGCAGCCCTCTTGTTGTGGTTCTCTGTTGAGAGAGAGAGAGAGAGAGAGAGAGAGAGAGAGAGAGAGAGAGCTATGGTTGAAATGATCCGTGACATTGCTCCGGGGGTGATGTGGAGAGCATTAAAAGCGTTGCAACTCTGCTAAAAGGAGAGCGAGAAATAATAAGGAAGGTAAAGTTTAGTGGCCCTTCGGAGCAGGATGTTGATGGTCGAGATGAATCTGTTGTTATGCAAGTTGTGTTAATGAGACCAAGTCCTGCATGTTAACTGTTGAGGACCAAAAAAAAACAGATTTTATTAGAAAAAGGTTCATTTTGAAGAGCTACAGCAAACCTTCCTGTCATCCTCCCGGGTCTGTTGACTGTTCCTCCCTTCCTTCCTTCCTTCCGTCTGTCTGTCCTTCTTCCCTCCCCCTTTCTCCCTTCCTTCTGTCCTTTCCTTCTTCCCTCCGTCCTTCCTTCCCTCTTTCCTTCCTTCCTTTCCTCCCTTCCTCCTTCTTTCCTTCCCTCTTTCCTTCCTTCCTTCCTTCTTTCCTTCCTTCCCTTCCTCCCTCTTTCCTTCCCTCTTTCCTTCCTTCCCTTCCTCCTTCTTTCCTTCCCTCTTTCCTTCCTTCCCTTCCTCCCTTCCCTTCCTCCTCTCTTTCTTTCCTCCCCCTACCTTCCTCCCTCCCTTCCTCCCTCCTTCCTTCTTACCAATACATAAAAAAGCAATTATGACTCAATTCATTTGAATTTAAACTATGTATTAAACTTTTTTTTTAAATGTAGGAAAACAATCATTTAAGTTTGATTGGTCTTACCTGATCAACACTGGCCAATCAGAGCTCCTGCACATTAACGTAGGAAGTAAATGAACAGTGAGATAAACAGGCAGACACATTAATAATTGAAATAAGTACAAATAAATTCAGAAACTATTTAAAACTAATTTTGCAGTCACATTTTGAAATTCAATCATTACTTTTTATCATTTAAAAACACAATAAGATAATATAATTATTTACTGGTAAATTAAATTGTCTTTTTAAAAATGTTTTTCCTACAAAGTATTAATGCGTAATTTAAATGCAAATTGAAATTTAAAATTTATATTAGTTTTTTTTTTTCAAATGCATAAGTTTATTAATTAATTATAATTAACACTGTTAATTAATCCAGTGGCACACCCAAAAGACTCCATATGATTCAGGGTTTGTAAAGATGGTACTGTTTTTAGATGCAGGGTACCACCTACTCATGGAGACTATGAGAGTCATCAGTATGAAGTGGCAATAAAGCTTTTCTGTCAAAACACATTAGGCTGATGTTTGCTGTTCATAAAGATATGATTTAATTGAGGTAAAGTCTTCCACTGGAGCGCTGCCATCCTCATCTTTCACAGATGTTTTTGGATCTCATTGTGCAGCTTTTGGCAGAGGACTGAAACAAGCGAGGAGGATCACCTGTTGGAGGGTTTTTTTTTTTTAATTGGAAAGAGATCAGGAACCTGAGTTTTCTTTCCAAAAATGGATTATGATCAGTGAGGCTTTCAGTATGATAATACAGGTGGAAATTATTGGTGCAAACAGTGCTAGACTTGTTGTGCAACTCAGAGTAACAAGAAACAGAAACAATCCTAAATTCAGATTCGGTACACTGAGCCAAGAACACGATGCATACTGATTGCTTCATGAATCATTGCACCAAAAAACAAACAAACAAACAAATAAATACCACCCAACAGCAAGACGTCTGATCAGTAATAACATGCAATATGAACATTGTGATATAGATTCATTCTAAATATATACTTAACATCTTAATGACCTGAATAATAAATACAGTCTGGTGGTCTTTATGCAATCTCTTCTTTTAGTTAGAGTTCAGTGAGATTCAGATTAAGGAGCAGCAATCAACAGATGAAGGGCTGATAGATGATAATTGTCACGTTATATATGAATATAAAGAATAACTAACTAACTCAAATATAACAAAATAAGAGAATACATAGTGTTCAGTTCTGGGTTTTAAACGTGAAATTTATTTAACCTTCGTGTTGTCCTCCCGGGTCAAATTGACCCTGTCTGTTCTGACTGTTCCTTCTTTCCTTCCTTCCTTCCTTCCTTCTTTCCTCCCTCTTTCCTTCCTTCCTCCTTTCCTTTCCTTTCCTCCCTCCTTTCCTTTCCTTTCCTCCCTTCTTTCTTTCCTTTTCCTCCCTTCCTGCCTTCTTTCCTTTCCTCCCTCCCTCCTTTCCTTCCTTCCTCCCTCCCTCCTTTCCTTTCCTTTCTTCTTCCTCCCTTCCCCCTTTCGTCCTTCCTTCCCCCTTCCCTCCTACCTTCCTTCATCCCTTCCTTTCCTCCCTTCCATCCTCCCTCCCTTCTTCCTTCCTCCTTTCTTTCCTTCATCCCTTCCTTCTTTCCTTCCTTCCTTCCTTGACTCAAGGACAACAGGAGGGTTAAAGGAACATTTCACCTCTATACCTTGAAGTCCTTATTGTAAACTTAATTTTGTTTTCCCACAGGGACGCTGTACTGTATATCTAGGATATTTAATGATATTAAGACCCTTCCTTTGGGCACAATAAACAGTACGGCAGATATGATAGTATGCAACAAGCTTTACGAGACGAAGCCTGGATGCACCGGCTTGTTCCACACATTCATGTTTCGACTGTTGTCAATGAGCTGCAGTAAACCGACTGACTTCTGTGCACGCTCCATATTTCAGCTGTATTTGAATATCAGTGCGAGGAGGACGGCTACAGCTGAAACATTATCCGTGTTCTTGTAAATTCACGGTTGAGAGTACCAAATGTCCTGACTGATGCAAACCTGTGTGACGGCTGTGACTCAGAGGAAGAGCAGGTTGTCCACTAATTGGAAGATCGGCGGGTGCGACGGCTCCTTCACTCTGCATGTTGAACTGTCCTTGTGCAAGATGCTGAACCCCAAACTGCTGTGCCATCAATGTGTGTGAATGTGTTTGAATGCATTAGATTCTCCTCCTGATGGGCAGGTTGGCACCTTGCATGACAGCTCCTGCCATCAGTGTATGAATGTGTGTAAATGGGTGAATGTTGGCATGCAGTGAAAAGCATTTTAAGAAGAAAGGCACTATATAAATGCAATCCATTTCACCATTTACCATCTGTGTGTGTGTGTGTGTGTGTGCATGTGGGCTTCCTCAGTGCACCTTAAAGGAAATGCTCTGAAGGTTATCGCCCCTCTATTGCTCAAAGGAAATCGAGAGAAATAAAAAAAAGAAAAGCCGATGATCTCTCCTGTGGTCTGAATCTGACCATGGCACGGTGACACATTTCTCTGCATGTTCTGCTCCCTCTGAATCTCATGCACACACACCATGAGTCAATAAAAAGCTGTGAGGGATAAAAGCACAGGATGAGGTGAAGGAATTTCTCTCCTTCCACCGGTTTTTCCTCTGTTCTCATAGCTTTAGTTCCTCTCAACACATGCTGGCTTAGGTAGCTTTAATGGTATTTGGTTAGGACGTCACCTTTGACCTTCGGAATAAAAACAGTGGCAGGGAGCTGCTCAACAGGTCCCATGTGAGGGACAATGGGAATGAGGTTGGATTTAATAACAGGAAACACAATGGTGTTCGGGGAGATTACCTCAACAGATTGGTTACACAGTAGCCAAAATGTTGGTTTGAGTTACATTAGTACATCAGCTGCTGCATGATCCCCTCCCACAGGAACTGATGACGTTTCATCGTTTGTTATCTTATTTGTATCCATCAAACGCTCTCTCTTTTTTTTCTGTCTGTGAAAAAAAGACATCAGAAATCGGACCTGACAGATCTGACATTTTGACAGCAGGATGAGTCACTCCTGCTTAATTGAAGACTCACTTGATCCCCCGGTTCAAAGCCGTGACCGAGGGAAAGAAAAGCGAGGAGTCAGGCGAGGTTGTAAACAGGATGGAACAGCCTTCCGTTTTATTCTAAATTTGATATGTACAGGAAAAGTGGCTGTATACATTTCTTAATATATCATGTAAAAGTTTTCTGGAAAAAAAAAAAACAAAAAACAAAAAAAAACAAAACAATTGCACATCTGCTTCCATTTCTTTTTATACTTTAAAACACATCATGGTACAGCATGGTTGAAGGCAATGTCAAAACGGGATACAAATACACTGATAACCGCTCATAAGTGTTGGCTCTTGTGATTAAAAAAAAACAAAAAACAAAAAAAACAGGTTCAGGAAGGAGTACCCCAAAAATGACACATTTTAATATGATATTAAAAATGTTAAAAAACACACTGCAGTCTGTGTGCTTGTAGTGTCACTGAAAAACAAATCACATCGTGTCCCTCTTTGTGTAAAATATTATGATATTATCTCAGGCACTTATCGATATCAGACCCCCGGCCTCGTAACTGGACAGCTAAAATGCTAAATCCATAACATTTGGAGCACGGGTTGAATACATCCTTCTAAAAATGTGCTAGTCTGCATTTAGACACGCACTAGTGTTCACAGCAGGAAGTGCTGGCCGCTACAACCAAACACTTTATATTTCAATTCCATTCATAGTGGAGATATTGTTTCACCCTCACCTGCGCTGTTTGTTTCTAATTTGGTAACGTTTTATAATGGCCCATTGTATCGTGTATTAGCGCCATTGTGCATTTGTGTCGTCACATCAATGTACATACAGCACATTATGCAGAGGGAGACATTTTTATTAGCTTAAAGCAGAGTAGTGTGAATTTTCCTCATGATAAAATGCAGAATGTTAATTACCATTGAAAAGCTGTTTTTATTTAATCTTACTTCATATTCCTACTTTTACCCCGACGACGCCTGGGTCTTTCGCAGCAAGGGTCTTCATTAACCAACAGGAGATAATGTATATCATGCAGCTTCACTCTGCATATGGAGCGTGTGTAGGAGTGAAGGGCAATTACGCACAGCCTGTTTATTTTCCACAGCTTGATGATGTCTACTTTTTATTATTTTTATTATTTTTTTAAATTTTTTCTATTTCCCTTTTGTTTAAAAGTTCAAACCTCGGCTCAGTCTCATTCGTTCGCTTGCAGGCAGACGCAGTCGTGTCACAAACATTAGTGATGTCAAAGGAAACAAGAGGTTCAGTCTAAGAGGATTGGTTGCCACCTACAACAACAATTACAGTGGTGGGCTGGTGGGCTGTGGCAGTGATTTTTAAGCTTGTGTCACCCACGCCCGAGGTCTTCTTCCAGCCTACAGCTACAGCAGCTGGTTCTCCTCCTCTCTGCTTAAAAATTACCAATCAGTTGCTGTACGTCGTGTCTGTTCATAACAGTACAAAACACTGGGCAAAGTATGGTGCATAATGAGACCTTCATAAATTAATTAGAAGGGTCTGTTCAACCAAATTACAAAAAAAAAGAAAGATATGTATATAATTGTCAAGGATTTGAGTTATTTCTGCTTTAAAGGAATAATTTGAAATCTAGTGAATTAGCTTATTTGCCATCTTGTTCAAGATAGATGAGAAGATTAATATCACTATCCCATCTGTACATTAAATATAAGGCTATAACCAACAGCTTAATTTATTAGTGCACTTTATAGGTGCTAGTACAGGTGGATTTCGTTACTGTTGGACAGAGCCAGGCTAGCCGTTTCCCCTCGGTTTCCTGTCTTTGCGCTAAGCTAAGCTAAGCTAACTGTGAGTCGTATCAATCATCTCATCCACTGGAAAGCAAATAAACATATTTTTACCAAAATGTTGAGCTATTCCTTTAATACAGTGGCGTAAATGGAGTTTCATTTGTGTTTTTTGAGAAAGTTATGAAAGTATTGGTCCAAACTCTTCTTACCCTGCTTGCTAGCTAACAGAAACCCGCTAGCTTGCACCTTTGTATTTAACAAGCGATAACTACTTACAGAAGTTTACCAACTAGCCCAGCGAGTGGTCTCGACATCAATAGGCTTTTATCACTGCCTATCTTTCTTTACATGGAGCTTTTTCTTGAAAGAAAACGGTTCAAAGAAAGATTTCTGTAAATTTTATTTAACTGTAACTCTTTTGTGCGATGAGCTCCACAATCAAAATCCCATTCACTTCCTCTGTATTTAGATGGCAGCAAAAAACTCAAAACCCAAATAAAATCTAAATGAGTAAGAAAATGTCTTTTTTTTGTAATTTGGTTGAATCTATACCCTTTCAAATCAAGCAGAGCTAAATCCATCCACCAACTGCTGTGTTTTTCAAGCGAGCTAGCACCCCTACCTGCTTTCTCTTTTCAAAACCCGTCTGGAGAAGAGTGTCAGCTAAATGCTTACAAAGGTAGAAATACAAAAAGCAATTACAGCAATTAAAAGCAATTAACTCCTGTGGACAATTTTGCCTTTTGTTAAAAAACCGGAGAAAAAAGCTCAAGCTAATCGCACACTGGGAGGCTCATTGTCTCTCTACCCATCTTTATTCTGGCTCTCTTTTTTTTGTTGCCTTTATTCCTCCCTTTATGTCAGAAGCTGGGCCCTCTGTCGGTGCCTCTGGTGGCAGCGTTCTTTGGCTCTGGCAGGCAGCAGGTGGCTTGTGATGAAAAATTCAGTGCAGAGCCTGACTCGGGAGACAGGGGGGTGGAAGAGGAGGAGGAGGAGGAGGAGGAGGGGGGTGGTAGTGGGTAGCAGGAGGATGAGTAGAAGAGGGGGGGTGAGATGAGAGGAGAGGAAGGTGGGAGATGGGGGTGAGGTAGAAGAAAAGGAGGGTAATGAACAGAGAGGTGACGAGAAACAACAAGAAGAGGATGGGAGCCAGAGCTCCAGACAGACAGGCAGGCGGGCCAGTGAGTCAAGCCCAGAGTGGTGCAGGGGGGCCAGGCAGCAGATCAGAGCTGTCTACCCTCTCTGCCTGGGTCTCCTCCATGGAGATAACACACAATATGAATCATTTATGAAGAGGGGAAGGGGGGAGGAGGAGGGGTGGTGGGGGCTTTTTTTTCTTTATTAATAACTCACGCTGCGCCCTGCTTCTTTCATACACTTTGCCTTGCTTTCTCTGCTCCCTGGAGAGAACTCAAGTGAGAGAAGAGAGCTCAATCGCAGAGGAGAAGACGCTGAAAGAAGACAAACAGAATGCAGAAACACCGCCGGTGTCGGTTGGGGTTGAATGTCAACCTTAGTGAGGCAAAGAAAGGATGATTTGTGACCGGAGGGATGGATAACTCATCCACGGGACAACTTTGTAAAGCCACGACACACACACTCTCGATTGTGAAACATGTACCTTTGTCACATGCCCACACACACACACAGACATACTCACACACGCACACATACACACCCACACAGAGCCTTATGCCTCCTCATGGGCTCAAAAGAACGCCCACACACTTGCCTGTCTGCCCATTTGATTGTCAGTACTCGACGGTGCCAGATCTCGATGAATCAGAGTCCTGGACGACTGTATACAAGCATCGTGTTCGTGAATGCAGAGAAGGCACTGAGCGTCTCATATCTGTAGGAGGGTGAGTGACTGACTGATTACTGGTACTGTATAGGTCATCGGCACAGTGAGGGATTGAACACAAACACCCACATACTGAGTACACTTCACAACTGTTTACCTCTAAGATCATCGCTAAGCTATAAGACCTATAAGGTTGTCCTTTGTCGAGATTCATAGCGTCCACTTTTGACATTTCTTCAAGGTAAGCCTGAAGCTCCTGAACCAAAAGTTCTCCGTTCAAGATCTTTTATCCATCAAGTTCGTAACGTACTCCTCAAGAATAAAAAAGTCTTCCTTTCTCTGATCCTAATCTGTTAAGCCTCGCTAACTGCGAAGGCGAAGGTGGCACATCTTGGCGGTATGGACCCTTGGGGGACGCCGGGTCCTTCAGGTGCGGTGAGGAGTACCCGTCGTAGCTGCTGTTGCCGGTGCTCTCCTGCATTAACTTCCCTTTGGCTTCCTGTTCTCGGCGCCTCTGCTCCTGCCTCAAGAGCTCCTGGGCCTCCAGAAGCACTCTGGCGTTGACGCCGCCGCCGCCCGGGTAGCCGTTCCTCGAGCCCTGGTAGCTGGAGTACCTGGGGTTGTCCTTGGCTGTCTGGAAACCCTCGCCAGGTGGGTATGCCTTATCCCACGAGTCCTGTGAGATTGAGCTAGGGTTCTTCCTGGGTTGTCTGTTGAGGAGGACAGGAAAAAAAATGTTAGGTGACATTTAAGTTTTAGTTCCTTGGACATGATCCTCAATGGCATATCAATTTTGCTCGGTTTTCACTTCCTTTACAAGCTTAGTGCTATCCTTACATGTTTTACCTAAGGATGTCATTTTCAGAAATAACCCAGTCTTCATTTAACTTGTGAGTAGTGTAATGAATGCTTTGAGACACTTGATTGCATGTTTTCTGCACACATCTCAGTATCAGTATAATCAGTATTAATGCCATTGATTATGAAGGAAAGAATTAAAATATGAACCAATATCTCTCTGAATTCAGTCTCTTTTGAACACTAACACTTTATTTTTTCTATGACCCTTAACCACACATCGAGACCTGGTCTGTGTTATGCCCCAGTCTAGGGGTGCCTAGGGCATAACCTGAATAGGCCCCATCTTCCCAAATTCCCAAGTAGCCACAATCGAAATTAGTGTATGTGTATAAGGAAAATGTATTTACACAAATCAATAAGTAAATTTATAGATATAAATAAAATACAAAACCAAAACTTCAGGGTGGACCAAATATAATAAGGCCAAAAATAACTAATAAAACAATCCTATCTAGAAAATAAGAAACTTGCTCTAAGTAAACAAATGACAGGAACTTAACTCCCTAACTAAGTAAACAGGAGAAAACAAGATTAACAAAACTGGCAGCCCACCCTTACTACTCAACATAAACTATCAAAACTATATCTACTTCCAAAAACCAAGGCAGAGCAAAAGTGTGGCCGGTTGGGAGAGAAGGAGGACGGGGAAATTGCCTGCTGTAGGAAGAACAACGTCTGCAGCAACAAAAATATTTGTTGAAAACTAGTTATCTCTTGTGGAAGATAGGCTAATGTTTTCATCTTTTGCTGAAAGATTGTTATATTGTCAGTCGCATGGTAGCCAAGACATCACATTCAATGGAAATGAGGCTCAATTACAGCCTCCCAAACCGCCTCTGGGCAAGCATCAGCCCACGGTAACAACATACAGGGATGCCTAACCATGTCAAAGTCCCCTTCCATCCCATTAGGCTCATTTCGAGACAGACGGAAACAACCATCGGATCTGACAGACAGTAACAGCAGACCTTTCGTAGTTGGAAAAATGAGGTGACCATCTTGTCCTCAATAGATTCGCCGGGGCTGATATTTGACACCTGACACAAGTGTCTTAGAGGAACGATTGGCTTTCATGCTTCTGGTGGGGCTGCCCTGCCCTTTACCAGAAAGACGTGGGGAAAAAATACAGATGTGTGACATCACCCCTCATTTCTGCTTGGCTAGCCTCTTTGTGGCAGCCCTGCCTTTGTGTGTGTGTGTGTGTGTGTGCGAGCCCATACGATATGCATGAGTGTCCCAAGCCCTACAGCTCCACCCGTTTATCTCGAGGGCAACGCAAAAACGAGAGCAGACACAGAGAAGAAGAAGACACACAAAAAACATCAATGGGGTTTTGACTCTGAGCCATGCATAATTAGCAGGTTTATCAGCCAGCTGTGAAGAAACTGCATTATTCCCTATGTTTGGATTTGAGGAGGAAGGGAAAGGAAAAAAAAATCCTTAATGAGAATAGAAAAGACCTTTGTTTTTATTCAACAAAAGATTGAATGCAATTAGGAATGGATACACTTCTCGATCAGTGATATAGGAGAATATAGCCCAGGTTTATTCTTCCACACGGTTGAGTGATTCCAATCTTCAGAGACAGGCGTCCCCGGCATCTGATTTCATTTCATATGTTGACAAAGAGGCCAAAGCCGGTCCTGCCTCCCTGCTGAGAAATGCAAACCAAATCGCTCCCTTTGTGTGATGCTGTGCCAAGGGTGCGCATGTACATGTGTGGTAAATACAGAAAGATGTACACCGTTCTGTATTCTGTGCATGAACACACCGAAGCTTGACAGATGATAAAAAAAAAAAAAAGGAGGGTGACGGAGTGAGATTGAGAGAAAATAGAGAGACTTTGTGAGAGGTTGTAATGGAGGGCAGATAGACATGTAGCTGTGACATGCATTCATGCAGGCACACACTACTGAGACCAAATGCCACTGCAGCTGTTGCAGCCAGTGTTTCGGTCTCCCATAATGGCATTACTTTGGCTCGGAGATCAATGGTGCTCATCAGTGATGAATATGAGGGTCCTTCATCCACTGTCATTGTTTCAAATGGCAGTGGTTTAAATTCACTCACAGCTCCTTGTTTAGGAAAGGGGTCTCACCCAGAAGGGAACTGACCTTTATCTAAAAATGAAAGCTGTTTTTTAAGGAGTGCAACCGCCATAAATAACAGCTCCATTCAGAGTCTCCCCCCTCCCTCTCCACCAACAACACAAGCCCATATAAATCCTAGCTAGGCAGCGCTCCCTGAAACACTATATTTACTCCATCGTAGCCCCTCTGACTTTTACATGATGGTATTCTCTAAGTCAAACAATAGTTAGTGTTGTAAAGATAATACAGCTGGGTTTATCCAAACAGAACAGTTTCTTAATGGAATTAGTGGGAAAGTGAACGGACGTGGCCACAGGATGTTGCCTCTGACCGCTGGAGCGAGACGGTGGTTCATTAATCTTTCAACAAAGCTGCTTGCAATATTTATCAAGAAAGGGATTTATGTCGATAACAGTGGATTAGAGTATGATGGTGAAGTAATAGAAGATAATGTATTTAAGGTTGTATAAGTGCAAGATGATATGCAGAGGAATGGATCTGCTTGGTTTGGCCTTGCAGGGTGTTTGAGAGTGAGTAATTATACACTACTCTGGGAAACACAATGACTTTAAATAACCTTTCTGTCTGGACATGCCATTCCAAAATTAACCAGAGGCTAAAAAAGTCCTTCTTTTAAAAAAAAAAAAGGACCATTTTGTAAGCTTTAGTATACTTTACATTTTAGAGCAGAGGTGTCAAACTCATTTTCATTCAAGGGCCACATACAGACCAATTTGATCTGATGTGGGCCGGATCATTAAAAAGATGGAAGGAAAGAAGGAAGAAAGGAAGGAAGGAAATAAGAAGGGAAGGAAGGAAAGACAGGCAAAAGGAAGGAGGGAAGAAAGGTAGGAAAGACAGATGGAAGGAAAGAATGAAGGAAGAAAGAGAGGAAGGACAGATGGATGGAAGGACAGAAGGAAGAAAAGGAGGAAGGACAGAAGGAATAAAGGGAGGAAGGACAGATGGAAGAAAGAAAGGAAGGAAGGAACAAAGAAAGGATAAAAGGAAGGTAGGAAGGACAGATGGAAGGAAGAAAGAAAGGAAGGAAGAAAGAAAGGAAAATAGGAAGGTAGGAAGGACGGATGAAAGGAAGGAAGGAACGAAGAAAGGATAAAGGAAGGTAGGAAGGAAAAGAACACAGGAAGGAAAGTGGGCCGGATTGGACCCCTCGGCGGGCCAGATCTGGCCCACGGGCCGCATGTTTGACACCCCTGTTTTAGAGTTTTGGATGCATTGGTTTCGCTTGAGGCAGCCATTGCTTTCCATACATTTCTGTGCATTATTAAAATCTATTCACAGACTCTTGACTGTTTACGGAGTCGTGTAATCTATCATTATGAATATAAAGTTATAATTTATGTTATTTTACTATAGCATGATAATAAGATTTATTTGCTGTGTTAAAGCCTGGATATACTCAGAAACACACACATGGCTGGCGGACCTGCACGTCTCTCTGTTTCCACTTCATTAGGAGTCTGCAGACGTGGACGAGCTCACATATTTGGCTACAGGCAGGTGGCAAATTTGACATCAGGTGACCTTCATGGTCATGCAGATGCAGAAATCATAAATAATAGATGATGGATTACACAACTCAATGAGTATGCAAATATATTTTCCTATTATACACAAATAAAAAGTAACAAGTGGTTGATGGAAAAAGACAAAAAGGCACACAAGCTAATGAAGTCAGTCTTTCAACTTGAGGACAAAAGGTAATAATGGTGTAACGAATCACAGTCCTGTTTGATGAAACCATGTGACCATCAACAAACAGTCTTATCCCTGCTGATTTAATTGATGATGCTGAAAGACACCTTGTGAAGTGGGACATATGGCACATCAGAGAGAGACAAGGTAGTCAATGGTTGGGATTTTTGTTGTAACTTAATTTAAAATACAAGAAAGTGTCGTCTTGTTTATGGTAATTACAAAAAATTCCTTGAAAGAATTCCAAAATAAAAGTCTTTGAATTCCTACATGATGTCTCCATTTTCTTCTGAGGGTAAACACTTTGCTAATTATATTTTTTTCCTATTATATCTTTATTTACTTTATTGATATGTGTCTGTAATTAAGTTTTCTTCTTCTATCCTGACAAAAATTAATGCTAAGACCAAAAACAAGCAATACCCTGAAATGTTAACTTTACTTAAATTAAGAAAAATGTCTCTGTGTCACTTCCTGTACCCACTACCCCTTCAACAGACACACACACACACACACACACACACACACACACACACACACACACACACACACACACACACACACACACACACACACACACACACACACACACACACACACACACACACACACACACACACACACACACACACAGACAGACTCTCTAGCACTTCCTGGAACAACAGGCAGTCATATCATGCAGATCAAAGGGAATTACATTAAGGGAAAGCAATCATGTCAGATCAGTGTGAGAGGGTAACATGATCCATCCATATTCAGACTGTGTGTTTGTGTGTGTGTGTGTGTGTGTGTGTGTGTGTGTGTGTGTGTGTGTGTCTATGTCTGTGTGTGTGTGTGTGTGTCACTTTGTGGTCTGAGACTGGCCAGCTTTGACCCTTTTTTCGTACTTGGATGTTATGTATATAATCTACCATCATTACTGTCACAAAGCTATTACAATGAATCTGACTTAATCACATAGGCAAACACAGACACACACACACACAGACACACACATATCTCTTCTTGAGAGATATGACGGTAAACCACATCAACTTACATCTAAAAAAACCCCAAAAAACCTGATACAAACACAGTCACAACAACCACCTGGACACATTTCATCAGACAGACAGCAGGTACAAGACAAGATTCACCACATGTACCAACACTATAGACATAATCTCTTAGCACATATCGATTGTTAAGACAGACAGGAAAAAAAAACATCAAACACAACATCATATCGAGCCTCACACACACACACACACACACACACACACACCACACACACACACACACACACACACACACACACACACACACACACACACACACACACACACACACACACACACACACACACACACACACACCACACACACACACACACACACACACACACACAGTCTTACCGTGGCAGGGAGCTGTACTGCCGCTGTGCCTGGGCAAATGAGTCTCTCTCCTCCTGTCTCTGTCTTTGCATCTGAACCTCGACCGACACCGAGTGGCGGCCCGGTTGGCTGCTGTACCCGCCTGGACCGTTGCTGCTGGCGTTTGACTAAAAAAATGGCGAGATGGTAGCACAGTTAGCTTCTGGCCTTAGCATGATTGTTAGCAACAGTAGCACAGTGAGTTAATAAGAGAGTAATTAAAAAAAACATTATTTAATCCATCCTTGTTTACATCTATTAACATATTGGCTGTGTTTGAAACCGCATACTACATACTTCTATACTACATACTTCTATACTACACACTAAACGACCAGATAGTAAGTAGCCGTTTAGATCCACAGTGTGATGCTAATTTGTCCAAATAACACCTGTTTAAAGTTTTGTTCCTGTGAATTCGGAGTTGGTCATTTTCACAAAATAAAACACCCGTTACCTTTCATTATTAAGAAAACTGTAACAATAGAATTGGTGCTTTTATTTTGAAAACCGGAAGCGAAAATACCCTAGCTGTAGCTAGCTTGAAACCACCGAGGTGGTGATCTGTGACGTTTGTATTTTTAATTTTTTTTCAGAAGTTGCGTTGCATCTTGGGTAATTTGAGTGTGAGTAGTCAGCTCTTGATGCATACTCCGCATTTCTGGAGAATCTAGTAAATTCTCCAAATCACATACTACGCAGTGAAATACACTACATAGTAGGCTACATACTTCCTATGACGTCAGAGTTAGTATGAGTAGTAGGAAAGTATGCGGTTTGGAACAGACCCATTAAGATAATCCACATACTGTCCAATAAAAATCTGTGGAAATGTGAGAATTTAGTGAACAAAAATGATGCTTTTAAAAGATTTACTTCTATATATTTCAGTGCAGCACATCCAAATAATACTGTTCGTGGATCACAGTTATTTAGAGTCTTATTCTACTGACACTGATATTGATATTGGTACAGTGCTCCCCAAAAAAAAAAAAAAGGAGCAGTCTTAATCAATTCTTCAAGGGTCAGGTGGAAAATTCTTCCAGACCTCATTAAGTCAAGTTTCCATCCAAACATGGAGCAAATTTAAGCCAAATTATCCTAAAATCTGCAGCAGAAAATGCAAATTAATGTGGTTTTCCAAGCCATTACTGTTACGGGAATATTTGGATTTGGGCTCTTCAAGATAAAACAGTTGTGTTATTTCTGCAGTCCAGTGGCAGAAGTGTAGTAGAGGTCACATCAAGAGTTAATTAAAAGAGCAGCAGTCAAATCTCAAATTATGGAAAACCATGTGGAGAAAAAAAAGGGATGGAAATATGCTGTTTATGTTTGCTTTACATATTAACTTGAGGAAGGTCACAATTTCCTTATCACTCCACACAGATCTGATGTTTTTGTTCCAGCAGTGCTTGTGTGTGATGTTTAAGTCACATACAGTACACCCACTTTTCTGACTTGTCCTCAGTTAAGTGTAAAACAACGTCAGACTTTTTCCAAATTTACAGTTTCCATTTTCTTTTAAGCACAAACTGAAAATGTGGTTAAAAAAAACATGTCTGGAAAAGCACTTATACTGTGAACAGTTTTCATTGGAACTACTTTCTACTGAAGAACCCAATGAAAACAGTCAACAGTGAAGGTATGTGGGTTTATCCAGTATAACCTGGACATGAAAAGAGATGTTGCTGTTGCTCTGCTTATTGAGATAACACTAGAGGAAATTGGAAAGATGTTTTTTTTGTAATTTGGGCGTAGTGATCCGTTAAAAGTGTAACACAGTCTCATACCAAAGCAGTCTGAAGCTACACTATAAGTAAACTGTGCTGAGTTGTGACAGTTAGACAGTTATTTTGTGTTAATCAGAGAGAGCTACTTGCTAATGTGGCTCTGGGACGACTCGTAGTTTTACAATCCGAGACTAAAAAAATATTGATGAGTTTTTCATGTTAGCTTAAACATTCATGATGTTGAAGTGCCTGCAGCGCTAATTCAGAACAAATGTATGAGGAGAATGGGAGATGTTAAGGTTGCCAACACTACTACATGTGAATGAGTAGAGGTTGAATCGCACCAGTCGGTCTATTTTATGGATCTGATCCTTCTAGCTTATTTTAAACATTGATAAATAATGTAAAATGCTTTTGTAAAGACATAAAATAAACATATAAGATACTCCAATATGACCAAGGGCTGAACATACAATATGTTAGCAGCTACATTGAATGGAAATGGTGATAAAATATGTTCTATAATAAAAAAATGAAGCAACTTAATGGATTCCAGATGTGATATTTCAGTAGCTAAATCCAGCTGTGGTGAAATTAACATACTGTGTTTTTACTTTCAAGATCTTCATGGTCATCTTTGAGTTGAAAAATGTAAAAATCTAGCACCAAATTTCAAAACCTCCATTTCTCTCTCAGACTAATAATAGAAGTGACTTATTTTAAAAACATAAAAACCTATGTTTTGCCTCTCTTAATAATAATAGTAATGATTTATTTTGGGTGAAACAGCTTTATCGTTAGTCAATTCTAACTGTAAGTATGAAAGGTCATAGCTTTGACCCTGAGAATGGACAACTGAATGCATAAAAGTGCCCAAAATAATATTTAAAAGCTAAAAAAAAACTTTAAAAGCTGATTTATAGATACATTAATGAACACATGACCCTTTAAGTTCAAATGTTAAGTATGAAAATCCCCCAAAGAGGAGTCACGGTTTCTCCACAGTAGCCCAATAAAACTAGCAGCAGTCTCTGACACAGGATACCTCACAAAACCTCCCACTACCCCCCCACCCAACCCTCCTCCCCAAACCCCCCCACAGTCCAAACCACAGACACTTACCAGCAGTTAGTGAGGCAGACACGCCCTGAGCTGAACTGAGCTCGTCTCCCTCTCAGGTCAAAATGAAGGTGAGACAGAAGGAGGAGGAGGAGGTGGGGTGGGGGGAGGGGGAGTGAGGGAGGGTTCATGCTGCAGGGTTAAACAGTGATGAGACGTGATGGATGTTAGTTGGTGTTAATGAAGGAGACAACACTCGGTTGACACTGTGGACCCCGTGGATAAACACCTCCTGTACAAGTTATTAAGCAACAGTAGATCACAAAGGCACAGTTATGTGTCAGATATGTACATTTGTAATATCTGCAGATTTGAAATGACTATATGATAGTTTATGGTATAATTATAATGTAATTAGGGCCCGAGCACTGACCAGCATAAAGCCCTATTTTATCTGTAAACTGCCATGCATGGGGGGGCGAGGGCCCGTTCATCACTGCTTGCAGCTTTAATTATTATTATTGTTAATTTATACCTGCATACAGTCTAACTCATAAAGATGTAGATATGATAATGCATCTATAACCCATATACACTTACACACACATTTTCTTTTTGTATAGTTTTGAGGAACCTAATTGAAACAAATTTGGGGCAGAAACTTGACTTTATATCACTTCCTGTTTATATTTATTTCCTTCCTGATTTTTCTCCAACAATTAAATTTACAAATTAAAAAAAATGGCATTTTACAGTTTTTTCTCGAAGGCTTTTATGGTGTTGCACTCTGTTGCACACATGAGAAGTGACGGGAGTAGCTGTGTAAATAATAAAAAAAAAGGGGGGAGGAGTTTGTGGGAGAAGTTCAAATCGGCATAATTGTCAGATGATCAGTTTTGGGGGAAGTAGCGGAATATTGTTGGAAACAGCTTGAAGAGGAGTGGGAGGATGGGGGGTTGCAGATGCTGTTAGATGATGCAACAAGCACTTTATTAAAAGAATAACCGACCCTTTGATGACTGATTTACTAATTCACCGTAACCATGACGATACTTAGCTCCTATCATCTCACCTGAACTCTAAAACAGAGCCTAAATCCTCAAGCAGCCTGGACGAAAGTTTCTTATTGTCAAGGTCTCTCTTGTTGGTCCTCACAAACACACATTAACGGAGGGGGGGGGGGGGCACACACCACCTCCACCTCCACCTCCACCTCCACATCCAGCCCACACTCGTACTGAACCGCAACTCTTTCCATTCCACTGATGTTCATTAGTGTTGTGGGCTGCGGACGAGTCATAACACAAAGCCAATCAAATTACTTTTATGGCTGTGCGATGTATTGAAAGCGTGGCAGGACATCAGTTGGTGGGAAGGCCATAAAACGATTAAGGGTGCTAAAGAGACCCCCCCCCCCACCACCACCCCCACCACCCCCCTTTTAAAGCAAATGAAGCTGGGGCAATCATCTCTGCAGCTGATTGGCATCGCCTCAGCAACTGAACAGGGGGGGGGGGTCCCACCTCTTATTCCATATGTGAATTATAAAAATCACCTGCGGGTAAATATTACACTCACAATATTTTTCACTTGAGAAAAATATCCCTTTAGCGGTTTTAGAAGTGCTAAATATTCCTGGGAATGTTTGCTCATCTGCCGGCACAAGGTGATTGTAGAGGGGAGATTGGGGGGGGGGGGGGAATACCCTAAAGGAATTCAGATAATAGCAGTATTAAAATGTTACAGTAAAATACAAGAGGCAATATTATGCCCTTTCTAAACCCCCGACATCAAGTGAATGAACTCCTCTATTCCCATAGTGGTATAAATGAGCGCAATAAAACTTGCGCGGTGCTGCCTGGGAGAGCGAGCATCATTCATCCTGATGGAATTAGACCGCGTTACCCACAATCCTCCCCTGCTCCCCAAACTATGGTAATAAAAGAAGAAGAGGGGCTTACAGTCACAAACAAGAGATATTATATTGACTTAGAAACATGTGGCTAAATAGGGACGGCTATGAAAACAGCACGCGTTGAAAAACGGGTAATTGGGCGAATGAATCACAAAGAGAGAAAATTATGGGATGGATTGAACTATATGGAAGGATTTAACTCTACTTCCCATATTATGAAGAGGTGAGACTGAGGTTGAGTGTCTAAGCCTGGCTGGAAGGTGAACAATAACATGGTTAGTCCTTACATATGGCTGTTCAGAGATATCTGTCTAATCCCTGTGACTGTGTGACACTAATAGGGTCTTACATTCACTGCTAGCTGTAAAGGAAGCTGTGTTTGAGTAAAGGAGAGAGAGATCTGGATGGATTTTTATACTGATATAAAAAAATACATGATATTATTAAGTCTTAAATTCTGCAAAGATAATGGCAAGTTTTGTCCAAGCAAATGTCCAAACTGTAAAGATAATACATTGAATTAGAGATTAGAGCAGCAACAATTAGCTGATTAATTGCTAAATCGATCTATAGATAATTACCTGCAACTACTTTGATAACTGATTAATTGTTTTAGTCATTTTTGAAGTTATAAATTCACTGGTTCTAGCTTCTTGATAGTAAAGATTTGCTGCATTTCTTTATCAGGCGTGGAATTAAACTGAATATTGAACGATTGGACAGACTGAAGATATTTTAATTCATATCTTTGAGCTGTGGGAAATTATAACTGGTCATTTTTCCTAACAATCCATAGACTAAAAAAACAGCTGATCGATCAATAACATATCTCATCTCATAATCATAGGTGTAGACCTGAATAGAATATGATATAAAATGCAGAAAATGAGCAAATTCTCCCATTCGAGAGGCTTTAACCAGTGAAAGCTTTGCATTGTTTGCATTATAAATGACTCAAAATCAATAATGCATTGAAATAATGTTCTCTGCATTGACTAATCAATTAACCGATGGGTGATTTAATCTGTAAATCAACTTTTTTTTTTTAAATCAACTATAAAATATACCCTATTTGACATTTGCTTCTATCACATAAACATGTTTCTGCTATATAAAAGACATCAAATTAATGAAAGTAGTGTCTCACATGCAGCGGTGTGCAGGCATGGACTGTTAGTCGGGCAGTTGAAGGTGAATTAAGAAAAAAAAAAAAAGGACACTGGCTCCTTGAGGTTTGCAGCACATCGCTCAGATGAAGCAACAAAATGTAATATATGCGCGAGGGAGGTAATTGAATTTCACTGACACATTCTTCTGTTTTCCATATGGCCCACCAGTATGGCCAGAGCATGAGTCTAATAACGTGCAATTACGATAGGAAGCCTGAGCGTGAGCCACACTCTGACAATTAAAAGCTCTTTAAAAGACCATCAGAGGGTTACAGGAATTACAACTAGTTACTGGAAGAGCCCCTAACATGTTAAAGCAGCTCAAGACTTGCTTTGAAATATTAACTATTTATTTGTAGCATTAAAATACTTTTTAGAGTAAATGAGGAGCAATTAACCTTTGTGTCCTTCTTTCCTCCCTTCCTCCTTCTCTCTTTCTTTCCTCCCCCTCCCTTCCTTCTTCCCTCTGTCCTTCTTTCCTTCCTTCCTCCCTTCCTATTTCCCTTTCTACCTCCCTCCCTCCTTCCTTCTTTCCTCCCTTCCTTCCTCCCTCCTTTCCTTCCCTCCTTCCTCCCTCCTTCCTTCTTTCCTCCCTCCCTCCTACCTTCCTTCCTGCTTTCCTTTCCTCCCTTCCTTCCTTTCCCCTCTTTCTTCCTCCCTCCTTCATCCCTCCTTCCTTTCCTTCATCCCTTCCTTCTTACCTTTCCTTCATCCCTTCTTTCTTTTCTTTCCTTCCTTCCTTCCTTCCTCTCTCCTTTCCTCCCTTCCCTCCTTCATCCCTTCCTTCCTCCCTTCCTTCCTTCCTTCCTTCCTTCCTCCCTCCTTTGCTTCCTCCCTTCCTTCCTTGACTCGAGGACAACAGGAGGGTTAAAGTAGTTTTTGGTTCCGACTTAGTATTAAAAACGTTCAAGTACTGAATTTTAGCATTTAAAGCAGCATGAAGTATGACGCTGTTTTAACCATTTTAAGAGAATAGTTTATTTTTTATGATTGCTACATTTTATTTTGAAAGATATGACTAATTCTACAAATATATTTCTCTTTAAGGAGCGCTAAAATGTTCAACAGCTCACTTTGGAAACTAGAGGAATCCATAACTTTTAGAGTGTGGGGTTTCTTAGTACTGAGTTTTCATGGGAAAATGAAAGTAGCGACAATAGCGAATGTCCTGGAGCTGATGTAAACAACCATAACGCTGCAGTATTGTCGAGCTCTTTAATTGAGAGCAGCTCTCTGTTGTTCGGAGACAAAGCAAGAGGTGACCTACGCTCTTCTTTCCCACACTGTCCTGCTTTGCTGTACAATGCCTGCAGGAATGCACGCCTGTCTGTCCATCCTATTAAAAACGCTCGACTCTGGTTAACACAGCCGCCGCAGAATGCAAAATAAAACTATACATTTTTTTTATTGGGTTTATCAGCTAGAAAGGAAAAAGGCAGAGCACAGAGGGATTTGGGTTTTTGGTGAGCTCTCACTTTATCATTGCAATTATAAATCATTGGAACAAATTCTCCCATTGCACACCAAAGACTGGATGAAGCTACAGTGGGAAATTGTAGTGTAGACATGATCATTAAAAACAGTTCATACAGTAATATACAAAAAAACACAACTGTGTGTGTAAAATAACCCTGTGTAGACAAACAACCAACAAGGATAATTCATATTATTCGGTGTAAAAGATTATTTACAACACGCTTATGTGTCTAGTTTGGGGAAAAACACACATTTGTACTACTTAATAATATGAAATGTGCCGTAAAATGTCAGATTTTTGTGATGAAATGTGTGCGGAAATAACAAAAAATATGTTTTGTACCAAACTAGACAAATAAATGTGGTAAAAAAAAAAGACTCCTACTTATAAGAGAACATGGGAATCAAAAACATTGCACAGAGATGCTACCAATTAAAAAAAAAAAAAAGTTTTAAAATATTGCTACAGAGGACTGTTCATCGCTATAATTTGTTGTTCAAAAAAATGTAAAACCAAGTACACTTGAGGTGCAGAGCGAGGAAGCAGGAAGGACTATAATAAATACTAAAAATATGACAAGCGATTTCATCACCCCAAAAAACTTTGAAGGCATTCAGATTTTTGTTCGCTTATTATTACCTCATGTTGCTTCAGAATGCAATTATCTCCCTTCTTTTGCCAACCAAGCTTCAGATCAAATACAAATTCTGTTAAAATGCACATAACTCTACCTTTGAACTGTAAAAAAAAAAAAAAAAAAAAAAGAAAAAAAAAAGGCACAGTTAAAACAAAGGGTTTAAAAATTAGATCCACGTAGACAGAAACAATGTGAGAGACAACCCCTCCCCAAGTCCATGAGGTGGTGGGCGGGTCCACGTGGATGACTGACAGACACAGACAGGGACGATGAATGAGTAGAGTAGGTTGTGACAGGCGGGTGGGGTTAGTGATGGGTTGTGTCAGGAGGTGTGCAAACTCCTGCATGCATACACAGTTGAACAGGTGACGGGTGTTAGCAGTAGCACAGTTAGCCAGGAAGGCCAGTGGAGGTTAATGGTAGTCCTAAGGTGAAGAGGACAGGGTGTCATCAGTCTTGTTCATGGCTGGTAGTAGTAGTGGGGTTAGTGATGGTTAGCACCGTACTCCAGTTATGTAGGTGATGTAAGGTGCTAACACTGTTAGCATTCGCCTCTCTGGCTACATTTGAAGTTACACATCCAGAGTCGGGTCTGGTATTACAGTCTGGCCGTCTTCTTCGGCCTGCAGCGGGTTTTGTTTAACAGGCTCCGGTCATTTCAGACACTCACCCAGGGCTGCTCGAAGCTGTAGGTCCTCCTGCGGTCGTCGGGGTCATCCGGGATGTTCGTGGCTTGCTGGAATTCCTGCCTCAGCCTCTGTATCCGGTCGTGGTTGCTAGGGGCTAGCCGGTTACTGAGGAGAGAGAAAGAGAGGAGAGGAGAGGGGGGGAAAAAGATAGATGAGTGTGAGAACTCCATTGTGAACAAGTGACCTGCTTTCATCTTAGCGCAGGTGGAAATGGCCTGCAGGATGAAGTTCTTTAAAGTCCGAGGTGCTTTGTCCACGTAGCTGATCGAATGCTCTGTTGACACTGCCAAAGCAATCCAGACACATTCAACCCAGATAAAGTGTAGAATGTGATAAGTGAGGGCAGAGCCAAGAGCGGGCTCACAGCAGAGCCAACAGCAATATGAATCAAACTAATGTGCCTCTGATGTATTATTCATAACAATGAACAAAGACTAGTGGTGAACGGTGAGCGGTACCACAACACCCCCCCCCCCCCACCCCATACCACCGGCCTCATATCATTCAACTTCTGCACTGCTATTGTCTGTTGCAGCCCTGCAGTGCTTACATCAAACAATGCTGCCTTCAGTGTAACTTCCTCATGGTACACTGAACAAATGTGCTGTAGACGGTCACTCCCAACTACCTACTCCATGACTGTAACTCTTTTAGAGAATCTAAAAACTATAAATATGAAAAGTTGGAGTGTTTAGACCATAAATTGAACCAATTGTCAAGCGTTTGCAGTGAAGGCTTTCAGTATGTCTTTGCTCTAATGCAGGGGTGTCAAACATTATCTCTCACTTAGTTTTAAACACACCTGAATTTGGTGTTTTGAGGTGATTAGTAAAGTGATTAGTGATGTTTTCTAATCTCTCTAGAACAGGGGTGTCAAACATGCGGCCCGTGGGCCAGAACCGGCCCGCCGAGGGGTGCAATCCGGCCCACTTTCCTCTCTGTGTTCTTTTCCTTCCTTCCATCTGTCCTTCCTCCCTTCCTTTTATCCTTTATTCATTCCTTCCTCCCTTTCTTCCTTCCTTCCTTCCTTCCATCTGTCCTTCCTCCCTTTCTTTATTCCATCTGTCCTTCCTACCTTCCTTTTTTCCTTTCTTCCTTCTGTCCTTCCTTCCTTTCTTCCTTCCATCTGTCCTTACTCCCTTTCTTCCTCCCTTCCTTCCGTGCATCTGTCCTTCACTGTCTGTCTTTCCTACCTTTCTTCCTTCCATCTGTCCTTACTCTCTTTCTTCCTTCCTTCCTTCCGTCCATCTGTCCTTCACTGTCTGTCTTTCCTACCTTTCTTCCCTCCTTCCTTTTGCCTGTCTTCCCTTCCTTCCCTTCTTATTTCCTTCCTCCATTTCTTCCTTCTTTCCCTCCATCTCTTTAATGATCCGGCCCACATCAGATCAAATTGGTCTGTATGTGGTCCTCAAATGAAAATAAGTTTGACTCCTCTGCTCTAATGCCACAAAGATATTATTGATACATAGGGATAATTTTCTGTACTTTTATAATTCTCATAGACAATTTCAGGTATTCCAACAATAAAAAATGTCAAACTTCAGTGTTAAAGTATGTAAATCAGCTCTCTTGCAAATGACTCTTGTTGTTTGCAACTGTACAGCTTCCTCATTCAAGTAAATGTGAATGTGTGTCCAAACTTCTGACTGGTGCTGTATATTTGTTATCACTCACTGCAGTTCACTGTCACAGTCAACCTTATCTTGGCTCAAACTTAAACTGAACTCAAGAACCTGACCTGGATTTCAGAAGGAAAGTCTTGACCACACTTCATAAATTAGTGGTTTGTATTATTGACATCCATCAGTATTGGCTTACTAAATCTATTTGTAAGGAACAGTTAATTGAGTTTTTCCTCTAATGCAATTTGGAAATGTTTCTTCAGGTTCCTGAGTTCATAAACTGACAGAAAAAACGGGACCAACATGTAAATGAGAAAACAGGTTAGTGTTAAATTTGTATGATCTCCTACAGAGGAAAGTAATTAACACATTTCCCCCTCAAACAGTGTGTGTGCACAGACGTGTCAGGGTGGGTGATTGAAAAAAAACAGCGGGGGCAACATTGACTCTGAGCGTGACTTTTCAACTTTCTAGCTCAGCCAGGAAATTCCTGTGGACTGTCTTATCTCAAAAAACTCAAAAAGGTCAAACCTGCAACTCTTTCCAGTCCCAAAGCTCCTTTAAGTTCAGTTTTTGCAAATCTTTTTTTCTGCTTACAAGGGAAAACTTTAAGGTCAGTATTTGTATTTGTTGAGGGATAAGATTAAAATGCAAACAATGAAAAAAAAAACAACATAAAAAAAGAGGATGTGCATGCAAAAAAAACCCCATGATATTTGGAAAAGGATAAATGAATCCCATCCTTATACTGTATGCTAGGTTATGATAGTAGCTGCACAGTTAAAAAAACAAAATAGAAATATCAGTTTATCTTTATATCCCAGTATGACTCCATTGAGGCATAATATTACCGCAATAACTGCCTAAATTCATTTTATCTATCACAATACAACCAGATAGTGGGTCTATATTATAACCTCAAACACAGCAGAACCACCAACTTATCCAGCTATTAACTCCAGACACACACAATGGAAGAGCCAGAGCCAGTCAGCCTTGTTAAAAACCAGAAACCTGTCATATGTGATCCTGCTAATCTCCATGATATGTAACACAGCCGCTTGGTCTCTTTAGAACACAGCTGACCTGATAGATACCTGCTGTGTGGGTCAAGGGCCTCAATGCCAGCTTCAACAGAAAGGCTCATATCTGTCAGAAGGGTAGCACGTAAGCAGTACCAGATTCAAAAAAAAGTAGCTCAGAGAAATAGTAGCTTAGTTTGTCATGGATTGAAGTCCACAGAGGGAGAAAGCACAATGATCCAGTTTGAATTTAAGTTCAGTGTTTGTCAGACGAAAGAGGTTTTCTCTCCCCTGAGGTAGTCGCTAAACTCTTTAATCAAAAGTATATCATCATCAAGGCAACCTACAGACCCCTAGACTATATACCAGAATCCTGCTCTGGAGACTGAAGAGAAGAGAAACTCAAATAAAGGGATCAAAGATCTCCAATTCTCTTGTCTGACAAAACACGGTAAATTAATCAAAGAAAGATCAACACTGCAATACAACTGAGCTGCAAAAAAAATAACAAAAACCCTCGAGAGATGGGGAAGAACAGCGGGGTGAGATTTAGTCTGAGATGAGCTTCATCCTCTGGACAGACTCACTCAATATCTGGCACTGGTGTACGAGGCTGAAAGGTCACTGTGTGGCTTTGTTGAGTCTCTCTGGCACTCAATAACAGGACTGTGGCTTGCTGACGGGGCTGCCGGCAAAGCTGTTTACCCAGAGATGCACCCTGCCTTTTATGGTCGGGCGTGCCTCCTGAAAAGTTGTCGCTGTCTGTGGCTTAAAAGTCTGGGAAGGAAGGAAGGAGCTTTGAGAAGATGTGATGTCTGCGTTGTGGCCAGGTTTTTGGGTTATGAACTGTGCTGCTACACTATGCTCTAATATGGTCAAATAAGGAAAACAAGAAGCTTAAATCGAAACAATAAAAAGGAAAATTCTACATTCATCACAATTTGCTTTACCTTTGGCTTAAATTTTAACAAGGAAGTCTGGCTGCTTGTTCTTCTTGCCCAGTTGGACATTTCCTTAATCTGAGATTTTTACTGGGTGAGAATAATGTCGCTAATACTGCTGGGACTGACGGTCAAAACTACAAATTCAAGACCTAGATCTCCAATAAATGGATATGATCCTTTAAACCTGCAAAGGAAGGTGCTTTGGGAAGGTTTGAGACACTTCCAGACTTATGTATTATAAAGCCACAATATGTTCTAAAGCCGCATGGTGAAACATGAGGATTTAAAAAAAAAAAAAAAAAGAAAAAGAAAAAAGAAAGAAGAAGAAAAAGCTATGAGAGCAAGACTGAAGCAATTAAAGACAGACATTCAAAGTCCTTGCTCTGTTTGGTAGAGAAGAAGAAGAAGTGGTTCAAATTGGACCTAATAGCACACTAATAAGATTTATCAAATCTGTGCTGTCACTTCAACAATCCCCCATGACATTGACGCTGCTTCCACGGATCCCAATCAAAGCTTGCCAACACATAGAGGAAGGCCTCTGTGGGCCAATGTACATTACAGTAAGTGACAGAGGCAGCTGATGGACGGAGTCCTAATCCTGTGGATTATAAATGAATGGCCCCATTTAAAGAGGCTGCTCTTCCCATGCCTTTAGGAGCATCCTTCGGACCTACCACCAACTGTACTTAGACATAAATTTTACAACTGTCCACTCACTTAGAGGAGTTGGTGACTTTTTGTATCTCAATGTGCACTTGAGAGCCAGATTTGATGAATGTGAAGCTCAGGGTGTCCACACTCTCCACTGTGGTTGAAAAACAGCTGGAGATGACCCAACTAGCCACCAGCTGGCTCACAAAGACCATCAGAGCACGTACAGCACGGCGGAGTGCTGAGGCCTACATGGTGGAAAGATTCAAGTGGATCTTGTGTCTGTGTTTTGTGACGAGAGCCCTCGTGGCGAGTGGTTACAAGTGGGGTGACCTTGAGGATACAAGAGCGGCATTGTTAGTTCACACTTCAAAGTCTTGGATGAGCGCGTCTCCACAGGCAAAATTCAGCAGTGTAAGGAGGACCATTGACAGAACCGGCCAAGACATGTTTCTTTAAATCTTATCAGCAAGTTTCATCTCTTTAAGTTAAAGGGCATCTTTAGTCCAAATCAAATTAACAGTTGCTGTTTCATATTAAAAAGCATCTCACTCTATGTTAATAATACCAGGATTGTATTCGGTGATATCCTATCTATTTCATTTGACAATAATCCTTCAGTTATAATAAACTTTTTTAATTAAAAGCCCCCATCTGGGTAGTCATGGGATTCTCATCTCCAATGTGACTGCCGTAAAAGACCAGCCTGTTAAATAAACATCCACTGGTGTACCGATACCCATGGTAAGAAAAACAGTGCACGTCGTGAATCCGCGTCGCCCCTGAACGCAGCAGCTGTGGCGGTTAGTTTCTGCAAACTTAGATGGGGGGGGGAACTAGGCCCTACATCCTCTGACAAAGAGAGAGCAGCTGGTGGAGCCTTTCTCTGCTGTGAAAAAGGAACCGAGATGCTAAAGATGATAATCCAGGTCTATTGATCGAAGGCTCACAGACAGATACGAGGGAGACTGATGCCGTTGCTAACAGGTGCTAGCAGCTAACGCTCCATCTGTGAGCATCATCTACCGCGGCGGAGATTGTCATGCTTCCACAAGCAAACATACTATAATCTGGGATGTATGTTATTAGTAATTATGAGTAACAAACTAATACTAGTACTTTATTTAATTGGGATAGATTGCATTGATGCTCTAGTGAGTTCTCTATTTTGTATAATTAATCTACTTTTCATTTCTCGAAACAGGTTATAATATAATATTTCTGTTGATGGTGTATGGTTTAAAGAAGTTTTGCACATCCAGGAAACTAATAAAGAAGGTGCTGGACCAAACAACCAATGAAAAACAAAAAGAAAAGTCCCAATGCAGGTATTTATGACATCCAAATAAATACCTGCATTGGAAGCTGCAGTGTGCCGACCTTTCTCTTGTTTTTTATTGCATGGTTTCAACAAATCTACAATGCAGAAGGTTATGTGAAGCAGAATTAAACCAAAAGTCCAAAGTCTGTAAGTTACATTAAAGCACGCTACCATTTCCTTAGAAAAGGGAGTGTTTAATGGTCTCCATTATGATACAATAAAAGGATTTAGTGATTTTTGCAAGACTGAAGATGATTTCTGTTTTATGTTTTAATGTACTTTATATGATGATTTAATGGCAATACTTTTTTATATGAAAATGTCTCATCTCTGCAGACTACTTCTGGTTGGATAATTGTAAAAGACTTCCAGCAGATTTTAATTTTGGAGCTTCAGAGAGGAGACAAAGTTTATTGTTCGCAGAGTAATGTTGTATGTAATAAGTTGTGTTAACTGTATAATTGGTATAATCACATACTGGCAAAGAACTTTTATATTTTGTGCATGACACACAAAAAGAAAGAAACTGAGACGAGATGCTGCTGGTATAAATTTAGTATCAAGTAGTGATTCACTTTGATGATGCTACATGATTTCTAAGAGGATGTTTAATATGTATATAGGCACTATGCTGGGAAAGAACATGCACGACCTGTTGACCTTTGTTGAATACGTAAAAGGTTAAAAAAAGGATTAGCTTTGATGCTTGACTACTCCCAGCCTTAGTGGTGTATGTTGATGCTGTGGAGAGATTAGATGGAGCACGAGGCCATTGTGTGTGTGTGTGTTGTGTCTGAGGCCATTTAGGCGCTTATTAACCCGCTCTTGCTTTTACTCTGGATTACATGGGCTTATCCCTGAGACACTGACAGAGCCAAATTGATCTGCAGAAACATGGTAATTATACACCAATCGATACATATAACCCCACTTAGAAACATCTTATCAAATCCGTGGCATTTGTCTCATTATGTCAATGAACCTAAGTAAGAGTAAAACTGGACTGCATGTTGATAAACTGCACAAGCAATTCGGTTAGTATGCAAAGAAAGATGCATGCAAACACTCGAGAAGGCATTCCTATTCTATGCAAGAGCTCGTGTTGACAGGGAAGTTAAGAGGCTAATGAATGTAGCTAACACGTTCTATAACCCAGGCCGAATCAGACACCATCTGCATGTTCACGGCCCGACTTGGATCAAACCGTTCTCTTCTCAGAGGGCACAGCACTGGCGCGGCGCCGGCATGCTGTGCCAAGCTTAGTGGATGAGTATGTATTTGTGTGTGTGTGTGTGTGTGTGTGTGAGAGTCCGGAAAGAAATATGGCACTTAAGTTGGCAAAAATGTTGCCCGAACACTGAACAGCTGCAGATGAATGTAGGTGGATTTAAATACACATTATAAAATCATATTAGTCATGATCCGGGGTAATGCATGATGACTCATTGGAAGTTTCTGCTGGGTCCACAAAGGATACAAGAGTTTATATTGCGGCTTCTTTCATAAGTAAGGACATGTTTACTGAAAATGAATACATTAACTTAATAATTTGACTTCCTTCTTTATCATTTAAAAGTTTAAATAAATAATAAAATCTGCATTTTTTTTTAAACAATGACTAATGAACTCATCTCATCCCAAAAGAGATATGCAGCCATTAATTTGTTTTCCTCTATCAAAACAGTAAGCCATTTTCATAAAACTGATCAATTTTATGCAATATATGAACTCTCACACAGATGCCGTCCTGCAACTTACAGTAGTATTCATTCTGAGCCGTAGCAATCCCACGGGGTGTCAACACTTGTGCAAAGCAGACAGTAAACATTGGAATCCATCAACGGAACGGATTGAATTTAATTGGTTTTCAGTTTTATGGGGCATCTCTATTTTTCCAGGGGCGCTGCTGGTCAGAAATGTCGGAGATGGTAATATAATATTTGACTGATATTAATGCATGCTCACACACACACACACATCTACACACACATACACACACATATGCATTTAAGCCAAGATGGGTAAGTGGGCTTCGATTTCAAGCTATGGCGCCACTGGAGGCAATAATGGTATGGCATACAGCAATATGCCTCTTTTTAATTAATGGGCCAATTTCATGCTTGCACACATCAGTGTATCGATGCTGGCCTTGCTCGGTTACAAGCAAATAAATTGGACGATGTTTCTGATATCCGTAATCTTGCCCTACATTTAACGAAGGTGGAGAGCATGCTGTCCTATGTGGGCCATTTAAGTTTCATTACTCAAATCCCCAGTTGGATTGTGTGGTGGAGCCACATTTGAATATGTCACTGTAATATCTGCAGTGGCATTTCACATGTGGTTTAGCAGGCGCTCCAATCTCATTTTCACACAGATGTTCTCCATAGGTTGTTTATAATGTATGCAGAGATTGACCCTTGTGTCAGGATTAAAATGAGGAAAGATTGTGTTGGATCTAATCTCACGAATGCTTTCAGTGGAAAACACTATAGGATCAAATTAACTGCAAAACAGCAGCCTTGCACACGCCTCTTTTTTATATACACACACTCCACAAATCCATTATAGTGAAAAACAATGTTTGGCAGAGCCGACTACATCTGCATATCTACTCCACTGTAACTCTTCTCTTCCTTAGAAAACAGTCATTTGTTCAAGCTAAGGCTGGGTGATACAACGATAATAATCATATTGAGATTTTCCTTGATAGATATATAACAAGAACTGAGAGGGAGAGAGAAGCCAACGCTAACTGCTAAGTAACTAGCAGAGCTACACTGGGTCAGGTCACACTGGCTGCTAAGGGCTGGGGGCTAGCTAACTACAGCAGTTAATGACTACACTTCAATGGTACGAAGCCAGTCTCCTGCAACACAACAAATAAACTACATATAATTATCAGGAATAGCTAAACATAAGATACACTGAGCAAAAAAGAGCAAGAGGGAAGCCATTGCTAACTGCTAAGTAACTAGCAGAGCTACAATGGGTCAGGTCACACTGGCTGCTAAGGGCTGGGGGCTAGCTAACTACAGCTACTAATGACTGCACTTCAATGGTGCGAAGCCAGTCTCCTGCAACACAACAAATAAACTACATATAATTATCTGGAATAGCTAAACGTAAGATACACTGAGCAAGAAAGAGCAGGAGCGCAAGAGGGAAGCTATTGCTAACCGCTAAGCTAAAGTAACTAGCAAATCTGCATAGTATTTAAACAACTGTGGAATTAGCAGAAAGTCACTAAAAGTAGGAGAGAGCTAAGCAGAACTAGTGCAAATTTAAATGTACAGAAAGTAATAAGCTGCCGTAATGAAGATTAAACACAACTGTTTGTTTGCAATGTTTCCCTCTTAGTGAACCCACAAACTGTTTCCTAGCTTCACCCATTAAGATTTAATTCCTTGTAAAGGTTGCAACTATTTCTGTTATTGATTATTTTGCTAATTATTTAACTGCTTTGTCTTTATATAATGTTGTTGCCAACCTCAAATGTCTTGTTTTATCAAATCAAAAGTCCAAAATACAAGAAAGAAATTAAGTTTATCACAGAAAAGCTTAGATTTGTTTTTTTACCTTTAAGAAGCTGCAGCCAGCAACGATTGGTGTTTTGCATAAAACATGATTTAACGATTATTAAATTATCAAAATGGTTGCTGATTATTATTTATTTTTGTACATCAGCCAATTGATGTAGTTGCAGCTTTGATTTCTTCTTTCTCTTTAGAGTTTTATCAAATGCACAAACTACGCTATCATTTCAAAAAGTGAGATGGGAAACTGATATCAGATCTTATTATCCATATTAACATTGGCTCCTAATCTAACATGCCATCACACATGTAGCGCTTTGAAGTAACGATGAGAGAACAGCGTCTTATCTTATCCATCATCGACAGATGGTGATCTCCTCTGTGTGGGACATCATCACAAAGGCATACAGCGAAACTCAAGTATATGTAAAATTGGAAAAATGTTCAAACACTTGTGCTTCATTTCATTTTAACACTTTTTTTCTGTTCCTGTTTAAAAGATAACATGTTTCCTTTGGTTGCTCTTTCAGCTTTCACCTCATGTCTGTCTCACTATCTCTTGCTTTCTTTATCCATCTCACACACACAGATATAAATACAGACACACATACTACAGTATATACACACACTTTTGCTCCGTCTCTATCGCACCTTGATCTATTAGTCTCTACCTTACACACGCTGACACTGACACTGACTTGAGGGTTAACAGAAGACGACATCCATCACACCGCACCATTCAATCAGTCAATGGACTGATCTGTGCTGTCAGATAAGACGCTTACTGTAATATATCTCAGCTTCACATGCCGTTATGATCCCACCAATCATAACTAATGCTCACAGGTGACCAGTCTTTGTGATTCACAGCCTATCATAATGATTCAGCACATTCAGTCACCTGGGGAAACTGTATCCAGGCAACAAGGTTTGGATAAAGGGTCTTCTGAGTTAATGGCTTCACCACAGCCAGCATCGCACCTTACTAATTATTCCTTTCTGTGTCAACATGGCTATAAAGTAGGCTCTTCTAGGCCATTAACTTGTAGTGGTGCTTTAACAACTCTGCAGAGAAGTGAAAACTAGTTTCAACCCGCCTGCACCCGTAAGAGCTGTGTTTTCCTACAGGTTGAGCAAATTACCGGCAGTGTTTGAGGACGCAAAGTGTGAGATGAAAGTTTGAGAGGGGAAAGGAGAGGATTTTCAAAACCAGCAGGGTGAGTACGCCGTCTTATCAGCAGTGGATTAGGGAAGCATTAAAGAGCCAAACTTTAAAAAAAAAAACATTTTTATGAGGTCTCAGCTAAACTAAACACTGATAACAAGGCCAGACATTTCCTTACTCATGAATAAAGTTCAGTCTAAATCAAAAACTACACTTCTTTGGATCTTGTCTTTTCATTTTTGGGAGAGTATCACTGACATTTTAACTCAGAGGTTCTGCATTTGTTTTAACAGTTGAGGTAAAAATGGTGTTATTAAATATTTCTGGATTAAGAGTGGTTTTAAGGGCCAGGATGCAGGGCGCCCAGAGGGTCTTAGCGCTTCACAATGATCCCTAAAATACCCCAATTCTACAAGTACGGCTGAAACTCCAGATAATTGGGATCAAGGGTGCACAAGAGGCACAGTAAACCACCCGTTCTCCAATACATGTACCTACAATACAATACAATATACTTTATTGTCCCATATAGGGCAATTTGTCTTGGACTCAGCAACTGAGCCATGAATGCCTTGACAGCCACAATGACAACAGACACAACATCACCAGCCATACCATCCCAACAATAATTACATAACAGATCCAATAACATAGCACACAACACACACACACCAATGGGAAAAACACATGCTAAAAGATCACCACAATAAAAGCACTATAAAATTATTGCGCAATCTTCGGGCCTTAAGCAGCATTATTTAGTTTATTTAGGAGTTTGATGGAGGTTGGAACAAATGAATTCTTAAAACGATTGAGTTTGCAGTACATCAACAGTGGTGGTGGGTGGAACTGGGGGGGAGGGGGTATAATGTGAAGCGTTCACATCATACCCACCCCCCACCCCACCACCCCCCTCCTCCCTGTTCAGGTGACCTTCAATTGAAAGAATAAACTTTTAAAAACAATGAGACTTGACGTGAGAAGGACCCAAGGACAGTAAGATCTGATTGGGCAGAGCGCTGAGAAAAAGTGGACCCTTTCCAAAATTAGGTCAACATTAACAGATGAAAATAGCAACAGAGCAGCAGCCGAATGGAACCAAGATGAGCTAGGGAGACCTCTACTTTCCAGGAACACATTAGACTTAGCAGTGACAGCGGCAATGCAGAGGAAATTGGGTATTCCACACATTGGGAGAATATAGAGGGAATATAGAGTGCTATAATGGCTAATAATGAATTTGAAGATACTGGATGCATGCAATCAATGAAACCAGAAAGACTTGGGGGAAAAAAAATGAGGGGGTGGGAGGCAAAACAAATTTATCTTTGTAAGTATCAAAGACTGAATTACACAGCCTACATTACAGTAGCTATAGCCGTCATACAATGATTCGTAACATAAGGAAGCAGCAGACAGTCTGAGTGCGACATTATTCACAGATATCGGGAGAAAGGATTCATCTCTTGTATGACAGCAGAATGGATCACCCTTTAAAGGCAGAAAAAAAGGAAATGAGGGAACGAGGCAGAGAAAGAAATAGTGAGATAGCAGTCATCTGGCTGCGGGGCTGAGGCGATTGTGACCGAAGGAAATAAGTAGAGCAGGGCTAAATTAGAATTCCAATGCCAGTTTTGGTGGGGAAAGGTAAAGCTTTGACTGATGCGTATCTACAATGCTGGCTTGATAATTTTGGCGCGGGCGGCCTGGTCTGTGGAGGAAAGAGAGAAGGGTAGACATGAGAGGGAGAAGGAGAGGGAGCCGGAATGACATTGAGAGAGAAAAAGGAAATCGAATTGGAGCAGTCTAATTTCTGGGGCAGGCATCACGGTCCAGCTCATATGGCGCTCTCTCTTTTTCTCTGTCGTGGGGAGTTGGGGTGACGGATGGACGTCTCACTTGTAATGGTTCCCATTTTCAGAGAGCTGTATAATACTGGCCGACGGAAGCATCAGCAGCATCTGATAAATCATAATCTAAGTCAAATTAGGATCCATTATCATCAGTAGGCAGGAGGCCCTTTTCCCCCCTGTTTCAGGGCTGCGTTGGAGGAAAATGAGACTAGAGGCATCTTGTGACAGCAGGCAATTTTGAGGGAGAAAGAGTGAGTATCTGATGTATGATTGCCATGGTAATGCATATCCTAGATGCCAGGGAGACCGCTAAGACAGAGGCTGGAATTTGGCAAAGGCATGATCATAATACAAGCCCAATCTCATGTGCACTTAAACCATCCACATCACTCCTTTCTGCAAATGTGAGCTCCTGAACCTTTATTCTATTCAATATGTTACTATCCTTTAGAAGAATTGCTATAGTTTTAAGTGTAGTAATTTAGTTTTGCCAAATTTAAAGAGGATGTTTTAAGACTGTGCATATATACTTGTTACCCATTTGCTTTATTTCTGACAAAGCCATTAAAAGAAATGTCAAACTAGTTAATTGTGACTCATGTTTAGTAGTACTGTAGCTCCAAAACACATTTGTTACCAAATCACCCCCCCCCCCCCATGTATTTTATGACATCTGAAAACAGAGCAAAACATTTGTTTTTCCAAAAAAAAAATCCCTTTGGGAACGGAGGCAAAGTGCAGCACTGGTTCAGCTAGCATTCATTAAAAACTGGGACTCTACACAGTAGCTTCATGAAATATTCAATATACAGTAGCTTTTGGAAGACAGGACATGTTTTCTAGGATGCCAAAAACAAATGTGGTTTTAAATAAAAATACCAAATCTGATTTCTCGTTTTGTAAGCACCTGAGGCTCAACTGGAAAATAAGATGAGAACAGTCAAATACCTTGGATTGGTTTTCTTGTTATGTATAATCATTTTTAACTTGACTAAGACTAAGCAGTGCTTTCTGTTTGGCTACTGAGCTTTTATCACACTGCAATAAATTTCATTACTTTCAAGTGGGAGAGACCCAAATGAGTTTTAAGTTGACTGATTATTGAAACCGAAAGCATTTTATTCCACAATAAAAATGCACATTAAGCACATGGAGATCAACTATAATTAGAATTTACACAAAATCTACCAAATGAACCTACGATGGCATTACAGACTACTTTTGCATCTTTTATTTTGAAAGTTAAACATAGCAGTTTAAGTGAATATCTAATGAGGCAGTATGTCTATAGGTGGCATTTTCTTTCCCTATTAGCAACAAAGCTGTTTTTACTCTTTACATTTTGGACTCTGCCTAATTTAACTGGACTATAAAAGTTGTTCTCTAACTCTAGAGAACAATGCTGCAGTTTGGGTGGACCACACAGCTAAGCACCCTTAAACTCCTGGTGAAACAGGTGTTAAAAAGCAGTTGCATCTATTAGAGCCATCTTAAAAAGGATATCCTGGGTAACGTCCTCCCTATCCTTAAAGAAAAAAGATCCCACAGAACCAGCTGCAGTCGTCACCTCCACCGGGCACTTAAGACTTTCCTGCTTCTCCTCCAGACAAACATTTCAAAGGAGGCCCACCATGAAATACCCATAGCATCAGCAGGGTACAGACACTTCCTCTTTCTTGCTTTTCCCCTCATTGACTCAATCCCACCCTTCCCCCCTCCTCCTCCTCCTCCTCCACCACTTCCTGTCTTTCAATCTGCTGTGTCCTGAAGTCCCCATTGTGCTGACCACTGGGAATGTTCACAGGTGGAAATTGAGCGGGTTTTTGGTGAGTCAAGGGGAATTTAGGTGTAGTGTAAAGTAACAGGAGGTTTCTCATGATTCATCTAATGTGAGTGTATGTGCATGAGCAGAGAGGTGGGAGGTGGGTGGTGGGTGGTGTAGAAAGCAGCAATGATACCTACACCCACTGGTATGTTTTTATTACAAATTGCAATGATTTTCATGCTGCAGTTATCTGGATAATTTCTGAAATGCACATGATATCTGAATTATAGTATCCCCTTATTTTCATTATCCTTTTTTTTAAATCTTTAAATAAGGTTTCACAACAGGACTGTAAAGAAATATGTTATATGTAACAGATATACATCTATAAACCTACAGCAAAAATGCTACTGAATCTTATTCAAACAAAAGAACATTATGGGTATCTATGGGTATAAAGTATTAGCTACACCCATGAAAGACTGTTTTATATTCCAGGTGTTAACTTCCTCCAAAATTCGACACAATAAATGCTTTAATTTTAATCTTCCACTCCTCACTTTCCACCTAGACTTTAGCTCTGCACAATTTCTCAGGCTAAGGTGAAACATTCAAAATACAGCAGCCAACACATCATTTCACTCCTGTTACAGTGTGTGTGTGTGTGTGTGTGTGTCTCTCTCTGTGTGTCTCTGTGTGTGTGTGTGTGTGTGTGTGTGTGTCTGTGGGGGCGAGGGGGTTCAGACAACACAATAAAAGCCTCTCATTTGTTATCTCCACTTTGCCATCCAAGGAGATGAGCTCGGAAAAAGACAAATCTTTTACAACTGTCCACTAAAGGCAGCAATAAAATACCACAGTGAATTCTAATGTGGACAGGTGATACAGTAAATCCCCTGGAGGATCCCTTACCCTCCTTTATCCCCCCACTACCTCCCCTTTCCACCCCTACTACTACTGTCTGCTGGCAGCCAGGGCAGACAAAGCTCCCTGACTCCTGTCAAAACATCTCCTAACTAGGTAACAGTGGCTACAGCTGTCCCCTGACGGAGGGCTGACTGCACTGAGACCGTAAGGAGGTTTGAGAGTGTGTGTGTGTGTGTGTGTGTGTATGTGTATGTCTGGACTCGACCAGAAAATGCAGACAGTCTGTTGGAAGGGTTGACAGGGTGGCTGCACTGATGCTTGTGTGTGTGTGTGTGTGTGTGTGTGTGTGTGTGTGTGTGTGTGTGTATATAGGTTTGTGTATAAGTATGTCATGCCTCTGCTCTTTTTTCCTTCCCTGCATTGTTCTTTATTATGTTTTTTAATCTTAATATAGCTCTGAAATCATTATTATATTATTTATGTAATTCATTTCACACAACAAATCAAAACATTAGCTTCTTAAATGATAAAGGTTTTTTTTTTGCCTTTGTTGTATTGTACGGGTCAATGACCTTTTCTTTGATGTCCAAGTGTTTTAGTCAAATTTAAAGTGGTTAAAATTTCAAAATAAATGTATGAGTAACTTGCACACATTCTTGTGGACCCAGCATCAAATTTCTGCTTTTAATCCATTTTGAGAGAATATATTGGAGGATTATGGCAGAAATGTCTAAGTGGTGTAACCATAAAAATGTATGTATCAAATAATTAAACTTGCTTAAAAACACTAAATTCTCAATAAAACACCATACAGTTTGGCATGATCTTACATTATAACTTTTTATGTTAAATAAAGCTGATGGAATACTATTATTTGTATAAGTACACTTAAATACACTGTAGATAGATAAAATATATAATATTAAATATCTTTTGTGGTTACACCATTTGACATTTTCAGGAGGATTCAGTCTTACTTTTGGTAAAAAATAAAAAATAAATGGTGCAATACTGCTTTTAAGACCGCTTTTAAAGATATTTTTGAGTTACTCATCTGGCCAACCCTTATTTGTAACTGACCCATATATTATTATAAATTTAATATGTGTGGGCTTTGGAGTTGTGTGCAATACAAAGATGTAAGGTCTTGGAATTTATAACTTATTTCTTACAGGTTGTTTATCACTCATTTCTATGTCAAACAATGAGCTGACTAACCATTTAAATAGACAATAAATTACTATCAATAAAAATGTCCATGAAATAAAAAAGGCAAAGCTTGAGCTGTTTTGTTAAACTGATTGATCTTCTTTGCTGCACAGTATTATTTGTGAAAGCTTTTTTCAAGCATCAAATCTGCCATTTTCAGATTGAGCATCTAATAAAGTGACCATGAGGCTCCATTGTGTTCAGTAAACAGGTTTGACGGACTGAAAGGAGCATGTGTTTTCTTATTGTTCCATTAACCACAGATATTAATTTAACAGTAAGCAATGCACCAAAGCGACTCGGCTATTTCACACTGGAAAAAGCCTCTCATTCATTCATTTAAAACCTTTTACTAATTTGGTGCCTTAAAGTTAGCCAACTGTTGAAAAATTCATCAACATCTTTTTGAAGACCCTCACAGATGCCCTGGCTCTCTCTGATGCAACAGACAGACACATACGCACCCACATGAAAGCCCCGTCAAACAGCACCCATGGAAACAACTCAAAAAGGTGTTACACTGTTTCTAGCAGACACCCAGCCACACAGTTCTCCACGGTTCAAATCCCTCTGGGGGGGGGGGGGGTTGCTGTCTAGAGAGACCCTGTCAAAACCCCCCTAGATGGGATCTCTTTTTGAAAGCTGTGATGAGGAAAGGATGCGGATGGGGGGGTTGAGGGCAGGCAGCAGATAAAGGAGCTAAGAAGGAAGACAGTAAAGGAAGGAAGGATGAGGATGAGGAGGAGGAGGCGAGAGCACAGGACAAGTGTGAAGGAAGGATGATAGTGGAGGTAGTAGAAGGAGGCGGGGGGGGGGGGGCAGACAAAGGAGGTGAGGTTTGTGTTTGTGGTGGAATTCAAAGGAGGATGTGATAAGAGGTGTGACAGAGAGGAAGCAATTATTTTTTATATTATCTGTTCATTCTAAATAAATAGCAGTTTGAAACATGTTAAAGGTTTATAGCACGTAGACTTCAGAATATATTATATTATGGTATTTCTGACATACTAGACAAGCTTAACCTCCTGAGACTCAATCTTTTGTTTGGTATGCAAGAGTACTTCCTGTTTAGCAGAGTCGTAGCTTGTTGCTATTGCTAAAATTAGTCAAAATTGTATCAATCTATAAACGTTATTAAGCATAAATAAACAAGTTTCAACCATAATATTTGATAAGGTTTTGTACCTGGTAGGCTTTACATGATCAGGATTTTTGGGGCCGATCACTGATCAGTGAGTTTAAATAAACCGATCACGTTTTCTTTGTCCACGCTCCGATTCTTAAACTCGGCATGCTCCTCCTCGTGTTCCCTATCCAGGTACATTTGTGCTGTTGAAACATTTTGCAGATGCTTCCCCACGAGGTTCTTTAGTGTTGCACAGATTGCAATTAGCTTGTGTTTTATCTGTCTGCCCACAACACCCACATGTTTGTTTGAATCCGACAGCTAATGATTCAAGATTCAAAAAACTTGTCCGTCACATCGCTAGCTGTCGGATTCAAACAAACATGTCGGTGGTGTGGAACTTCTTCAGAGTAAATGAGATAAAACACAAGCCATCTGCAATCTATGCAACGGGAACATCTGCAAAAAGTTTCAACATGACGACATTGATCGGATCGGAGAATTAAGACATTACAGCCGATCTCACAAATTGCATAAAATGCTAAATATCGGCCGATCCGATATAGCCGACCAGATCTGCGTAAAGCGCAGTACCTGGTTCACTATTGTCAGGGGATCGGCTGTTGATTGACTTGCTATCTCAATTTTTACAGTTGTTTTTACACTGTCATGTGCTTTTATTACCACTAGGTGGCACAAAAAAGTGTGTACGAATGAGGTCAACAGGTCGAAGTTTGGCAGAATGAAGTACAAGGTCCAGCAAACCCAAAAAGGGTTGCAGGAGGTTAAGTTAGGATAGGGCCGAATATATGGAGCATGAAGAGAGAAAGATGGGGTATAACATGGAAACGCTGGGTTTAAATCCCATTGTAATTTGTTTGGGGATAATAAGTGTTTTTATAAATCATGTGATTCCCTAATTTTTTTTTTTTTGCATATAGCCCCCTCTTTTAGTACACATACATGTTTGCCTGATGCAGACTTTGCCCCTGAATGTATTTTCAAATGTTGGTAGAAAATATGACAATACACTGGTGGTCCTTCATGCTGATGATGGTGATGAAGAATATTAAGAGTAGTCTCATTAAAGTAATCACTTACCCCTTATTTCCTGTATGGAAGCATTACCATTTAGTTTAATCTGTCACCTGTCCACATTAGTTTTCAAATGATGCTATATATAATATTTGGACACACAAAGACACATTTTTAATGCATTTTGGAGCACAATCACGTGACTCCATTTGATTTGTGATGATGTGGATCATTCAAGATTTCAGAGTGAAGTTTGAACAGGGTGGTAAAAAGAAGGCTATTGAATTATTGATATGGTGGACATCACCTTTCTGAGATGAAATATAGTGAGGAGGAAAGAGCTGGAGAGAGATATAGGGGTGTCTTTTTTGATTCTGAATATATAATTCTGCTCATTTTTCATTTAAGTATGAGGAGAGGGCTAACCTGAAGGGGTAAATGGGAGATAGTGACAAGTCAAGGGATGGATTTTGGACTGAGGGATAGGAAGGAATATTTATAGATTTAGACTGACAGTAAGGAAGAGGGAAGAGATAAGACTGAAAGCACAAAAGGCAGAGGAGGGGGTCTGCTGAGGGCCTTCAGAAAAAAACAAACAAAAAAAAAACCCTTCAAAGTGGTCTGAGTGAACGGGCGGGTGGGGAGGAGGAGGAGATGAAGGGAGGTTGAGATGCAGACTATGACCGCATACACACTAAAAAGGCTAAATCTGATAACTAAATCTGATAATACTTTAGTTTTTTTCTTTTTAGGCAGGTCAGTATGGGTGTAGTCTATGTCATGCTGTGGAGAAAGACTGAGCCCCTGGTGATTGCGTAATTGAATGAGAGAGAATGAGGGAGGCGAGGGTGCAGGCTACGTTCTGGCACGAAGTGAATTAATCCCTGGAGGTACAGCAGCCAGCTGCTGACACAGGCTGGTTTTATAGTGAGCCGGGGGGCCATAAATAAGGCATTATGGGTATGGGGTGGGGTGGGGAGGGGGGCCTGGCTTAAGTGTGCCACTTTAAGAGGCCTTTTTGCCATTTGTTGTGTGTCTATGCTGTTTGAAGTGATATACCAGTGTGTGTGTGTGTGTGTGTATGGTATGGTGACCTCACTGTGGCTGCGCTGTACGTCAAGCAAACAGAGCGAGACACAAGTCAGGAGACCCTCAGGGATCCGCCCCTGACTCAAGATCATGACCCCCCCCCCCCCCCCCCTTTCCTCCTTTGTGTTGTTCTGTTAATCATATCTTAAGAGCTGATGTCTAATGGTGTCTAATGGTGTCCATCTCATCATGGTATAAAGCTCTTCAATCAGTTGCGTTATATTTTACATTGTGTTGTAAGGGAGGTGGGTGGGTGGGGGGGGGGGGGCTCGGTTAAATGTTGAATTGATTGTGCATATTAGAACAACTTCATCCTTCATTTATTACTCTCCTACATTTCCATTTTTTGCTCGAGTTCCACAAATTATACTTGAAATGTAAATGTATTCTCAATTTCCTCTCTCCTCTTCTTATTTGTGGAGCTGCCTCCGTCCCTCTGCAGCTCAGGGACACTTGTACTTTACAAGTCCACAACACACAGGGCAGAAACTATCTACTATCTATTTTAAGTGATCTTGCATCTTTTGCCATGGTAACACAACCTGCATCAAAATAAACTAGTGCAAAGTCAGTCAATCATATCAGAGTAATACTGTTCTGTGTGTTTTATAGGTACAGTATTTATATTGCATTGCATAATTGGGTTTTTGTAGTATGCATTTTTTTTTTTATGTGTTTGGTTATAAGATAAACCTTCATATATTCACATTGCACTTGGGTGGTTTTATGTGATTGGCTCTTGGCTCAGGTTTTGTTTGTTTAATATAAATATTTGTGTGTTTTTTGTGTTGTTTTTTTCGGCTGGCTGCAAGAAGAATTTCCCCTTTAAGCCAAAGTAAAACTTGGAAGTTTGTCGAGTAAACACTGTTTATAGCTAGAAGTCAAAAATTATGTTTATTTATCCAAGAAAGAAAAGACTGAATAAATACTTTACTCAGCAAATATTGTCTTCCTGCAATAACCCCCTTGAAACACTTCCATATATTAACTCACAGTCACACCTGAGTGCACCTGGAGGCTCAGTAAAGCTTTCTTTCTACTTTTAGAAGTGGGGGGGGGGGGCGGAAGGGAGGGAGGAAGGGAGTAAGAAGGAAGGAAAGGAGGGAGGAAGGAAGGAAGGGAGGGAGGAAAGGAGGGAGGGGGGAAGGAAGAAGGTAGGAAAGAAGGACAGAGGAAAGAAGGAATGTGGGGGGGGAGGGAGGGAGGGAGGGAGGAAGGAAGGAAGGAAGGAAGGGAGGAAGAAGGAAGGAAAGGAGGGAGGAAGGAAGGGGGGAAGGAAGAAGGTAGGAAAGAAAGAAGGAAGGAAGGAAGGAAAGAAGGAAGGTAATGGGGAGGAAAGAAAGAGAGAAGGAAGGAGGGAAAGAAAGGAGGAGGAGGGGAGGAAGGAAGGAAGGACAGAAGGAAGGAAGAACAGAAGGAAGGAAGGACAGAAGGAAGGAAAGGCCTACATGTGAGGGAAAAAAGTGGAGAAAAACAAGAAAACTGAAAAGGAAACTGAATACAATGCTTTCAAATCACAAAAGCATCTTTTAAACAGTTTCTTTTCACTATTTCCTAAACCTCACTATTAGAAAGCGTTTCATTGACTTGCAAAAGGAAAATCCAATCAGTCGTTTCCATGCAGTCTATGAATCGCCCGCTTAGCTGATAAAGCATCAAAAGAACATTTGCAAATAAAAGGGTTTGTTTTATCCTATTTTGGGAGTAAGACGGGTGGAGCTTGCCACAGGACAAAAGCAATGATTATCAGACACCTAAAAAACCAATTTAGTACAACTTCCCGTGACTAACAATGCTCCCTGAATTATCTGCAATGCCTTGAAGTGCTTTAGACTCCACCCGTCTGGTACACCCAACCGTGAAACAAACAAACCACTTTGGGATTATTTGCTAAATATATGATCCACATCTAGTTCTTGCAGGAAGAAGCCTGCCTGTAAGTACAACATAAAATAAACTAGCTATTAACATATAAATACTACTTGTCATACCTTCTTCAGTGAGTGTGAGATCACTGGGGTTTTTCAAGGTCCACGGAGCGTGAAAATCCACAAAAATTTGACAGGATGCAAAAGAGTTAGTTAATTCCAACATGTTTTTTTTTTTTTTGGTTGTTTTTCTTTAAAGCAAGACTGACACAAATGCCCCCTTAAAATACCTCAGAGAACATGACAGGGATAATAGACTTTACGTCTCTGGATTAGTTTTAGTGATGGAACATTCACAGCCAAATCTACTGTTTTTTGGAAGGGATTAGTGCCTGAAATCTGGATGTAATACATACGGCATTAAATGTTAATATGCGAAAATACCTTCTAAAAATGCATAAGCTTTCCTTTGTTGAGGATTACTTGTCACTTAATGATACAAACGTGGAGTTTTAAGTAAGAGACCTATAATTGGACATGCAAGCTGAGCGAGAGGAAATGAGTCTCAGTAGGGTAAAAAAAACACAACTTTCTAACACGTTCTGGTTCAGAAATATAAAAGAAATCACAGCAGGAGTTAATCTGTCAGTTCATTTTCAGCCTTTTAAGCTTTCTGATTTTCTGTTTTTTTTCTTCATCCAAACGCCTCTGAAATTTTTTTTGAGTTTTAATGGAGAAATCTGAATTTCTGTAATAATTAAATACTAGCTCAGGTTAAAAAAAAAAGAAAGAGTACCAGAATGACTTGAATAATGAATGCAAGCCTAGCATTAACGTCATTTACTAGGACTATAACAATACAGAGCTATAATCTAGACTGTAAAAATCACACCTACACTGGCCTGACATTGATAAAATACTCCTGTGGTTGAAGAATGATCATAAAGCGAGAGAAATATAACCCTGGAAACTCTTCATCTCCACAAATGGAACAACCGCTGATTCAAACGGCGATGAAAAAAAAAAAAAAAAAAAAAGCAATAGAGAGGGAGAGAGATGGTTTCTGTGCGTGTGGTTGTCATCACCGTTTCCTGAATACAGCAACGGAAATCAGATCCATAGGGAGGGTTAGGGTCAGGGCAGCCCCCCCCCCCCTCCCCTTCCACAGCCTCAGTGCAATGCAGAGTGGGCTTCGCTGCCACGGGAGCACCCCTCGTGGGACAGATCTCTTACCCCAAATTCTTTCGCATTCACACATGCAAACTGTATGTACTTATATAGAGAGGTAGAACGGTAACCCACACAAGTTCTCCCACTCTTCTCTTTCCTCTGACACACAAATATACAACAGTTGAGTAGATGAAGTAAGAATGATGAATGATCAAATATTGATGCTTTAACCCTCCTGTTGTCCTCGAGTCAAGGAAGGAAGGAAGAGAGGAAGGATGAAAGGGAGGAAGAAGGGAGGAAAAGAAGGGAGGAGGAAGGAAAGAAGGGAGGAAGGAAGGAAGAAAGGAAGGGAGGAAAGGAAAGAAGGAAGGGAGGAAGGAAGGAAGGAAGAAAGGGAGGAAAGGAAAGAAGGAAGGGAGGAAGGAGGGAAGGAGGAAAGGAAGGAAAGGAGGGAGGAAGGAAGGGAGGAAAGGACAGAAGGAAGGGAGGAAGGATGGGAAGGAAGGAAGGAAGCAAGGAAGGACAGAAGGAAGAAGGAAGGAAGGAAGGACAGAAGAAAGAAGGAAGGAAGGTAGGTAGGAAGGAAGGAAGAAAGGAAGGAAAGGAGGGAGGGAGGAAAGAAGGAAGGGAGGAGGGAAGGAAGGAAAGAAGGAAGGAAGGAAGGAAGAAAGGAAGGAACAGTCAAAACAGACGGGGTCAATTTGACCCGGGAGGACGACACAAAGGTTAATTGTTAATTTAAGTGTAAATTTAATACTTTTTCTTCTTCTTTTGTATAAAAAAAGTTATTTCATAATATAATCTAGGGTTATGGAAAGTTATGACGGGCATTTTTCAGTATATTTTGTAATTTTAAATGTTAATCAGTTATCCGATTCATCAAAAAACAATGGAGTGAACGATTGATAATTATAAATAATGACTAGTATCCTGCTGACATATCGTAGGGTAAGACAACTGGACCTCCCCTCTAATTAAATCATATTATAGATAAAGAGCATGGACGGCCGAATCCTTAAACATCCAGTTATCAAAGTGACACTCTTGACAAAGCAGAGAAAAATCCTTTCTTGATGCAGCGATCTGCTGCCATTACAACACGTCCGCAGACAGCTGCACGCCGACATTGAGTGATGAACGGCGGGTGGAGAAATCGCCAATCGATACAAATCTACATAACACATTCCACATACGCTGTCGATAAAGCCAGAGACGTGGGACCAAAAAAAACTGTTCCGTGCCGTTTCATAATCTCACCCAATCACCGCGTGTCGCCGAGGTCACGCCGATCTATGCTGTCCAATTAAAAAGAAAATAAAGAATAATATAAAAAAAACTTCTTTAACTGTAGATGATGGAGAGAAGGGGGTCCTCACTGTGATTGGTTAAATTGATTGGCTGGTAAGCAGAGTGAGTAAGAGAGTGAGTGTGCTGCCGTGTTGCCGTGACGCCGTGACATAAATCAAGTGTTAAAAGGACATTCACAGGGACTCCAGTGCATATTGATTAGTCATTATTTGTACTAACCGGCCTAAGGGAAAGGGGGGATGGGTAGTAGTATATGTGCTGGCAATCTATTATCTAAAAGAGGGGGTATTGGGGTGGGGGGGGGGGGGGGGGACAGTAGGGATCGATAGGTCTTGCACAGGTCTGGCTGGTGATACACAATTCCTCTTTCCTATTCCATTTAAGGAACTAGGAAACAAATGGTGGAGGATGACTAGTAGAGCAATGGTTCCTAAACCTTTCTGGTTCGTGATCACTTAACCCTCCTGTTGGAAGGAAGGAAGGAAGGAAGGAAGGAAGGAAGGAAGGAAGGAAGGAAGGAAGGAAGGAAGGAAGGAAGGAAGGAAGGAAGGGAGGGAGGGAGGCAGGGAGGGAGGAAGGAAGGAAGGAAAGAAGGAAGGGAAGGAGGAAGAACGGAAAGAGGGAGGGAGGGAGGGAGGAAGGAAGGAAGGAAGGAAGGAAGGAAAGAAGGAAGGAAGGACAGAGGAAAGAAGGAAGGTAATGGGGAGGAAAGAAAGAGAGAAGGAAGGAGGGAAGGAAAGAAAGAGGAAGGGAGGAAGGAAGGAAGGAAGGAAGGAAGGAAGGGAAGGAAGGAAGGGAGGAAGAAAGAAGGAAAGGAGGAAGGAAGGAAGGAAGGAAGGAAGGAAAGAAGGAAGGTAGGAAGGAAGGAAGGTAGGAAGGAAGGGAGGGAGGGAGGAAGGAAGGAAGGAAGGAAGGAAGGAAGGAAGGAAGGGAGGAAAGAAGGAACAGTTGTTGGGACTCCTCCTCTATACGTCTTCATAACCTGAGGAAGCTAAACTATCAATTCACAAAGGAAATAAAAAATAAAAAAGCCTCAAAACGCAGAAGCCTTGCTTTTCAATCCTGTCAATTATCTCGAGACCCCTTCAAATTTATCTTGGCTTCTGACCCCAGTTTGAAAACTCACTTAGAGGAGAAACTGTTGTGAAAGAACGGAAAACATCATGTATATATTAAAAAACACACAGAAGGGGAAAATATAATAAGAAGAGAAAAGGACATGGCTCATCCATAGAGACTGGAAAAAAGTTTCCCCTCCTTCGTTGCCAAGCAAGAGAGCTGTCAACACTTCATAGTTGCTTCCTTCTCCTCCGCTAAACTATCACTCTCTTCCTCCTTTAATGTCTCTTGAGAGTATTTGGTGAAAAAAAAAAAAAAAAAAAAAAAAAGACAAGCAACTCTTCCATCTCTTTTTACCCCTCACACCCTCCTCCCTATACGAACAGGCAGTTTAGACACTGGTGGTCCGAGGGGCAGAGGGCCACCGATCTCAGACGTCTGTTTCTTGTCAAAACTCCTGAAGTGGACAGGAAATGAAATATGATACGCAGTCAAAGAGTAGAGGTGGTTGCCCCCGACGACGTCTTGAAAATATCAGGTAATGACTGGCTAATTGAGATCCCTTTAATCTACAATGTTTCCTCTGCGTGTGTGATTTAAGGTGATTTAAGAGCCCAATTATCCATCAAAGGCAGCATTTTGGCATGAGCCCCCCCCCCAGCCCCCCCCACCCTGTCATCAAGCACTCATTAAAAGTTGTAGATTGTTGTTTATAGGAGGAGAAGAAAAAGAAAAAAAGGAGTGAATGAGGATTTAAATGAGTGAATTTGGATTAAAAGGGGTCAGTCTTTTATTTCCTTCTGATTATCTCTCACTTAGTTTTAAACACACCTGAATTTGGTGTTTTGAGGTGATTAGCAAAGTGATTAGTGATGTTTTCTAATCTCTCTAGAACAGGGGTGTCAAACATGCGGCCCGTGGGCCAGAACCGGCCCGCCGAGGGGTGCAGTCAGGCCCACTTTCCTTCCTGTGTTCTTTTGCTTCCTTCCATCTGTCCTTCCTCCCTTCCTTCTATCTGTCCTTCCTCCCTTCCTCCCTTTCTTCCTTCCGTCCTTCCTCCCTTTCTTCCATCTGTCCTTCTTACCTTCCTTTTTTCCTTTCCTCGTTCGTTCATTCCTTCCTTCCTTCCTTCCATCTGTCCTTCCTCCCTTTCTTCCTTCTGTCCTTCCTCCCTTTCTTCCTTCCTTCCATCTGTCCTTCCTACCTTCCTTTTTTCCTTTCTTCCTTCTGTCCTTCCTACCTTTCTTGGTTCCTTTCTTCCTTCCATCTGTCCTTCCTCCCTTTCTTCCTTCTGTCCTTACTCCCTTTCTTCCTTCCTTCCATCTGTCCTTCCTTCCATCCTTCCATCCATCTGTCTGTCTTTTCTACCTTTCTTCCCTCCTTTCTTCCCTTCTTATTTCCTTTCTTCCTTCCTTCTTTCCTTCCATCTTTTTAATGATCTGGCCCACATCAGATCAAATTGGTCTGTATGTGACCCTCGAATGAAAATGAGTTTGATGCCTCTGCTCTAGAATAAAAACATACATAAAGAAGTAAAGAAACCCTAAAACAACCCCATAAACCACTGACCCTAAAAGACCCTAAAAGAGTTGAATTCCAATAGCTGTTAATCTCCCGAGGAAATGAGGAAGTTAGTTTTCTTTCAGCTAAGTCCAATTTCAGCAACGTATACGATATCAATACTATAAGCTCATGAACTTCATAGTTTAAAATCACAGTCTACACTAATATAAAATAAATTCTAAGCAAACCACACCTGTCATTTCATTTATTTAAGATATATTTCATCAGCATTTTATTGTTTCTGCTTCTCTTTTCATCTTCAGGTTGAAGCTACAAGTTGTGAAAATGATTTATTAGGCTACAACTTAATACTTTAGTTGTTCTGACTAAGCCGATAAAAATACAGATCTCAATTGAATGAGTTATGTGTTACTTTAGATTCTCACACATGGAAGGAGGGAAGGAAGGAAGGAAGAACAAAGGAAAGGAGGGAGGAAGGAAGGGAGGGAGGGAGGGAGGGAGGAAGGAAGGAAGGAAGGAAGGAAGGAAGGAGGGAGGAAGGACAGAGGAAAGAAGGGAGGAAAGAAAGAGAGAAAGAATGAGGGAAGGAAAGAAAGAAGGAGGGAGGGAGGGAGGAAGGACAGGAGGAAGGAAAGAAATGGGGATGGAGGAAGGAAAGAAGGAAGGGATGAAAGAGAGAGGAAGGGAGGAAGGACATCTCATCAAGAGATGTCAAAAAACCTTAGATGAGATTTCATATTGGGTTCAGATTTTATGAATAGCTATCACAACCTGACTCCATGATGAAGGCAAGATAGATAGAAGCTAAGAATTGGGAATAAAACTCAGTAGACTGGAGATGACAACTGTGGATTAACAAGTGTCATTTCATTTTTTAACCCTCCTGTTGTCCTCGAGTTAAGAAGGAAGGGAGGAAGAAGGAAGGAAAGGAGGGAGGGAGGAAGGAAGGAAGGGAGGGAGGGGTGAAGGAAGGAAGGGAGGGAGGAAGGAAGGAAGGAAGACGGGAGGAAAGGAGGGAAAAACTTTAAATGAGATTTTATATTGGGTTCAGATTTTATGAATAGCTACCAACCCGACTCCATGATGAAGGCAAGATAGATAGAAGCTAAAAATTGGGAATAAAACTTGAGATGACAACTGTTTGGATTTAACAAGAGCTGCACTGCCCATCACTCCTTAACTTAATTCTTCTACTGTTTTTACTAGAAAAATTCACAGTGGTAATGATGAGAACATGACAAGAGAACATAAGCAGCCTGACATGCTTTAAACCTACAATCACAGCCTTCAACATTCAAAGTTTTAACACAACTATAAACTTGATGCTTGGAAACAGGAACAGCTCACACACTTTCTCCATGCCCTCGTCTCTACGCCACCACACCAACTCCATGACAAAAAACATGCCTCTTGTGTCCCCTGTACTCAACTATTAATACACTCCCTCACAATGGAAGATTAGCATAAGCAAATGAGGGCCAAAAGGAGTGATTAGGTTTTGTTCCGACAGTTATTGCGCCGGCAAATCTCCGCCCAGCAGCTGTTGGCCTCATTCACCGAGCTGCTAAGTCATTTCAACGCTGCCACAAAAGGGCGACAGATCGTAGATATCACTATTGAAATGCAGAGTGTTGAAATAAAAGATCCAAACACGCAGATACACACTTCTGCTACAATCCTCAGAACAGAGTCTAAAAAGAGCTTGAAGAGTCTTCTGTGGCAATCCTAATTAGTTTAATGAGTTTTCTTTTCTTTTTTTTTTTTGCTTTCTATACTACAGTTAAATCATCTCATTTAATTAAATAAAGAAAACAACTTTTGGAGCTGTGTGTGTGTGTGTGTGTGTGTGTGTGTGTGTGTAAGAGGCGGGGGATAATTACATTGAAGTCGTTGAAACAGGGGGTCTCTTAATCCCAAATGCAGTTATACTTATTAAAGCAGAGAGGGGAAAAGGAAAGAAGGAGGGGGGGGGGGGGGCTGCAAACAACAGGGGCCCAATTCAATTCAGAGCAGAAAAAGAAGAAGAAAAAAAACAAAACCTTGTGATTTATCTCATCTGCAATGAGTCATCTAATAATAAAACTGTGTGTGTGTGTGTGTGCGTGTGTGTGCGTGTGCGCGCGTGCGTGCGTTTGGGGTCTCCACTGCAGATGCACAACGCTATAGAGCACCACAATGCTGCACATGCATGCACAACGCCAGGTGCCAAAGAAGAAGTGTTGAGCGTTTCCACGGCTACAGTATACAGTTACTATAAGAACAACCGCAACCACTCCGCACATCATTCCTCAGATGGTGAAAATCTAATGAGTTACTGAGCTGAGGATAGACGTCACGCAAATGTAAAGAAAAATGTTTAACCCTCCTGTTGTCCTCGAGTCAAGGAAGGAAGGGAGGAAGAAGGATAGAAAGGAGGAAGGAACAAAGGTAAGAGGGAGGTAGGAAACAAGAAAGGAGGGAGGGAGAAAGGAAAAGAGGAAGGGAGGAAGGAAGGAAGGGAGGAAGAAGGAAGGAAAGGAAAGGAAAGGAGGGAGGAAGGAAGGAAGAAAGGAAGCAAGAAAAGAAGGGAAAGAAAGAAGGAAGGAAGGTAGGAGGGAGGGAGGAAACAAGAAGGAGGGAGGGAGGGAGAAAGGAAAAGAGGAAGGGAAAAAGGAAAGGAAAGAAGGAAGGAAGGAAGGAAGGGAGGTAGAAGGAAGGAACGGAGGGGGGGGGGGGGGAGGAAGGGAGAAAGGAAAGGAAAGAAGGGAGGAAGGAAGGAAGGAAGGAAAGAAAGAGGAAGGGAGGAAAGAAGGAAGGAAGGAAGGAAAGAGGAAGGGAGGAAAGAAGGAACAGTAAAAAAGAAGAGTGTTTATCTTCATATTCTTGACGGGAGTGGAAGAGTCAAAGGGTCAGATGTCTAAAAAGTTACAACATGCAAAGATTGATTCCATTTTTTAACAAAGAGTCTTTATGGATCTCACTTCTTTTTTTTTTTTTAGTATTGAACCTCAGTGTTTTCAAAATGTGACTAAAAAATTACACATCAAAAAAGGACCAAGTAATAAAAGTTGGCCTCAAACGGTCAATATTTCATATTTCATGTCAGAACTTTGGCTTTCTCAACCTGGATTTTATTTTGGTAATGTTGTTTTCTGATGCATTTGTCAAGTTTGGCTTCAATTGTCAAATATCAGAAAGCTTTTATAGGAAAGTCTCACTCTCTCTCTCTGTCTCTCTCTTTCCCTCTCTCTCTCTCTCTCTCTCTCCCTCTCTCTCTCTGACTGACCTGTCCTCTTATTATCTCCTCACATCCTTTCTACTTTTCTCCATTTTCCACTCTTCTGTCTCTCTAGCTTTCCTTCCCTTTCCTTCTTGATCACTCCAAACCTAATCTCTTCTCTCCGTCCCTCTTGGCATTTCTAGCCTCTTGCACACTAAATAAGAAACAGTGGTTGAGATTCAGGGCTGCAGCTCCTGTCGACTGAGCTCTGCTGACAGCTTTAGAGGGACTCCCTCTATTCTTTGCCCTCCATGTGGGAAACCTGAGGCCTGAGCACTGTGGGGAGCGAGCTGGGGCTGAAGAGGAGCCTGGGAGGCTTGATCTACCATTTCCTGGAATCACACACAACCATACACATCTAGAGTGACATTTACTCATGTACTATAAAGCTACGAATCAGAGAGCTCAGACATGTTATTATAATAGAAAGGATAGAAAACACAGCGGCTAATATTATACCTTACTATATTATTATTACTTTACCATATTATTATTTTGGAAGCTTTCACGCTGAGTTAAGATATTTGCCAGCTGAACTATTTCACATACAAAAAAAAAAAAAAAAAAAGATATGAATAATTTCCATGTCATGTGTCTCTATAAAGTTTATACAGCATGGAAAGCATATATATATACAAATGTACTCCTGGCATCTGTACCTGACCTGTGTTGACAGCCAGGTGGGTGGCAAGCAGCAGCAGCCTGGTGTCACATTTAAAACACACAGAGTGGAAACACAGCTGAGCAGCCAGACAAGCTTTTGGATCAAAGTTTGATCCGTTAGTGACAAGCCATATGAATAACATGTATCAATGGTTTAAGTCAGGTTTCATTCCAGTGGTTATATATATGTGTAATATCTAGATGATGTAATAGATGAGATGGGTTGAGTGGTAGATCTTGATGTTTTTCTTAAATTTGCAAAACTATTGAACTAAATGGGTTCATATGTGTCTCTGCTATTTACCATAGAAGCTATAGTCACAGTCTATTTTGAGGGGTGTCATGCTTTATGTTTATATAAAACTTTCTCATATTTGAAACACAATCAAAACACACATATTAGACCTGAAACAGTGTGTCAGGTTAATGGTTAATGCTTAATGGTGCGGTAATGATTTAACTGAACTGGACTCAGCCTGTGTTCAGGGTTAGGCCGAGTTTCAATTAAACCTTTTAAAAGAACCGAGTAACTTTACATATTTCATACTGTGTGTAGCTGTGTGATTACTGGAGTCCTAAAAACTCTTCATCAGAGCTGTAACTGTGCATAAATAGACTCCTACACCTGAGTTGCGCTTCAACATCAGTTTGGTCCTTAAATACTGAAACATCACAGCTACTACTATCAACACTTCTGATCAACACACAATCCATTTTTTGTACAGCATCAATAGTCTATTTTCATTAGCTGCCAAAACAGCTGGACCGTGCAGCTGTTTATAGGATGTTATAGCTCATAAGTGTAGACGCTCAGATCATTATGTTTAAAGTTATAGTTGTTGTTATTGTTCTTGGTGTGAACGGCCTTTTACAGACCTATAATCATATGCAGATCTGACCTCTCTGTATTTTACTGGTGAATAGGACACACTGGTGTAGAAGATTCATCCCACTTTTAAATGAAAAAACATTGCGTTAAAGGTGTGTCCCGGTTTTTATGGTAAATGTAGGGCCCTATGATTTCCACCATCACGGAATTGGCCGATTTCACATAATTTGACTGAACTGCTGTTTTCATGTGGAAGAGGAACGTATGTCTGGGGAAAACTGCACAGAGGGAACGAATTGGGGTGGCACAACAAGCCCCCTCCACACACTGAGCCCATCCCACTTCAAAACCATGTAAGCATGGTGAAGCAGCTGGCCACGGCTCTGCCTTCATCAGCAAAAAAACTTCGAAAATTCAAGACTAATCCGTCAGTACAGAGCCGAGGAGTTCCCGAAGGACTGGAACACACTGTTTTTGTTAGTAAAATAACAGTAAAAGGAAAAAAAACTGGATTCACAAAAATTGAAACGGAAAAAACGGAATTTGGGAAAAAATAAAACAGATTTTATAAGGCCTTATAAGTGGCATCTGTGACACGTATGAAGGACGGCTGAAAGCACTTGATCCTCCTGTCTTCTGTAAATATGACTTCTCAGTATATATCATCATAGTTTGATATTTCTTGAAAGGATCTTCAGAGTTATGAAATCCAGTATATATATCCATTTAGCTTATGCAGACACAGATCATGAAGGTTCAGACTGGTTTATTTTTAGCATTGAGCAGATGCTAAAAACCACAAGTGTCTCATAATAACAACAAAAAGAGTTGATCCTTTTATCACGTTGCCATGACCACAACACATCCTGACAGTAGACTCCATCCATCAGCTCATCCAAGCCTTACAATATATGTGTAAACAAACACACACACGCAACAACATATGCACCCAGAGCCTGTGTCACAGTCACGGCACAGTATTTGATAAAAATGATGCTTTGAAGGAATGAAGACTGCGGTTGCACGATTCGCGGTTTTTAAAATTGTTCTGGCCGACGAGCCACAAGCAATCATCAAAGCATAAAAAAGCTCACATCCTCCCCTGAGGCTAACCGCAACAATCCACCAGTTCACATGGCGAGTGATTCCCTATAATAAAAAAAAAAAAAGAGGACTGAGCTTTTGTTGCTCTGCTGCTTTTGCTCAGTAGCTGTTGCTGTGCATCACATGAGAGGAAAAGCCTTGAGGCGGGCGGTCATATCTAAGCATCGGGAAAATGAACACGAGCCAAGAGCCTTTGTGGAAGTTCGCATCCAGAGCAGCGTTATGAAAGGCAGCGACACGACACGCGGCGCTAATGGCTGCGAACCTACATCATACAAAAAGAGGATTCCTAATCACCAGTGCTATGTTTAATACCCCAGGGGAGTTAGAAGCACACACACACACACACACACAACAAAAACACCACACAGTTCATCCACTGCATCAAAACCTCACTCTATATTTCTCTTTTTCATTCACAACAGAGACGATATTATCCATGAAGTGCATAACAGAGGCCCCCATGCTGGCAACGCTTTTCCAACCAAGCGCTTTGCTATTGCTAATGATTAACTGTAGCTTGGATGGTAGGATGATTCTCACAACACTTCAAAGACGAGGGACAGTCATGAAGTGTGGAGTTCTGCTTGGGTTTAACCCTCCTGTTGTACTCGAGTCAAGGAAGGAAGGGAGGAAGAAGGAAGGAAGAAGGAAGGAAAGGAGGGAGGACGGATGAAGGAAGGATGGAAGGGAGGGAGAAGGAAGGAAAGGAAGGAGTAAGGAAGGAAGGGAGGATGAAGGACTGAAAGGAGGAAGACGGAAGGAAGGACAGAGGAAGGAAGGGAGGAAGGAGGAAGGAAAGGAGGGAAGGAGGAAGGAAAGGAGGGAGGAAGGAAGAAGGAAGGAAAAGAGGGAGGGAGGAAGGATGGAAAGGAGGAAGAAGGAAGGAAAGGAGGGAGGGAGGAAGGAAGGAAGGAAAGGAGGAAGGAAGGGCGGAAGAAGGAAGGAAAGAAGGGCGGAAGAAAGAAGGAAAGGAGGAAGGAAGGAAAGGCGGAAGAAGGAAGGAAAGGAGGAAGGAAGGAAGAAGGAAGGAAAGGAGGAAGAAAGAAGGAAGGGTGGAAGAAGGAAGGAAACAAGGGCGGAAGAAGGAAGGAAAGGAGGGAGGAAGGACGGAAGGAAGGAAGAAGGAAGGAAAGGAGGGAGGGAGGAAGGAAGGAAGGAAAGGAGGAAGAAGGAAGGAAGGGCGGAAGAAGGAAGGAAAGAAGGAACGAAGAAGGAAGGGAGGGCCCCATGCTGGCAATGCTTTTCCAACCAAGCGCGTTGCTATCACTAATGATTAACCGGAGCTTGGACGGCAGGGCGATTCTCACAACACTTCAAAGACAAAAAAAAAGCAGAAAAAGATTCAATAGCTCTAATAAGCACTGGGCCGAAACAGCGCCCAACGCACACTTCAACCCATCAATAAATGTCATGGGCTATTTAAAGATGAGAGCCCTGATGTAATTTTTATGTGGTGTACTGTAAGAACATGTCTTGTTGAAAGGAGGGATGTAAAAGTGGCGGATGAGCTGAGAAGATGGAATAGATGAGTGTGTGTTTTGTGGTAATGAGCTGCGGTAGGAGAAGCAGACAAGACGATGACCACAATCACAGCTGATCAAAAGTCAAGCCAGCCTTGCTTTAACCACAAAAAAAAGGAAAGATAATAGTTAATATTCTGTAGGAGTCAAAATATGTTTTGTTTATGTTTATATTTGCTTCAGCTGCACGTATTGCGTCACATACATTGATCGACTCGACACATGGGTGTGGTTTCCCCTTATTTTACTTGATCACTTGGGTGGCGGTGGGAGTTTTGGACAAAGGGAGTTAGTAGAGCTCCGATATTTTCTGTTGACCGTCACCATCGTCGTCGTCATCATCATCATCGTCTTTCATCACTTTATTCTTACAGTCGGATCACATCAGGGTTTTTATATGTTTGTGGAACAGCTGCTTGTCAGTCCTTTTTGATTTTTTCATTTAAAATAAACTGCAGTAAAAACGTCATCTGGACTTCAATATGATTTTGTGGACGTGTCACAGATAAGAGCCTACTAAGTCTCTCAGCGGCCTTCCAGAAAAGTAGTCGCTACAATATCTTTATTTCAAAAAAGAGAGGAGTCCTGAAAAAAGTTTCATCTGCTGCCCCCTTGCAGTTTGTTATATTTCTTTCCTGCAGACTCTTGATCAAATAATGGAGGAGTTAAGAAGTGATGCATCTGGTTGTTTGGTGCAGCAGTAAGTAAGTAAAGAGACTCATCTGGATCTTATGTGTACATTTACGCCTTATGTTACGCCACTTCCGAAGCCGAGACTAAACTAAAACAGCCCTGATTTTTGAAGTTTCAGCATCTTCAACTTTTCACCCTCCAGCTGCTCCAGGTATCTTGTAAGAGAAGCAAGAAGAAAGAAAGAGAGAGACGAGACAGACAATGTTTGACGGTAAGGAAGGCAGAGGGAACATGAAGTGCATAAATATATTAATAGTGAATGTCATGGGCTGTTGGGGAGTAAGCGGCAGAATACTCGATGAGGATGGAGAAGGGGGGGGGGGGGGGGGGGGTAGGATGTTGCAACACGCTGTAACTCCCAGTAAATTCCTTTGCTGCATCTCTAATGACTCCGCTGCTTCGTATGCATCGTCAAACAAGTCCTTTTGTCGCTCCTCGTTTACAACCAAAGTCCCTACTTACATTCTCCCTGAACGCCGTAGTACATCCTCTTACCTGTTTGATATTTTGTACTGTAATAAGGTCATCAGGTTGTAAAAAAAAAAGGGCAATTTCACCACTTCACTGTCAGGAGCCATTCTGAAGAAAGACTTATGAAAAGGAAAATGTGAAATCCAGCCCCGAGCTACTTGAAATGTGACCTCGGCCGTATATCTGCCACTACGCACATCGCAGCAGGTTTTGGTGAGTTTAGCGCCTGACTGACTGACAAGAGCCATTCATGGGGTTTTGGAGTTAGGGGAAGGAGGTTTAACAGGGAACAGGCCGTGCAAATAAAAACCAGAAGGCTCTCTCTGGGTCGGTGGGTCATCACGCTCATGCTAAAAAAAAAAAAGTGAACATTCAATGAAAGAGCCACATTTCTTCTGAATCATGCAAAATAAAAGGTACATGAACACCTGCACTATCTCTCTATCTTGGTCACACACACACACACACATATACACACACACACACACTTTTTTTTATATATAGACACAAACGGAGACAAGTGACCTCCCCTCCAGTTTGACCTGCCTGTCATCATTAAACACACTCAATCCATCCTTCCTTGGCCCTTTTTATCACTACCAGACCTTTCCAGTCAACGGGTACATGTGTTCATGTGTGTGTGTGTGTGTGTTCGTGTGTGTGGGTGTGATGATGCCATTATTCAGCGTTAACATCTTTTAAAAACATAAATCAAAAAGATTATTAGATTATAAATAATCCCTTTCAAATATTTTTTTCAGTATGGCCCAGTTTAGGATGAATTAATGCAGAGGATGGGGGTTGGTGGTACAGTACGTCTCTTGGGAGGGGGGAGAGGGGGGGTATTAGTGGACTTTAGACTGATTACCAAGACCATATTTCAGGTTCACATACATTAATCTACCTTTGAAGCTAATGATGATTTTAAACTATTGATGAATCTCTTAATTTACTATTGTTTATTCTTTAAAGTGAACTAAATTAAAGGAAAAAGAAAATCCTCTAATTTAAGAAGCTGAAACCAATGAATATTTGTTGAAATGATTAATCAATTTTCAATAAAGAAGCCAATAAAACTTCCTGTCCATCAACTAAGTGATTAACATCAGGAAGTGCCTTCACACATACTGTAGTTATATTTACATTGAAGACCTATAAATACACTTTGAAATCCAATAAAATGACATCTTTTTGCACTTTGTAAGTCCAGCCAGTGCTAGTGGGCATTGCACTATACATACATAATACATACAAGTCAAACACACACCGGCTCACAGGGGACTCCCATCGGAAAGCTGAGTGATGTAAAGTACCATCCACGACACCAAATGTGGGTCAACAGCCTTTTAAGGTCAGACTGTGCTCTTAGCCTGCAACACTGCTCTATGCGCTTAAACCCAAATGGCCAAGAGTTGCCCACTTACACCCCCTGTCTGCCCCCCCCACATCCCCTCCCTCCCCTCTCCCTCCCCTCTCCCACTGTGACAGACTGAATCCCATTCCCAGCGGGAGATAAAGCAGACTACGTCACGCGAGCCTCGCACCATTACAGCCAACGCTAATGTGCAACATACTGTCAAAGAGTTAGGCCGTCTCACAGTTAAGCTCTTTTAGAGTGCTATTAAGAATGTCGGCAAATTCTTTGATCTGATGAATATTAAATACTTTAAGTGGATTCCACACTGGGACATTTGTGACATTAATGGCCGCCGCGCTGCTTCAAAGCTCTTCTGTGATTTGAGGACTTGAGTTTAGGAGAAAAAAAAAGTAGGCTTACAGGTTGACAGTTTGCATCATCAGTATGTCTTGGAAAAACTGGGTGGAGAAAAACACTCTCAACAGGGAGGGATAGTCATGAAGTGTGGAGCTCTGCTTGGGTTTAACCCTCCTGTTGTCCTCGAGTCAAGGAAGGAAGGAAGGGAGGAAGAAGGAAGGAAAGCAAGGAGGAAGGATGAAGGAAGGATGGAAGGGAGGGAGAAGGAAGGGAGGATGAAGGAAGGAAGGGAGGAAGAAGGACTGAAAGGAGGAAGAAAGAAGGAAGGACAGAGGAAGGAAGGGAGGAAGAAGAAAGGAGGGAGGGAGGAAGGAAGGAAAGGAGGAAGAAGGAAGGAAGGAAAGGAGGAAGAAGGAAGGAAGGGCGGAAGAAGGAAGGAAAGGAGGGAGGAAGGAAAAAGGAAGGAAAGGAAGGAGGGAGGAAGGAAGGAAGGAAAGGAGGAAGAAGGAAGGAAGGGCGGAAGAAGGAAGGAAGAAGGAAGGAAGGGTGGAAGAAGGAAGGAAAGGAGGGAGGGAGGAAGGAAGGAAAGAAGGAACAGTCAAAACAGACGGGGTCAATTTGACCCGGGAGGACGACAGGAAGGTCAACTTGATGATTAGTTTTTGCTTCTTCTTCTTCTATGGTATTTCCTCTTAATTTTATTGATGCTCTTCTATTTTTTTACTCTCCACTTTGCTGCTGTAACGCTGTAAATGTTCCCCATCCTGGGACTAATAGAGGATTATCTTATCTTATCTACTGTCCCATTAAGCCAAAATCTAGCTCTTTTGGTACCATAATGCTTCTTCACTGTATAAACACTGTTGAATAAAAATTGGTTATCAACTGTGATTTAGATCCAGATTAAAGTCTGTGTGTGTGTGTCACAAGATTTATTTTTAGCTTAACAAAAACAAATCGTATATTAACTGACGTCTGAATGAAAATGTTCCCTTGCATATTTGATGCTTTTTTGGGTCCTTGCTAGGTTTAATGGATTCAGTTTGGGGTTTTTTTTATAGTCTGTATTTGGCATTTCCTGTGTGTGACATTTGAAGAGAAGCTCAACACTGACTATTTTCAGATGGACAGTCAGTCTGGCTCCAAATAGGAGCGAATGACATCATCACACTATCAGACATGGTCAATACAAGAGAGGAGATGGGCTTCAGACCACACACACACACACACACACCACATCACACACATATATACACACACACACAAATGGAAAATTCAAACACACCAATAATTCATCCCCGTTTCAATCCTCTAATCTCCGCCTGTCTGTGTGTGTGTGTGTGTGTGTGTGTGTGTGTTTGCCACAGTTTCCACACTAATCACTCCTTGCTTTCTGTTGTTCAGTCTAATACCTTCCAGTGTCTCATGGGGCTTTCCCCTGTTTCTGCAGCATGTAAGGCACATTACTCGCAAATGGAGGATTCAGATAAAATTACAGTCCCAAAAAAAAAGAAGAAGAAGAAGAAAAAAAGAAAAGAATCTCTTTTATGAACCCAAACAGTATCAGAATAAGTCCGATATTTAGTCTTTTGTACTGTTGAAGTATCCGCAGTAGAAACAGTTTCTGTAGTTTATGGAAATTTCTGTGAATCTACATATCAAACATCAGCCTCGTCGGGCCGAAAAATCTGGTAGAAAATGATTTATAATGTTCTCAAATGGAGATTCAGTGATTAAACGAGCCTTAAGTCAAAACCAACCTTGATTTTGGACGGAGTGCAATGCTTTCCTAAATCTAAAAATTGGAGCAGATTTTAATGTTGGAGCCCTTTATGACCTCTGTGTTGCTCTATGCATTCATTAAATTGACAATTTAATTAAAAACAATAACCTCATTAAGGAGCACTTAAAAGTGTGTTATGAGGTGAGGAAATAAGAGAGAGTCAAAATTTAAAAAGGTAGTAGATAAATGATCATGCAAATTTATGATGGGGCTGAAAATATAAAAAAAAAAAAAAACCTAAGTTAAACAGGATATTCTCCCCTGATGGTATTATTATGAATGCTTAACATCACTGCTGTTATTATTTTGACAACAGTGTAATCTTTGGATTACTACATGTACATTTAGCTCAGATCAAACACTTAATTCAGCTTCTGATTAGGACTCAGAGGGTGGCCATATTTAGTGTGAACACAGTAGGTCGCCTGCTATTAAAGTGTTTGGAGACTCCAGCTTGAATTACATAAATATGAGACATAATCCCCTTCATTAATAACACGACAGAAATAATGCACTTAAGGAGGGAATTCTTATATTTTTATCCTAATGCTGACAAAAAAAATCAAATTGAAAAATTGGGAATGTTGATTACATGAAATCGCTCAACTTAACTAGTTGTAAATGACATTTTGAATATTTGAACTGATATTTTAGAGCACATGATTTTAAATATAAACAAGCTCACATCAAGCTGATTAAGCCAATCACAGCAGGTAAATCTCTCTATATTTCACAGTATATGGTATTTAAATCTAGTCTCTATGGCAACATTCCTGCACTGGCACACAGGTAGTGATGAACTGACCTGCACTGCACTGAACATAATGTAATTTAGTAGTAGTGACCCTAACCCTGCAGCTATCACAGTAGTGACCCTAACCCTAAAGCTATAACAGTAGTGACCCTAACCCTAAAGCTATAACAGTAGTGACCCTAACCCTAAAGCTATAACAGTAGTGACCCTAACCCTAAAGCTATAACAGTAGTGACCCTAACCCTAACCCTGCAGCTATAACAGTAGTGACCCTAACCCTGCAGCTATAACAGTAGTGACCCTAACCCTAAAGCTATAACAGTAGTGACCCTAACCCTAACCCTGCAGCTATAACAGTAGAGACCCTAACCCTAACCCTGCAGCTATAACAGTAGAGACCCTAACCCCAACCCTACAGCTATAACAGTAGTGACCCTAACCCTACAGCTATAACAGTAGAGACCCTAACCCCAACCCTACAGCTATAACAGTAGTGACCCTAACCCTACAGCTATAACAGTAGAGACCCTAACCCCAACCCTACAGCTATAACAGTAGTGACCCTAATCCTAAAGCTATAACAGTAGAGACCCTAACCCCAACCCTACAGCTATAACAGTAGTGACCCTAACCCTACAGCTATAACAGTAGAGACCCTAACCCCAACCCTACAGCTATAACAGTAGTGACCCTAACCCTGCAGCTATAACAGTAGTGACCCTAACCCTAATCCTACAGCTATAACAATAGTGACCCTAATCCTAAAGCTATAACAGTAGAGACCCTAACCCCAACCCTACAGCTATAACAGTAGTGACCCTAACCCTGCAGCTATAACAGTAGAGACCCTAACCCCAACCCTACAGCTATAACAATAGTGACCCTATCCTAAAGCTATAACAGTAGTGACCCTAACCCTAAAAACCCTAAAAACCCTAACCCTACAGCTATAACAGTAGTGACGGAGTCGACTAAGGTGGAGCCGAAGCATTTCCTTTTTCCTGTTTTTATAAGACACTTTTAACATTGGATTTTTAATTCCAGATGTTAATTGAACGTGCTGAATGACATCGCTGTTTAATAAAATATTTGTTTATAACACACGACCCAGTTCCATGACAACAAGAGCCAGTTACGGTGGAATCGCTCTGGTTTCACAAAGCTTTATTCAGTGTTTGCTGTATCAATATGAGAACTAATCCATCTCAACAAAGTGGAGACACCAATAACATGCTTCACAAACCCGTGGCCTTGAGAAAGGGAAGCATTATGTAAATATCTGAATAAATTCATATCCAAGCTGTGAAAGCGTTGGAAAGAGACCTACTTTGAATTTGTTTGTCTTGACTGACTTTGAATGCCTGACTGAATACATGATGTTTATTCTTGAAAATTGATCCCAATTCATCTAATTATTTTTATTTTCAGAGTTTCTTTTCACTTTTTTTCAAAATATGCATGGGATGATTAGGATTTGTGAACTAGAGTAGAACTGAAACACATTATTTTCACTGCGTATATAAAATATGTAGCTGTTTCAAGACCGGGGGAATTATCAAATTAATATTTCAGGCTTTGCTACATGAGGAAACGGCCAAACTAATATTCCTAACCACCTACATCTGCTCAGTCCTGTATACCATAAATTTGATTTATAAGCTTCTCTATGGATTCTAATGAAAGCAAGCCCACCATGCTTTCTAAGTTATTTAAAACAACTCTTTACAGTCTAAAATAATAGTCCCTTAGAGATTTGGAGAAAAAAAAATTAATCATCTAAACAGTTAAGTTTGGTTTCGAGGTTGATTTTTCAAACTCATCCAAGAACTGAAGAGACAAATAAGAGGAGGCGGGGGCAGAATAACAGTAACCTAAATCCTCAGCTTATAAAAAAACAAAACGTATGGAGACATCTGTATTATAAAAGGATGATGATTCTGATTTTCCAAAGCAGATCTATAGCACTGTGGAAATAAAGTCTTTACCCGCCTGCTCTCGTTTCAACCCCTGGAACACCCAAATGACCCCTAAAAACCCACTGAGCCGTCCTCTCCCACATCCATAAAGGATTCCCCGGGGCAGAACATATCTTTCCTCTGTAGCTCTTGGCCTTGATCCAGGGATTAGGAGTGGAAGAGGACTGGCCTGTCTCTCTTCATACACCATATAACAGTTTCTACCGTATAGGAGCAGATGGCGGCTGACAGACCCTAACTTTAATATAACCTATCTCACGCTCTACACTCATATATTATCATTTGAGTATGACATGTTGATTAAAGGATGGTGGTGGTGTCAGCCATTTTTAAATTATTTTAAATGGTTCTCTTGGTGGTGAAACAGCAGGGGTGAGAGAATTGGCTTCTATATCAGCTAACTGAAATACCAAAAGATAAAGAATTTAGGGAGGGAAGAAGGAAGGAAGGAAAGGAGGGAAGATGGAAGGAAGGAAAGGAAAGGAAGGGAAGGGAGGAAGGAAGGAAGGAAAGGAGGGAGGGAGGAAGGAGGGAAGGAAGGGAGGAAGAAGGAAGGAAGGGAGCAAAGGAAAGAAGGAAGGAATGAAGGAAGAAAGGAGGAAGGAAGGAAGGAAGGAAGGAAGGAAGAAGGGAGGGAAGGAAGGAAGAAATGAGGGAGGGAGGAAGGAAGGAAAAGAGGGAGGAAGAAAGGGATGAAAAGAAAGAAGGAAGGAAGAGAGGGAGTAAAGAGAGATGAAGGAAAGAAAGAGATGGAGGGAGGGAGGAAGGAAGGAAGCTTTTTATTCTTGTGTATTTGCAGGTAATATAGAGTGTGTGTGTGTGTGTGTGTGTGTGTGTGTGTGTGTGTGTGTGTGTGTGTGTGTATGTGTGCATGTGCCCTGAAGCTCCCCTTGGTTTCCTGACAGACAAAAAAAAAGAAGTTTGACATTTAGGATGTTTAAATTAGGAATATGACTGTATCCTCAACCCGACAACGGCAATTACAATTGTCAGTGCAAATATGTGAGGCATTCAAGTACAAGTCAAAATATAGGAATGTAAAACAAGCATAGACAGAGTTGAAGAGAAACTCAGTGGACGTTACGTGAAATATATCTCCTGGTGTCCTATATACAAGCCGTCATACTGGAGTCATAGTTTTTGTTATGAGAGAAGCAAACATGATCTCAAGTTAAAGTACTGTACATGTTAAAGAACAGAAACAGATGTCAGACTGTTCCAGTGAATATCCTGACCTTCAACGTATCACAAAAGACTCACTGTCCTTGTTTTCCTTCTCAAAACCCCCGTAACTCGATGTGATTCAATTATCAGTTAATTTATCTGCATAATGTCACAAAAGAATAGCTGAATGCACATCTGCAAGGGCTGCTTTACACACACACACACACACACACACACACACACACACACACACACACACACACACACACACACACCAAGAACAATCAGTCTGTTTGCATCATCCACTAACACAGAACTCATGATCACTGATGCATCGCCGTCCTTCCTTCACATTTACAGGCCTCCATCCATAAAGTGAGACGTGTTTTGCATCCAGCAGCTGTACAAACCCGCAGACGAGGCTCAACTTTCTACAAGGCAGAGTGGGCAACTGGCCCGAGACCTCAAAACCCCCCTCCAAGGTTCACTCCATGAAAATTGGTTTGTAGTACAGTAGGGCTGGGCAATTAATTGAAAAATAATAGAAACCGACATTTAGAAACTCTAATCGACTTAATCTTGCTCATGTCAATTAATCGTGGTGTTCACTGTTGCCATGACAACAAATGTTGCATATCTTTAAAGGAATTTGAAAACTTGTCTCCAGTGATCATTTGAACCCAAACCATGATCTTTACATAGTTCTAATCAAGTCAACTAGACATTAACCTTCCTGTCGTCCTCCCGGGTCAAATTGTCTGTTTTGACTGTTCCTTCTTTCTTTCCTCCCTCCCTTCCTTCTTTCCTTTCTCCCTTCCTGTCCTTCTTTCCTTCCTTCCTCTTTTCCTTTCTCCTTCCCTCTTTCCTTGTTTCCTCCCTTCCTGTCCTTCTTTCCTTCCTCTTTTCCTTTCTCCCTCCTACCTTCCTTCTTCCTCCCTCCTTTCCTTCCTTCTTCCTTCCTTCCTCCCTCCTTCTCTCTTTCATTCCATCCTCTTCCTTTCCTCCCTTCCTTCTGTCCTCCCTTCCTCCCTCCCTCCTTCTTTCCTTCCCTCCTCCACTCTCTAAAGATCCTCATGTGTGAGGGCAGCAGTGTAAAATCCTAAACTGAAGAAACTGTGAAAATACATCATTGTTCATCAAGGGTGGAGATAATCCTTCATTAATCGTAATCGAGGTTAAAAGTTCAATTAATCGTGATTTTGGTTTTTGCCATTATCGCCCAGTTCTAGTTTGTAGTTATTTCATTTATTAAACAGCTCTATGTCAATGAAGGTGGGTGCATCTTTATTAAAAAAAGGAGTATTTGAAGTTGTATTTTAATGAAATGACTACATAGCATTGTATTCTGGGTTTCTGGGAAAATACAGTAAAGCTACCATTTGATGTGTGAGTTTACAGGATACACAATAAGCCGCCCATTACTGGAGGAAAGTAGGAGGGGTCATTACCTTTTTTTTCCCAGGAGCACTATACTATGTTCATTCATGCTATAACTTCTTGTTTTTCTTAACTTTAATGGCTTTGAAATGGAATCAAATCTAAGTGTAGAGAGAGTTGTGGTAATTGTGTGACTAAAGCTGGCTTCAAAATGAGTGATCTGTGTTGATACTGATTCTCCACAGACATCTTCTTCTTCTTCTGCTGATGCTGATGAGTTTTTCTCAGGTGCAAAAGTTCAAGTATGTATGGTGTTATATGTAGATGTCTTCCGCCTGAGGCCAAACGTAGTGGCACTGGCAGCTAATCAAAATTCTGCCTGTGTTCCCTTCATCAGGCATTCGGAGGGACAATTTTCAAGCAGTCGTGATGACCCTCAAGCAGAGTTGTTCCCCAAGCTGTAGTAAGACATCCTGTACTGCTCAGCGAGTGGTGAGAACACACATTCATATTCTGCATAGCAGAGAAAGCCAACATCTTCGTCTGTGGCTCTATTCGCACACGACGAGCCAAAAAAGTAGAGCAGCTGAGGCGCGGAGAGATGTGACCAAGCTTCGGTTTTTTTTCTCAGGTCTTAAATGGTTGTTAAGAGGGGAGAGAAGTCACAGCTGCGAGTTTTTCCGACCCCAGGTTAGTCTGGCAGAAAGAAAGCAGGCGGCAGCAGTAGAGAGAACAAGTAAAGCACTTTTCCGCACTGTTTTTCCAGTTGAATATTTTATTTTATGTACTTGGCTTTATAAAAAAATGTGAATTTGACAGACTTTCAGCCACATAGAAAAATGAAAACAAATGTCAAGTTTTTTGAAAAATAGGAAATATGTGAAAAATGATTTAGTGGTTTCAGTTTCAGTCAAGATTTCTTAATAGCTGCTTCTACTTCTAGGGGAGGGGAAGATCGGAAGGAAGGAATGAAAGATGGAAGGAAGGAAGGAAGGAAGGAAGGAAGGAAGGAAGGAAGGAAGGAAGGAAGGAAGGAAAGAAGGAAGGGAAGAAGGACAGATGGAAGGAAGGAAGGAAGGAAGGAAGGGTGGAAGGAAGGAAGGAAGGAAGGAAGGAAGGAAGGGTGGAAGGAAGGAAGGGTGGAAGGGAGTGAAGAAGGACAGATGGAAGGTATGAAGGAAGGAAGCAAAGAAGGAAGGACAGATGGAAGGAAAGAAGGAAGGAAGGAAGGAAGGAAGGAAGGAGGGGAAGATCGGAAGGAAGGAGGGGAAGATCGGAAGGAAGGAATGAAAGATGGAAGGAAGGAAGGAAGGAAGGGAAGAAGGGAAGGAAGGAAGCAAGGAAGGAAGGGAAGAAGGACAGATGGAAGGAAGGAAGGGTGGAAGGGAGGGAAGAAGGACAGATGGAAGGAATGAAGGAAGGAAGCAAAGGAAGGAAGGACAGATGGAAGGAAGGAATGAAGGAAGGAAGGATGGAAGGGAAGAAGGGAAGGAAGGAAGGAAGGAAGGAAGGGAAGAAGGACAAATGGAAGGAAGGAAGGAATGAAGGAAGGAAGGGAAGAAGGACAGATGGAAGAAAGGAAGGAATGAAGGAAGGAAGGGAGGGAAGAAGGACATATGGAAGGAATGAAGGAAAGAAGGAAGCAAGGAAGGAAGGAAGGATGGAAGGGAGGAAAAGAGGAAGAAGGAAACAGGGCCAGATTGGACCTCTCGGCAGGGCCGGTTCTGGCTCACGGACCGCATGTTTGCCCCCCCCCCCCCCTATTTACCCCCTCAACTTGAATCAGACTGCACCAGCTTTGTACAACAGGACCAAACATGAAGTAATAACCTGTTAAATCATTCAGTCATGTAAACTGTTGATCCAAAAAAAAAAAAAAAAAAAGAAGAAAAGAAGGAAGAGAGGAACAGCTTAAGGAACACTTTCAGGTCAGATGTGTAAGATTACAGAGACATGGGAACCAGAGAGAAATAAACAACAGGGATGTCTGTCGCTAAGTGAATTATGGAGGATAATGAGCAGAGAGAGGCTTTTTTTTTTTTTCATCTGCTGCTCTCATCGAACAATGTAGAATAGCAGCACTCACTGTTTTGTCTCCAGTTTGTATAATCAACACAATTATGTTTGAGCTCGTGTCCTTTGAATCTCTTTGTACTTGTACGTCTGTTCCTGAGACTCTACAGGTTTTTCATAACTACTGTGTGTGTGTGTGTGTGTGTGTGTGTGTTTGTGAGTCTGGGTTTTGGTCTCTGTGTAATATGTGTTTGGCGCCCAACTGGGGCTTTTGTCAGGAGTCTCAGAGGCCCCTAAAGTGACAGGAATGTAGGATTAGTTGTGTGTTTGCCCGACGCTAAATGAAAGAAGGGCATGCTTAAATGAATGCAGTGCTACAAAACCGCAGAAATTCAAAAGCTCTCTGGGACCACACACTCTTTATGTTACATTTCCACCAAGGCTACATTACCAAACAGACAATTTGTGGTAATTTGATGAATTGTAAATTTGTTTGGTAATATGTACCACTAAAGCACAATATAAACTGAAATGATGAGACCATTAAAGCCACTGATTGATTTTTTTGGGACATTTGGGGGTAGAGGAACATGGCCAAACATGTGTTGGCAGACAACTTCTTTACACTTGTAGTGGAGTCAAAGCAACATTAGCATTCATTTGGAGTTTTGGAGCTGTGTCTCTGGTTGTCAGATGAATGGAAGTCCATTAAAATAAGTTCATATGTTTAGAATGTGTTTGTCTGCATGCATGCCACGTCTGTTTTGACTCTTCCTTCCTTCCTGCCTTCCTTCCGTCTGTCCTTCCTTCCTTCCGTCTGTCCTTCTCTTTCTTTCCTTCCTCCATCCACCTTTCTTCCTTCCTTCTTTCCTTCCCTCCTTCTGTCCTTCCCTCCTTCTTTCCTCTGTCCTTCTTTCCTTCCTTCCTCTTTTCCTTTCTCTCTCTCTCCCGCCCTCCTTCCTTCTTTCCTTTTCCTCCCTTCCATTTCCTTTCCTCCCTTCCATTACACACAGTAATGTCCAAAAGTCTTAGGCCACTATTAGATTGGTTGTTTTAGCAATGCCACAATGACCATATATAATAATGTATCAGTCTCTTTATTAGAATACAAACAGAAAATACAGGAAATGTGTATTCAGCATTAAAAAACTGAAGAAAACATCTGGAAAAAAACAGCTTCTATTAACTAAAGTGGCAAATATTTAGTGTGACCTCCCCTTACACAATAGCAGGAATCTGGGCCCTTAAAACTAAATGGAATGAAACCCTGATTACTATCATTGCTAACATCTGTATTTGTCCGACTGCTGTGAAAAAGGTCAGTTGCACCAGGTTTGTACATTACATCCACATGTTGTTTAACTCATTGGTGGGAGCGTGCTAATATGTTTAAAATGAGCTTTCAATCACTTCATTCCACTGACAATGCCAAAGATCACAGACTTTGACAGACATAGAATCATAATTTTGCATCAGCAGGGTCACTCTCAAAGGAAAATCAACTTCAATCAACTTCAGGACAGGAAAGACTGACTTTTGCCTGTCGAAGCTATTTTATTCTGAAAAAAAAACTTTACTAAAACAACAAAGCTAGTGGTGGTCTAAGACTTCTGCAGAATACTGTATAAATATGCATTTCTAATCAAATCACCACAAACAGACACACACACGAAGCCTTTTACAGGTCGTGTTGCCTTTCATTCCTCCTTCCTCCCTCCTTTCTTCCTGTCCTTTCCTTCCTTCCTTTCCTCCCTTCCTTCATTCCTCTTTTACCTCCTTCCTTCCTTCCTTCCTCCCTCCTTTTCCTCCTTCCTTCTTCCCTCCTTTCCTTCCGTCCTTCTTCCCTCCTTTCCTTCCTTCCTTCTTCCCTCCCTCCTTTCCTCCCTTCCTTCTTCCCTCCCTCCTTTCCTCCCTTCCTTCATTCCTCTTTTCCCTCCTTTCCTTCCTTCTTCCTCCCTTCCTTCCTCTGTCCTTCCTTCTTTCTTCCTCTTTTCAGTCCTTCTTCCCCCCTTCCTTCCTTCATCCTCCCTTCCTTCCTTACTCCTTGCTTTCCTTTCCTTTCCTTCCCTCTCCCTCCCTTCCATCCTTCCTTAATCCTTCCTCCCTCCTTTCCTCCCTACCTTCATTCCTCTATCCCCTCCTTCCTTCTTCCCTCCTTTCCTCCCTTCTTTCCATAAAATCATAATTTTGCCTCAGCAGGGCCACTCTCAAAGGAAAATCAACTTCAATCAACTTCAGGACAGTCTCACCAAAAGAGTTCAAGATGTGCTTAAAGTGGCAAGACAGACTGACTTTTGCCTGTCGAAGCTATTTTATTCTGAAAAAAAAAACTTCACTAAAACAACAAAGCTAGTGGTGGTCTAAGACTTCTGCAGAATACTGTATAAATATGCATTTTTAATCAAATCACCACAAACAGACACACACAGGAAGCTTTTTACATGTAGTGTTGCTTGTCTGTGTTTAGTGGCTGTAGGCAAAATATAATAGAGCTGCTGTGTGGCTATGAGGCACAAATACGCAATGCACAGAAAAGTGGGAGGAAGTGTGGGTCAACATGAGCACACGGCTCATTTTTTGCCGCAGGGCCGCTTCACTGGTTAATCCAGCTGCAGTTCTGACCACCATCAACAGAAATCCTTACACACTCTTACCCGAGGCAGGAGCTTTATATTCATTGCGTGCAGCTGCATACCTGCCACCTTTCTGTATCAGTGGCTGGCTCACACACACACACACACACACACACACACACACACACACACATACCTTTGACTTGTCACTCACTCCTCTATATTACCTACAAATACACAAGAAGAAAAGGCGTCTGCATCAAAACAGAGAAAAGACACCAGCACACATACTTCCTTCCTTCATCCCTCCCTCCTTCTCTCTTTCTTTCCTTCCTCTCTCTTTCCTTCCTCTCTCTTTCCTCCCTTCCTACCTTCTTTCCTTTCATCACTTCTTTCCTTTCCTCTTTTCTCTCTTCCCTCCTTTCCTTCCTCCCTCCTTTCCTTCCTTCCTCTCTTCCTCCTTTCTTCCTTACTTCTTTCCTTTCCTCCCTTCTTTCCTTCCTCTTTTCCTTCCTTCCTCCCTCCCTCCTTTCCTTCCTTCTTCCTTCCTTCCCTCCTTCCTTCCTCCCTTCCTTTCCTTCCCTCCTTCTTTCCTACTTTCTTTTCCTTCCTTCCTCCCTTGACTCGAGGACAACAGGAACGTTAAACAATCTGAGCACACACACAGCATACATGAAGTCAAGTGTAATTGCACACACACACACACACACACACACACACACACACACACACACACACACACACACACACACACACACACACACACACACACACACACACACACACACACACACACACACACACACACACACACACACCACCTTATCAGCCTGCGAAAAGCTGCAAGGCGACTGCTGTCTGTTTGTTTGTCTGCTTGGCTGTTTTCTGGTGTGTTTGTGATACAACACGGCCACATTCGCTCCCTCTGAGGCCCCCTTTATTCCCCCGGTGGAGATGAAATGTAATGGAGCCGATTCAATAAGAGAGCTGCCTCCTCGGGAAAATGCGGAGAATCAAATCACACCAAATCCCTCAGAGCCCTACCCAGCATTCACTGCTGCCTTCTATATAGTTGGGAGGGGGGGGAATAAAACAATGGTGGCTAATTCACTTGGCTCTCTGTGCAGTTACACTCATACAACAGGGATGAAGTGTGATACAGGGCAATTGTTGAGGGGCTAATAAAGCTTCCTACAATATGTTTTTAATGAATTCAGCTTATTAATTTGCAGTAAACATGAAAGAAACACTCATTAGGGAGCTGGCAAGACATCACTGGATATTTTCTTTCTCTTGTTTCTTCATAATTTACATCAGTTCAGGAGATGTTTAAGAAAAAAAACTAAAACATGGCGACAAATGTTACCAGATGTAAATCATACACTCTCTAGGACTCCAGTGTGAGTTATTTTTTTTAGCTTTAACGGTGGAAAAACATTCGGGGAGATAAAAACACTGAGCTTCGGACAATATTTTGCTTGGCATGACGAGAAGGGAGAAAGAAAGACTAACACTGCTGCCCCCCCCCCCCTCCTCCTCCCAGCAGCAGCAAGGTTATGCAATTTGGTCGAGAGCCAAAAAACTAGAACAGGGGTGTCAAACATGCGGCCCGCGGGCCAGAACCGGCCCGCTGAGGGGTGCAGTCTGGCCCACTTTCCTTCCTTCCTACCTTCCTTTTATCCTTTCTTCCTTCCTTCCTTCTGTCCTTCCATCCATCTATGCTTCCTCCCTTCCTTCCTTTCCTTCCTCTCCTTCCTTTCTTCCATCTGTCCTTCCTTCCTTCCTACCTTTCTTCCTTGGGTTCTTCCTTCCACCTGTCTTTCCTACCTTTCTTCCCTCCTTACTTTTGCCTGTCTTTCCTTCCTTCCCTTCTTATTTCCTTCCTTCCTTCCCTTCCATCCTTCCTTCCCTTCCCTTCTCCCATCTGTCTGTCCTACCTTCCTTCCTTCCTTCCTTCCATCTGTCCTTCCTACCTTTCTTCCTTGGGTCCTTCCTTCCATCTGTCTTTCCTACCATTCTTTTGCCTGTCTTTCCTTCCTTCCCTTCTTATTTCCTTCCTTCCTCCCTTCTTTCCCTCCATCTTTTTAATGATCCGGCCCACATGAGATCAAATTGGTCTGTATGTTGCCCTTGAATGAAAATGAGTTTGACACTCCTGGTCTAGAAAAACGTAAAAAGAGAGTGTTCCCAACCTGACACAACACCGTACCACCTACACACCTAACCACAGTGTAAAACTACCAACAACATCAGGAGCTACTGCATAAACATCCACCACTTCTAATTTACCCCGTCTTGTTCGATATGTAGAGGAGAGGAGGAAACATCTAAGGAACACATCTAATCCTCAAAGTAAATGTTACAAAGCGGACTTGAGGAGAAGAAGAAAAAAAAAAAGCTAAATATTGTTTCAGGCTTGTTGCAGCAGACTGCTTGAGCCTTCAGCCCCTCACACTCATGCTCCTTAAAGCAAAGGAAACAGCAGACTGGTCCCCAAAAGGCTTCAGAATCCCCCACCCGCCCTCCTTAGTTTTTGTTTTTTAAACCTCTATAGTTAAATTGAAATTTTTTTTTTTTTTGACAGGAAAAAAGAAGCAATTAAAATGAATTCCACTGGATATTTATACAGCTGCATGTTGTTGCTCCCCCCCCCCCCCCTCCCTGCTCCCCCACCCCTTGTTTCCCCTTGGACTGCTAAAAGGCGCTGCAGTGCTAAGAAAGGCAATTGTACATTTTACAGCCCCAAGAGGAATTAGGAGACTATACTGGGGGCGGTGTGCGGTGTGTGGTTCTGGTATTCTCATTTGGACATTGGAGATGATTCGTTTTTGGTGTGGTTGTTCTGCGGGTTTGTGTTATAGGAACCAACAGTACGAAGGTTAAGAAGTGAATTTCCTCTTGGGTAGCGCAGGAAGATCATCAGTAGCAGCAGCGGTGGTGGTGGTGGTGGTGATGTAGTAGCAGAGGTAGTAGAAGTAGTAGAGGTTGTAGTGAAGAGTTGAAGTGGTATTACATTTTCACTTCTTATTATTCTTACCCTGAATCAATCAATCAATCAATCAATCAATCAATCAATCAATCAATCTTTATATTTATATAGCACCTTTCATTCAGACTAGTGTAGTTTAAAGTGCTTTACAGCTGATTGACAAGCTGATAATAAGACAGAAAAAGTGACCAAAATAAATAAATAAATAAAATAAAAAATAAATAAAATTAAAAAACTGGAGAAAATAAAAAAAATGATAAAAATGCTTAAAATTGTAAATAAAATATGTGAAAATAAATTATTAAATAAATCAAAAATAAATTAAAAAAATAAGTCAAACAAGAGAAGAGGTTTATTAAAAAGTTGGAGTAAAAAATTAGATTAAAATAGATTCAAAAATAAAAATAAAATAGAAGAAGAAGTTTAATAAAAGCTAGACTAAAGAAAGCTAGATTAAAAACAAAATAAGTTAATAAGAAGATAAAACTACAGAATGATAATAATAAAGATATGTGTAAAATAAAGTAGATAAAAATTAATAAATAAATTGATTTAAAAAAACGGATTAGTTTTTATTGTCAGATTTTGTACGATTCTCTGATCAGAAGAGTCATCACACTGAAGATACATATCAGCTGTGATGCATACCAGATATTTTGGACAAACTAAGTGCACAGTAAATGCTTGAAATGTGCCTCTTATACACTATTATAAAGCATTATAATCCTGTCTCAGCCAAACTCTGAACACAATTTACAAAGTGCTACAAAATGCAACCGCAAGGCTTTTAAATGCACCCAGGAAATATGAACGCATCCCTCCCGATTTCAGCTGCACTCCAGTGGCCTCCCCGCTTACTCATTCAATTGATTTCCACATTTTATTGTTAAAGCTATAAAGCAGTTTATAGTTGATGCTCCCAAATTAAGACTGGTTACCAAGGGCGACAGCATCTTTCCTCCTTCCTTCCTTCTTTCCCTTCATCCCTTCCTCCCTCCTTTCCTTCCTTCCTTCCTTCATCCCTCCTTTCCTTCTTCCCTCCCTCCTTTCCTTCCTTCCTTCATCCCTCCTTTCCTTCTTCCCTTCCTCCTTTCCTTTCCTTTCCTTTCCTTCCCCCTTCCTGGGCTCCCCGCTTCCTCATTCAATTGATTTCCAGATTTTATTGTTAAAGCTATAAAGCCGTTTACAGTTGATGCTCCTAAATTAAGACTGGTTACCAAGGGCGATAGCATCTTATAGCAGATCTCCTCCTAGAGTTAAAATATGATGTTCTGTGGGTTTGAACAATGTTTGTCTTTGACCCGTTCAGTCTGAGTCTGAGTCTGAGTCATAATCATGTGACAATCACAATGTTGCAGCACCAAACAAAAGAACTGTACAAACATTAATATACCATGCGGACACTTAAAGGGCCATATCACGCTGGATTTAGAGCAGAAAATCAGCATCAAATATTGAAAATGTTCAGACATCAATCATCAAGCTTCTCTTCAATAAAGCAAACAATAGCCTCCATAGATTTAGCTGGTTAAATACATCCAGATTTGAACAGTGAAAAAAAGTCACAGTCAAGCTGACTCAATAGAAATCTAAAACTATTTATATTTTACTTATCGCGGTATGCCTGCCGTTTTTAAAAGAAAAGTGTTCGTGCAGGAATAAAAGAAAACATTTTCCATGTTATTGCTTTGATCCAAATCTCCACAATACTTAAGCTCTGATATCAGTCCGCGACTGCCATTCGAATCCCATAATAACAAACACTCCCAGTGTTGTGTGAACCCTCCCTCCCCTCGCCTCCTTCGCTTGGCATGGCAAGAGTCTAATTCACTTCCTGTTCAGTAGGGGGCAGACAGGAAACAGGAAACACGCTTCCTGGTTCTCCCAGGAGGTATATTTTTCTTACAATTGGGAATCTGGGAATCTGGGAACGAAACACAATATCTTTAAGGAGTTTGTGTTTCTGGCATCTAAAGCTGCTCTAATCAAAGCCGCCTGAAAAAAAAAGAGCATATGTGCTACATGTGAAGCGGCCTGGTTAGCTATGAGGATTACTTATACAGTTACTTACAACTGCAGTTAGGTGTAACGGCTGTTTCTGTAACCATGTAAGAGATATAACTTCTTCTACTAGAAAGTATTTGAACATATTTTGTGCTCTAAAATTCACAAGTCCATCTAATTTAAGTGAGACCTGTTGCTGATTTTACTTAAAAAGTCCAATTTTAATTCACCTTAATCGCTCTGTGATAAAACTAAATGAAATACATTAAATAATTATGTCTCTGAAAGTTGATGGAGAAGTTAATCAAAGCCTGGATGCAAAGTTTTCTCATTAAACTAATTAGATTATTTAATTATGATTATCCATTTTTTTACTGTTGATTCACTGATTAAGTCAAAAATGCTTGTGACAGGTTCCCACATCCTAAAACAACATCTTCAAATTGCTTAAATTGTCCAACCAACAAAAGAAGATGAAGGAACGATGGAAGGAAGGAAGGACGGAGGGAAGGAAACAAAGAAGGAAAGAAGTAAGAAAGGGAGGAAGGAAAGAAGGACAGATGACATGAGGGAAGGAAGGAAAAGAAGACAAGAAGGAAAGTGGGCCGGATTGGATGCCTTGGCGGGCCGGTTCTGGCCCACGGGCCGCATGTTTGACATCCCTGGTCTAAAACCACCAAATATTTCATTTTACTAGGATATAAAACAGAAAAGAAGTTCCTTTATGAAACTCTAAATAACTACTTGACCTTTTATTTCAGTACTAAACCTTAATTTATTATAAATGTTAATGTTGTTATGGACTACAGTAGAGATGCCTTTCACCCCCAAGATTAAACAGTCTAAATATACAGAGAGGGGAATACATATTGCTTTGGTGGTCAATGAGTAAAAGAAGCTGTAAACTTTTTTAATAAGACCATGATTAGAATCTAAATTAAAAGTGAATTCCCTCACCTAATTAAATAGGTTATATTGTATGTTATCATCTGCTGTGAATCTGCATACCATCACACACACAGCACACCACATCAGGGACTTGAAAGGATAAGAAATTCAGTGACAACAGCAGCTCGATGAATTATGAATCGATACGAGCTACAGCACTCTTCGAAGTACACACAGGCTGCCGAGGCCATCTGGGGATCCGCGAAAAAAAAAAAAAAAAAAAAACTGCGACTAAGACAAACTCATTCATTCAAAGCTCCGGCTGTACTCTCCTCTCCTGCGCTGCCTATGTTTCTGTTACGCTGCTGCAGGGCTCTCCTCGTAAAGGCTTTCCAGTTTCCACCAAATCCATCTTATTGCTACGAATCTCTTCATTCATTGATGGAAGGAGGAGGATAAGGGGAGCGACGCAGCACAGTCACACTGCAGTGCTGAGAGCTGCTGCTGCTGCTGACAAGATGTAAGCTTTGAGAAGATGCTGGGGCTTTCATTTGGACTTTGCTTTGGGTTATGAGTTTCATAACTACACTTGGCTGCTGTATAGGAATGAAAAGTAGAGGCACAGAGACTCAGGATCTTCATGCCAGGTCAGGGTGATTATTTTAAGTCTAATAAAAGGCAACATGCAACAGGAGATACATACATATATACATTTTTATACCTTAATAGGGGCAATGTATCCTGGTGGAGATACAACACATAAAATCCAAAATATCAGTGGTGTGCACAAGGGGTGGGGGGCAGGGGGGTGCTAAGGTGCCCTCTTGGGAGCCAAAATGTGTGCTAAGGTGCCCTCCTGAGAGCCAAAACGCGTGCTAAGGTGCCCTCTTGGGAGCCAGAACGCGTGCTAAGGTGGCCTCTTGGGAGCCAAAACGCGTGCTAAGGTGCCCTCTTGGGAGCCAAAATGCGTGCTAAGGTGCCCTCTTGGGAGCCAAAATGCGTGCTAAGGTGCCCTATTGGGAGCCAAAACGCGTGCTAAGTTGCCCTCTTGGGAGCCAAAACGCGTGCTAAAGTGCCCTCTTGAGAGCCAAAAGGGTGCTAAGCTGCCCTCCTGGTTGGTAAAACACACTAAACTGCCCTCTTGGGTGGCAAAAACACGCACACACACTGCCCTCTTCAGTGGCGAGAACGTGCTGTATGTGCCCTTTTTTTTCTTTTCGCCCTTGCCCTTCAAGAAGTCTGTGCACGCCACTGCAAAATATACAAGATATTTTTAAAATGATATGTGGAAATGTTTCCTTAGGTGCAAATGAGATAACTAGTAACATCAAAGTTAATAAAAATATTAATTAACATCTCATTTTCCAGTCATGCCTCCTGTTTTAAGGTTAAAATGACTGACAGCTGTCCATCATGAACAGAGAAGGTCTGAGCTGTCCGTAAATCAAGCTAAATACTTCTAGGGAGAAATGCAACTAAGTGAAAAGGTGGCAACTAAGGTGAAAACAACAAGAGCGAGTAAAGAAATAAAGAGAGATAGAAAGGTCAAGTGAGACAGAAAGAAAGACGGATATTCAAAGGTTTCCATTCTCTCTCTCTTCCTCCCCTGAGAAATCTCACATACCCCTTTCCCCAACTCCCTGAGAACAGCTCATTGTGTCTAGCCGTCAAGCGAGCTGACATTTACCGCCTGCCTTCTGTTGCTATGATTATTTTCTCCTCCAGGTGTGATAGCCAGCCAGCCAGCGTCTACGCAGTAATGCTGCCTCAGAGGCCTGGGAATGCGAAGGCAGACCTGGACGGACCTTTTGTTTACTAGAAATACCATGACTGGGTTGTGCTTTGGAATTGGAGGTAAAAAAAAAAAGGTTGCTGAACTGTGAATGGCGGCAGCTTGTCACCTGGGCCTGAACAGAAATGGTACCTTAAGGGGGGGGGGGGGGTTTCCCAGGCGGGGAGTTCTGGTCCTCTGAAATGAGGCCAACGTGGAAGTAACTTAGAACTGCATTCTATCAAAAGGCCACTAGGGGGCAACCGTTTTGGCGTCAAAAGGACTTCCGTCTCTATTCAAGTCAATGGAGAATTCACCAACTTCTCACTTGATTTCTAACCTCAGTAAACATTTTCAAAATGTGTTTATGGTCTCAATCGCTAGTTTAAAGCCTTCTTCAATGCAGTATGATGTTCATTTGTGAAATTTTGGCCTCCCTGATTTTATATTTGATGATAAAGCAGGGTATGCATTAGGGCGTGGCTACGTCGTGATTGACAGGTTGGTTGTCCAATGTCCTTGAGATCCAGCCCTCGCAACCATAGCAACCTCCCCGCTGTTGGCTCCGCCTCATGCCCATATAAGTAGAATCTGTGTTTTTATTTTTCCCAGCATGCACCTGAAATTTTCAAGATGGCGCTGCCCAGACTCGAAACTATTGGCTTCTGAGCAGCAGTCCACAAACCAATGGGTGACATCACGGATGTTACGTCCATTTCTTTTATACAGTCTATGATTGTTACCAATTGAGGAACGTCCAACGGCATTAAACACAACATAACAGCCTTACCTGTCTGCAGACGGAGGCCGGTCATTGCGGGCCTTGCTGACTTGGGTGTAGAGTGAGTCGGAGTGCTGGTGCTGGTGGTGTGGATGGAGGTGAGGGTAGTCATCTCGGGGGCTGTGGGGCCGGCTGTGCCCGCTGTCCACGGAGGTATTCAGGATGTTGATGCCGGCGTACGGGTGCTCTTCCTCAGACGCCCTCTCTGGCGAGCGGCTGATGTCCAGGATTTCAGCGTAGTCCCGTTCCCTGGCCTGGCGCTCCCTCAGCTCCCTGGTCTTAGCCTGGATCCTGATGGTGAACATGATGAAGGACACACATTGGTACTAAAACTTTGCTGGAGAGAATTTTTATATGAAGTGTAGCTCTGTGTAGCTTGAAGCTGTCTGATAAAAATCTATGTCGTTTTGGTACTTTATTGTATTCTTTAGGCTACTTTGAAATGTTGTTATGTTGGATAAAACTTTGACAAATTCATCCATGTGTTCCTGTTTTATCTATAAATCAAAACCTGCAATAAAACCCCTGGACTTTATTGTGTTACCTTTGACAAACACAATGTCCATATTACTTTATCTTGTAACCCAAACTGAAACAATTGTCCATGAAATGCAATATTTACAGTACATTTACTTTTGGATGGCACTCCCAAACATATTGATTTACCATAAGATGAGTCATGGAGGGCATAATCTTGAGTTACTAGGTTGTAAATGGGTTGTAAATTTGTTTTCTCAGGCAGATATGGTCTTGATTGTAAATAAAAAATCAGCCTCAGTTACCGGAGCCAGAGAACTATTAGAGACCATATTGATATTAGAGAGAAACCCAATTAAAAAGGAAAGAGTAAGCGAATATGAAAGAGATTCAGTTATAATCTACAGGTAGGTACACTACTTACCATTTAAGCCCAGGCTACAGGCTGTGAGCTTTAGAGTTGGGCCACCATTATCAGGTATTTAATTTGCAGGAGGATAAAAAAACAGACATTTCCATTTGACTGTTTTATCAATAAATAGCTTCTCCAAGGACATTTTAGCATAGCATACATACTTCAATCACAATATAGTATATATGTCTCCCTGCCATGATGATAATGATGATGCCATGACATAATTTGTATCTAAATCACCTATCTAAAGAAAGCAATTAGCTGACCATCCAAAAACGAGCTCCGAAAAAACTGTAAATTAGCAAACATCTGGTTCTCTTCTGCACCCAACAATTACTTCTCATTGCAGATTATAAGAATACTGCCCCACTAACTAACTCACAAAACTCACTACACAATCACATTACCATTTAAGCCCAAGCTACAGGCTGTGAGCTTTAGAGTTGGGCCACCATTATCAGGTATTTAATTTGCAGGAGAATCAAAAACAGGCATTCCCATTTGACTGTTTTATCAATAAATGGCTTCTCGAAGGAATTTTTTTGCATATCATACATATTTTAATCACAATATAGTATACGTGTCTCCCTGCCATGATGATAATGATGATGCCATGACATAATAATTTGTATCTAAATCACCTATCTAAAGAAAGCAATTAGCTGACCTTCCAAAATTGCAGATGTTAGTTTGTGAACATGAGCTCTGAAAAAACTGTAAATTAGCAAACATCTGGTTCTCTTCTGCACCCGACAATTACTTCTCAGTGCAGATTACAAGAATACTGCCCCACTAACTAACTCACTAAACCCACTACACAATCACATATTGATGGTTTAAAATTGCACCATTGGGAAACAGACTAACTCCATACTAGTTACCACTTGCCGAAACTTGGAGTTGACGCTGTAAATCTCTGGCATCGCATTAACAAAAAAACACCAGACGTGACACTGCAACATCTGCAAGTGATTGCTTATTACACCTTCTGAACTTTCCATTATGGAAGAGAGAGAAGAGATGTGGAGTCCATTATTCATGCTTTTTTTTTTTTTTTTTTTTTTTTTTTACCCCCTACTGAAAAATACCATAAACAATGCATAATAGGTTCTCGCCCCCACACCTCTTTGTATTCACATAGTGCTACTAATGTATAGCTACCATGCTGCTTTCTATCTCTCTAAAAAACACACACACATACACACACCTACCTTTGACACCTCTCTGTCTCACACACACACACACACACATAGATACGACCCAAACGCAGAGAATTCACACACACTCTTTAGGCCATTATCTTGTGAATAACTGGCAACACCATTTTCTGCAGCAGGGGGACTACCTATCGCGCAGCCCCGTAATTACAGCCTTGCCAATTATCAGAGCTTTACAACTACCAATTATCATACCGCTCTCTTTTCTCCAGGCCCCCCCTTTTTAATGGCAGTGGGAAAGTGAATGGGACAGCCGCAGCGGTGACGAGGTAGGGGGTGCAACTTCCCTCAACGCTCAGCGGGTTAAAAAAAATCTGTAATGCTTCCTCCAGAAAATGTGCATGCTGTGTATAATGAAACAATAAGTCTAATAATAATGAGAGCTCATCATAGGAGGGGAGACATGGTGGATTTAAAAAAGAGATAAATGTGCAGATATATGTGGGAACTAAAAATGTTGATTTAACCTTTGTGTCGTCCTCCCGGGTCAAATTGACCCCGTCTGTTTTGACTGTTCTTCTTTACTTGCCTACTTCCGTCTGTCCTGTCCTTCCATCTTTCCTTCCTCCCTGCTTCTCTCTTTCGTTCCTTGCTCCCTTCCTTCTGTCCTCCCTTCCTCCCTCCCTCCTTCTTTCCTTCCTCTGTCCTTCCTTCCTCCCTTCCTCTTTTCCTTTCTCCCTCCATCCTTCCTTGTTTCCTTCCTTCCTCTGTCCTTCTTTCCATCCTTCCTCCTTTCCTCTTTTCCTTTCTCCCTCCCTCCCTCCTTGTTTCCTCCCTTTCTCCTACCAGCCTTCCTTCCTCATTTCCTTCTTTCTTGCTCCCTTCCTTCTGTCCTCCCTCCCTCCTTCTTTCCTTCCTTCCTCTGTCCTTCTTTCCTTCCTTCCTCTGTCCTTCTTTCCTTCCTTTGTCCCTTCCTCTTTTCCTTTCTCCTTCCTTGTTTCCTCCCTTCCTCTGTCCTTCTTTCCTTCCTTCCTCCCTTCCTCTTTTCCTTTCTCCTTCCTTGTTTCCTCCCTTCCTCTGTCCTTCTTTCCTTCCTTCCTCCCTTCCTCTTTTCCTTTCTCCCTCCTTCCTTGTTTCCTCCCTCCCTCCTACCTTCCTTCTTCCTCCTTTCCTTCCTTCTTACTTCCTCCCTCGTTTCCTTCGTTCTTCCTCCCTTCCTTCCTCATTTCCTTCTTTCTTCCTCCCTTCCTTCCTTCCTCCCTCCCTCCCTCCCTTCCTTCCTTGACTTTGAGGACAACAGGAGGGTTAAACAACTCCCTACTGGGTCTGGACAGGGGTAACAAGCTTTTTAGCAAAAGGTCTACTCATTCCAACAAGTTACTCCCGGTCAGACGAAAGCTTGCGTACTTGCACGCTGTCTATGCACTATTTGTGGAATCAGCAATTATCTAATAGCGCAGAAGGAAGCAAGGCCCTTGAGGGAGCTATCTTTAAACCCAGAGGAAAAACAGTGTTTTCCATTGCAGAAAGCAACAGCAGCAGCAGCATCAGCAGCAGCAGGAGTGGGAGCAGCTACTGATTGTATACACAAGCGCTGTGGCTGATAAGATAAGGCCAGACATACCAATCCAGAGCCTGGCCTTCTCCGTGTAGCCCCCACCCCGACCCCCCGTCCATAACGAGGCACTGGACAGGTCAATGGGGCCAGTTTCTGAGTGAGGAAGGATGCAGCTTTGAACCAGTTTGCGGTGTGTGAGAAAGGACACAATCTCAATTCTTAAAAAGCTGAATAATTGAAAAAGGGCAAAGACGGCAACCTCCATTTGTGGGTGAAAAACGGGTCTGAAAGAGAGTAACATGCTGAAGGTATAAAGAGAGCTTTTAGCTTTTTAAACAGATGCGACTAGCCATTACTCTCATTGTTAATTCATCTGTGGATGTTTTCTTGCTTAATTGAATTGTTTAGTCTTCAAGAAATGTTAAAAAATGATGATTAAAATATCCCACAGTCTAACTTAACATCTTAAAATTGCTAAATCAACAGTGCAAAGTACAAAGATTTCAATTTATAGAAGTATAAAATAGAAAAAAGCAGCAAATTGGGATCAATATTAAAGTATTCTTAACTACATATTAAAGGAATACTCCACCAAAAATTCAAGGTTTCAATTTATTGTCTGCCATTCCCGAACTATTCCAATTCTCTGCTGTCCTAAACTTATTATTTAACCAACATATCAACTAATAAACACCTTTTATTCATCACTAGCATGGTTAGCCGTCTATATTTGTTACTCACTACCTACATAAGCACACACAGTTGCTATGGTAACAATTGAAAGCTGTGTCATATTTAGAGGGGAAACGAGTATTTATAACAAGCGAGTTCATAGATGGACGATGGAGGAGTAAATTAACTTAAAGCTACCCTTAAAGTCTGCAGGGAGTTAAGTGGAGTATTCCTTTAAGACGAAATCTAAGCCTCCCATCTACGTCAACTTGACAAGCACTTAAAGGAAATGTTGCTAAAAATGTTTCACAAATACAATTACGTTGATTGAAACGGGACAGGAAGGAAAACCACACTTGGCTAATCATTACCCTCGCAGTCCCAAAATATTTAGGTAAGGACAAGCCTTGACGAGAGATGGAAACACTCTCAGCATGAAGGGTAACTGATAAAATACAATTTAAAAAAAGCAATGAAAGAGGTACAAAAAGAGTGCGTAGAAGGACGAGAGGAGAGAAGGGGGGGACGGGGGGATGGGGAGGGACGGGGGTAGCAGATAAAGGGGTATAGAAATGACAGGATGGGACATTATGGCTGCAGAAATGTGTTTGACGAGTGACCTTTCTACCACATGGAGCCAGAACAATGGTCCATTATGTGCTATTGTGCCCACTGTGTAATAAACCTTCATCTTTTTTTTTTTTTTTTTTTTTGCGGTAATGCTGACACAAGTAATAGACCAACGATGAAAGGCAGGAAATACATGAAGGGAGAAGGTCCAACGGGATAAGATGTGCTACTGAAATTCCTTCTGGATTGATAACAGTGATATCTAGTAATGTTTTATGATATGGTGACATGTGGCTTCAGCTGGTTTTGAAGCGCTAGGGTTGTATATAGATTGAACTTGTAACCTTTTGGCCGGATGATTGCCTCTTCAGACATATACTGAAGTAATAGGCTAACTGATACAGTCTGAAGCAATGTTGAGACTAAAGCATGCCTCCAAAGTAGCGTTTACTATACTAGAGTACATTCTCCCTTTTTTTCATACAGGAAATGGTTTGAGATCTTGTAAATAGAGGAAAATAATTAAAGTCAATAGTCATCATCCACAGTAATGTCCCTTATTGAGTGGTATAAACCTCTATTTCAATAATTTGTCAGCCTTGACTTGAAGGAAGTATTGGTTCTTGACTGATGTGAGTGTTTCTATTGAAAAATCCGGCCAAAAAACACTTAATATACAGTAATTAGAGCCTGACAGATATATCAGTCTGCTGATATTAGCCTCACAGATATATTGGTATGAGCGTATATGTTGTCTGATATGTGTCAACATGTTATATAGACAGCATTTTATATATATTTGATCTTCTTCTTAATTCAAATTTGATATATATGTACATTTTTTTTGCTGTTTTTTGTTTATAATCTTACTCTTATTATTTACTGATGTCATTTAATACAATAAGATTTATTCCTAAACTGTAGAATATGTCTTCATTACATATCTTTTTAATAAGTGATTCCCACATTTGATGGATAATTGTAAAAAAAAAAAAAATGTATTCATGTATATATTCTGTAAGTTGGTCAATATATTGATATCGGAATTGCTTTACTCCTTAACCTTCGTATCGTCCTCCCAGGTCAAACTGACCCCGTCTATTTCGACTGTTCCTTCTTTCCATCCTCCATCTCCTTCTTTCCTTCCTTCTTTCCTCCCTCCTTCCTACCTTCCTCCCTTCCTTCTTTTCTCCCTCCCTCTCTCCTCCCTCCTTTCCTCCATCCCCCTTTCTTCCTTCCTTCATTCCTTCCTCTCTCCCTCCCTCCCTCCCTCCCTCTCTCCTTCTTTCCTCTGTCCTTCCTCCCTTCCTTTCTCCCTCCCTCCCTCCTTCCTCCCTTCTTTCCTTGACTCGAGGACAACAGGAAGGTTAATATCTGCATCAGCCCCATATTTTCATTATTGGTCAGACTCTAGATATTATACATTATATTCATGTTAACAATAAGCAAGTGTTTCCATGTGTGTGTGTGGCTTCTTATCTGATCTACAAATAGCCACACATTTTCCCCGGCAAGCATCAGTGTACAATCTGAACTGTCCGTCTAGATTTGTGTGTCTGGCTTTTGGGGTTGGAGTCCTCTGGGATCCGAGATTTAAACCTGCGAGGAAATCCATCCATCTAGTCAATCACAGCTGGATTAATCGTAGCCTCTGGCAGCGGCCGATCGATAGGCAGCTCTGCAGCGAGGTGCCGGTGGCTCCCAGCTGAACTTTGTGTTTTGTGAAACACGGCTAACTGGATCGTTGCTTAACACCGAAGCAGCTGCAGTCATCCCTCAGTGGGATCGCTCCGTCATTATCAGAGTTTCTCAGCTAGTGTTTAAATTCAAACGAGGGAGCATACTTGTGCTTTTCGGGTGCTCGGGGAGGGGGGGGGGGGGGTATGCTTGGTTGGACTGAGTCAAACATCTAATGCTGAACAAAATAATTAATGTATTGACTTAGGAATTACTGTTAGACTATCCTAGTTTTTTTTTACCCAGAGCTTTCTACATCCCTAAACCATTCCACTTTAAAAAGAAAAGAACAAATAGATGTAAAAAAAAGTGATTGACCCACCCGAGGCCTTACCCCGAGTATGAAAGCTGAAGATACAGGTGGAAATATTGGCTTTACTTCCACTACTACTTCTAATAAAAGATAGGTAGCTCTACATTGGTTACATATAGTATTAACCCTCCTGTTGTCCTCGAGTCAAGGAAGTAAGGAAAGGAGGGGGGGAGGAAAGGGGGGGGGGGGGGGGGAGCAAACGAGAGATGGAGGAAGGAGGGAGGAAAGGAGGAGGAAGGAAGGAAGGTAGGAGGGAGGGAGGGAGGAAAGGAGGGAGGAAGGAAGAGAGGAAAGGAAAGAAGGAAGGAAGGTAGGAGGGAGGGAGGAAAGGAGGAGGGAGAGAGGGAGGGGAGGGATGGAGGGAGGGAGGGAAGGAGGAGGGAGGGAGGGAGAAAGGGAAAGAGGAAGGAAGGGAAAGGAAGTAAGGAAGGAAGGAAGGATAGAACGGAGGAAGAAGGAAGGAAAGGAGGAAGGGAGGAAAAAAGGACAGAGGAACAAAGGAAGGTAGGGGGAGGAAAGAAAGAGAGAAGGAGGGAGGGAAGAAGGAAGGAAGGAATGAAGGAACTGACTTTTTCCACAAACGATTAAACGTAATCTACAGAGGTCATGTGCTCTGAAGACACCTTACGTCTGCGAAATGTGATGTGAGATGTTATCTCTGACACCTGTGAGCCAGAGTAGTGGTCCTGAATAGGTTTCAGGGGTCCTGAATAGGTTTCAGTGGTCCTGAATAGGTTTCAGTGGTCCTGAATCCATCAGGCTAATAAAAGCGAGGGATTTCAACATTAAAGGACATAAAAAGAGAAATGGATTAACATAAAAAAAGGAAGTCATACAGAACATTTAAAAGATACCCAGGCTTACCACCAAGTCGTCTGACATGGCATTTGCGATAACCTTAAGCCAATTAAAAAATAAAGACTTGGTTATTATCATATTATTGGACTACTCTCTGCTCTGCAAGCATAAAGGAAAGAATTACTAACCAAATTTTCATAACGAGCAATTGTGACAAGTAATGACTCCTGCCCCCCCCCCTACACCAAGAGCAAGGGAATTAATTAGCTAGCTGGGCTGTAATGGCCTTGGCATTTATAAACCCCTACCAAACTGGCACAGTGCCACCTGACATTTAGTTGGGGCTAAGAGGAACAACACTGCAGTGAGAAGGAAACTTGTGGTGTAGGGCAACTTGGGTTTTGGGTAACAATTTTTAACCATTAAAATCGTGTTATTGCAAAGAAAGTTTACTTACAAAGTATAACATGTCAATTAATTTTTAAGTTTGTAATGTATTAAAGAGATTTCCTTCACTTTGATTGTTATGCTGTATTGAAAAATGCTTCTCAAATTGTGGTCGGAGACCTCGATTTTATCTTGCGCTGGGCTCATTGTGTTGTTTACCTAGCAATAGACGAGTGTACAGTCAGACAGAGCCGTAACTCGGCAACAATATATGGACAGATGAATTATTATTGTATTATTGTATTGTTGACTCTAGGTAATCATTAATGTATGTCAATGCTTTTTTTTTTTTTTTACCATATAAACCAAATGATTTTGAATGATGTACCATATAGGGGGTCAAGGGAGGAATTTACCATATAAACCAAATGATTTTGAATGATGTACCATATAGGGGGTCAAGGGAGGAAGGGGAGTGAGTTATTATTATCATTACTTATTAAATTTCTTTAATTTAATTTATGTGTCACTGTTTTTAGACGAGTGTACAGTCAGACAGAGCCGTAACTCGGTAACAATATATGGACACATGATTCATTGTATTGTTTATTGTAAGGAATTATTAATACAGTATATGTCAATACTTTTTTTTTTTTTTTACCATATACGTAAACCAAATGATTTTGAATAATGTACCATATAGGGGGTCAAGGGAGGAAGGGGAGTGAGTTATTATTATCATTACTTATTTAATTTCTTTAATTTAATTTATCTATTTATTTATTTATGTGTCACTGTTTTTAGACGAGTGTACAGTCAGACACAGCCGTAACTCTATAACAATATATGGACACATGAATTATTGTATAGTTTATTGTAAGTAATTATTAATGTATGTCAATGCTTTTTTTTTTTACCATATAAACCAAATGATTTTGAATGATGTACCATATAGGGGGTCAAGGGAGGATGGGGAATGAGTTATTATTACATTATTTATTTTATTTCTTTAATTTAATTTATCTATTTATTTATGTGTTGTTGTTTTTTCTATTATTTTTGTGTGTTGTTAAAAAAGGGAATATGCCTGTAAAGTATGTACATATACTATAATTAGTTTATTTTCCATAAATTAAAAACATCTGCATAGTTTTACATATTTTTGGTCTGAGGCTGTTTACATGGTTTGGGATAGGCCCCTCATTTCCAATTGAGGAAATCTAATGCTACAGCATATAATACTATTTAAAATACACAATAGTGCACTTCAGATATTGTAATACGATGGAGGGAGGAAGGAACCCTGTTTTGTTTTAACAAGGCGCATAAAATGAGCTCCATGATGAAATGTTGTGTTTGAGTTTGTTGTAGAGAAATGTGAATGGCCTGCACAAAGCCCTCGCCTTGACTCCATTAAATACCTTTGGGATGAACTGTTACCGTTGACAACAAGCCAGGCCTCATCTCCACAAATTATTGGCTGACCTCTGTAATGCTCTTATGGCTGAATAGAAGCAAATTCCTGCAGCCAGTTTCTAAAATCTGGTTTAAAAAAAAAATAAATAAAAAACACCTTCCCAGGAGGACGGAGACTGTTCTAGCAGCTGTTAATGTCCATGCTTTTTAAATGAAATGCTCAAAAAAATCAAAATAAAGTGGTGGAAAGGTTCGACTGTCCACATAACTTTTGGCCATGTGGTGTAGATTAACTGATATTAAAAAAAAAAAAAAAAGTGAACAAACAGTAGATGTGCTTATCAAAGCAGGGAGCAGTAATAGAGGACCAACAAGCCACAACCAAAATTAATTTTGCACTCCACTAGCTTTAGCGTTTTAACTTCAATGAGCAGATAGACGGAGGGATGAGGAAGCAGAAGGAGGGGAGCAAACATAGAAGCTTTAATTTGGATTTACACTTGTGTAGCTATGATCAAGACTACTAAAAAACACGTGTTTTTCTTGGCTTAAAAAGCAGAGTGAGTGATCCAGAGGAGAGATAGCAGCAGTATCTAGTTTACTTTGATTCATATAGCTCAGTGGAGCCGCAACGTTAACTATTATTCCCTTTTTGATCTCGGATCCTAGCGTGGCAGTGCACATGGTGAGATCAGAGACATAAGACAGGGGTTGTGTTCGAAACCGCATACTACATACTTCTATACTACATACTAAACAACCAGATAGTAGCAGACCGTTTTACACTGTAGTAAACTACACGATAACCACAATGCATTTGCTTCCTACTCGAGCTGAAATCATCAGGCTGAAGCTGATTTCATTTTAGCTCTAACTCTGTAAATAAACCACTTTATCCACATTTCTAACCTTTTTAGGAAGAAAGTAAAGTAGCCCTTTAGATCCACAATGTGACGCTAATTTGTCCAAATAACACCTGTTTAAAGTTTTGTTCCTGTGAATTCGGAGTTAGCCGTAGCGAGTAACGCACTTCCTGTCATTTTCACAAAATAAAACACCCGTTGCCTTTTATTATTAAGAAAACCATAGCGATAGAATTGGTGCTTTTTATTTTGAAAACAGGAAGTGAACATCTGTGACGTTTATATTTTGTTTTTTGTTTTTTTCAGAAGTTGCATTGCATCTTGGGTAATGTGAGTGTGAGTAGTCAGCTCTTGATGCATACTCTGCATTTCTGGAGAATCTAGTAAACCATCCAGGAACTTCTCACATACTCTAAATCACATACTACACAGTTGAAACACACTACATACTTCCTATGACGTCAGAGTTAGTACGAGTAGTAGGAAAGTATGCGGTTGGAACAGACCCATTGACTACGACAGCAGCACTGA
>JAJDFG010000473.1:0-155000 GCA_021039105.1 Scomber colias
TAGTAAACTCTGGAGTGTCTCTAGTATAGTGAGTGGTGAATGAGGGTTAGTAAACTCTGGAGTGTCTCTAGTATAGTGAGTGGTGAATGAGGGTTAGTAAACTCTGGAGTGTCTCTTGTATAGTGAGTGGTGAATGAGTGAGGGTTAGTAAACTCTGGAGTGTGTGTTGTATAGTGAGTGGTGAATGAGGGAGTGATTTCAGAAGCAGCATGTATAATTAGATGGTTTTAGTTACATTTAAACAGAACCACAAATTACTCTATAAAACTGGTTCCTTTTTCTCCTGTTGTTATTCTGAAACTGGGAATGTGTACTATGTGCTTTGCCAAAGTTGATTTGGATCATCTGTGCTCTCACAAAACAACAATAATATATAAATAATGGGTTTTTTGTTTCATTTGGATTAAATACTGATATCGTGAGGAAAGTCTGGCTTTATAAATACCAATCAACTCATTTCTTTTTCTGTTAGATGAGAAAAGGAGATCCAGTCCATTCTTTTGATGAAGGAATATTTTCAATACTTTCATGATTTCAGTCGAGACATCTTGATTCCTGATTCCAATGAACTGATCATCCAACAAAGATAGTTTAACTTCAAATGCAAAGTATTGTCTAAAGAAACGATAACTTCAACCTATTTAAGTATTACATTATCGATCAATCAAACTTTATTGATATAGCACCTTTCATACAGACTAGTGTAGTTCAAAGTGCTTTAAAATTAACTGATTGACAAGCTGATATTAAAAATATATATATAATTTGAAAAAAGGAATAAAAACAAAGAACAATTTAAAGATAACACTGGAAAACCAATGCAGGCAAGAGAAAATACCTGTACCTGAGGTCATGTGACTGTACCTGACATCATGTGACTGTAACTGAGGTCATGTGACTGTAACTGAGGTCACGTGACTGTACCTGACATCATGTGACTGTACCTGAGGTCATGTGACTGTACCTGACATCATGTGACTGTACCTGAGGTCATGTGACTGTACCTGAGGTCATATGACTGTACCTGAGGTCATGTGACTGTAACTGAGGTCATGTGACTGTACCTGACATCATGTGACTGTACCTAAGGTCATGTGACTGTACCTGAGGTCATATGACTGTACCTGAGGTCATGTGACTGTAACTGAGGTCATGTGACTGTACCTGACATCATGTGACTGTACCTGAGGTCATGTGACTGTACCTGAGGTCATGTGACTGTACCTGAGGTCATGTGACTGTATCTGAGGTCATGTGACTGTACCTGAGGTCATGTGACTGTACCTGAGGTCATGTGACTGTACCTGACATCATGTGACTGTAACTGACAGCACGCAAGAGAAAATAAAAAATGATAAAAATGCTTTAAAATGTAAATAAAATAAGTTAAAATAAATAATTAAATACATGAGTAAAATAAGAGAGATAAGAAGATGAAGTTTAATAAAATCTGGACTTAAACTAGGTTAAGAAAGAGACAATGGGAATTAGAGAAATAAAATTGATAAGAAGATACAACTATAGAATGATAAGATAAATATATCATTCATGTGGAGTCATGTTTCTGTCCGTTTAACGTATGAATTCTTATGAGAGCTTGTTTATTGACAATAGATGGCTGCTGCTACTGTTGGGAATTGGTTTGACGGATCAGACATCAAATGTGACCAAAACAATGAGTGATCACAGACTTTAACGCTCTGTAGTGGTTTTATCAGTATAGGAGTAACCCCCCTTTAACATCACACACAGTCATTTCATCTGATTGTGTGTGATGTTAGAAAGTATTGATGATGCTTTAAGCTTTCTCTCTCCCAGTCAGTATTCATACGTAGAACAGCGTGCACGCATCATCGGGAAAATCACCTCCCATAGCTTCACTGTCACACTCATTTACTGGATGTTCTCTAATTCGGTCTCTGCGGAGCGTCGCTGTACATGAGGGGGTAGAACAGACTTTTCTCCTTCGTTTGGTGATAGTGGACTGACGAGAGCACAAACTGAACTACCCCGAGGCGTAGGACGAGCACATCTGAATGCACATTAATAGACTGCAATCTTAGTGTAAGATGGCAAACCACACACACACACACACACACACACACACACACACACACACACACACACACACACACAGTCACAGAGATTGTAGTTGTCCTTGAAAGTATTATACCTTCTCTCTCTCTCTCTCCGTCTCACTGTTTTTCTAAAGCTGCCTGCCTGAGCTGCATTTACCGCAGAGTCGGGTAAGAGAGTCGGGGTCAAGAGATCAGCTCAGTTCCAATGTCACTTTCTGTAATTTGTGTAATTTACAAACACAGACGTTTAAATTGACGCTTGAAGGCTCGCTCTCTTCACTCCTGACCTTGGAAACAGCAGGCTAAAATTCTCATTACAATGTCCGCTTGGTGTTTTTCAGAAGCTCGGAGACCCATCATTAAAGTGAAATAAATGTCACATATATTTTGTCTGGAGTTCAACACTGGTGAAGTTTGACACACACACACACACACACACACGCACACACACACACACACATTTGCAGCGTTGACCACTGTAACAGCTCTGACATTTGTTTGGAGCAGAGAGCTGCAGAGTCCAAAATGGAAGCTGTCATAGCTTATTAGTTGTTTTCTCTTTCCACTTTTATGTAACCCTGTCAAAGTAAGGAGCCATGGTTTTTTAGACAGTTATGAGACTGAGGTCATTGGTACAAATACACTTACAGAAAAGTTACCAAAATATCAGGACTGGCTAGCCTGAGCATGTTCCTGTCTGGCTAACGTTGACTGCCAGATGGAGCCGCCATTGTTGCCAACGTCATTTGGGTGTTTCAGCTTTTTATCACAAGACAGTCTGGCTGTGTTCGAAACCGCATACTACATACTTCTATACTACATACTATATACTTCTATACTACATACTTCTATATTACATACTACATACTTCTATACTACATAGTTCATACTTCTATACTACATACTACATACTTCTATACTACATACTTCTATACTACATACTACACACTTCTATACTACATACTTCTATACTACATACTACATACTTCCATCCTACACATTAAAGGACCAGATAGTAATCAGACCGTTTACACTGTAGTAAACTACACGATAACCCACAATGCATTTGGTTCCTACCCGAGCTGAAATCATCAGGCTGAAGCTGATTTCATTTTAGCTCTAACTCTTTAAATAAACCACTTTATCCACATTTATAACCTTTTTAGGAAGAAAGTAAAGTAGCCCTTTAGATGTTCTAATTTTTATTGTTTTTTAATGTTAGCATTTAGTGTTAAGTACTACTTTGCCTTGACTGTTTAATCACAGAATACTAACTTTTCCATTCTTGTCTTTGGCATTTTGTCTTAACTATGGGTGTAATACCATCTTTAACCACACAGACTGGCTGATATTTACCAGCCTTTACAATCCAGAGAGGTGCTGTTTCACATAATTGAAGAATCTGCTACACACAAGTACTATATATACAAATACATTTTGGACAGCAATCCTGTTCTGGCTTGCCCCTGCTCTTAACTCTCCTGTTGTCCTCGAGTCAAGGAAGGAAGGGAGGAGTAAGGGAGGAAAGAAGGAAGGGAGGAAGGAAGGAAGGAAGGGAAGAGGAAGGAAGGGAGGAGGAAGGAAGGGAGGAAATGAAAGGAAAGAAGGAAGGGAGGAAGGATGGAGGAAATAAGCAGGGAGGGAGGAAGGAAGGACAGAAGGAAGGAAGAAAGGGGGAAGGGAGGAAGCAGGAAGGAAGGGAGGAAAGAAGGATGGATGGAGGAAAGAAGGAAGGTAGGAGGGAGGAAAGAAGGGAGGTAGGAAAGAAAGAGAGAAGGAGGAAGGGAGAAAGGAAAGGAAGGAAGGATGGAGGAAGGAAGGAAGGAAAGAGAGAGGATGGAAAGAAAGAGAGAAGGAGGAAGGGAGGAAGGACAGAAGGAACAGTCCAAACAGACGTCCTCCCGGGTCAATTTGACCCGGGAGGACGACACGAAGGTTAAAAACAAATGTTACCTGCATTATAGGGGTGGAAGGTGGGGGCTGGTCAGAAGAGGGTCAAGGCTGTGCCAGACCAAAACAAAGGAGGCAACAAGCCAAAACTAAAAAAAGCATTGGCCAACAGGGGACACCCTCATTTCCACATGCAGGCAAAGTCAAGGGTGCATCAGTCTGTATTTTAGAGCAGACTTCAAATATTTAGTTTTACCCCCTGATAATAAAACTCATAGACTACCACTGACAACCTTCACCTAACATTTTCACTCACCACCAGCATGCAAAGTTGAGTGTTTTAAACCCCACATTAGACCATGAGACAATATATTCCACAGAGATAATTACATTAGATAATTATACAAACATAGAAAACACCACATACTGTAATACAGACATATCTGACTGCTGCACTGCACAGATTAAAACTCAACCATCAACTAAAGCTGAGTCACAATGGAGTAGGACATTAGAGGCTGACATCCAATTTATTATAAAAAAAGACAAACCATCCAGCTGAATTAACAGTGATAAACTCATGCGTAGTTATGGTCCATGGGACACACACACACACACATTTGCACAACACACAACCTCACACAAACACTGCAAAACAGACAGGGGCTGTTTGGTGGAGGAGTGAGACCTCTAGTGGTCAATCAGTAGCGGCGCAGCTCAATTTGTGCCACTGCAATATACTGTAATGAAAGCCACTGATCCATGGGCTACCTGCATTACAAACGGCTGACATCATCAATTTAACACACGCACACTGTATAAAAAACACCTGCTCCTATACTGCAGTGTTCACACATTACTTCATACCTATTCTATTATTATTATCATCACTTCCACAGCCTCTCTTACTCTCTCTTTCCCTTTATCTTGCCCCCTCTGTCCCGTCGCTGCCTAAAGATAAGGTGGAAAGGAGAAATATAGAGGATAAGCTATATGATTGCATGCTGTAGAGGTGAAAAGATAACACACACAAACACACAAACACACTCATATTCCAGCTGTTATGATCAGAGTAAGATGTAGATAAAGAAAGGGCATTTCCGTTAGTATAACATGCAATTACAGTGAAAGGACCTGCTGACATAACAACAAATAATAAGCAGAGTGTTTTCGATGACAAATGTGCAGGTCAGCAGAAGTTTGCAAGTTTACAGAATGCAGCAGATGTGCAATGTAAGCAAAAACCAACAAAGTAATGGTACAGAATCTTTTCCTTTCTTTCTTTCCTATTTTTCCCACATGATGAAACATGCCATGTTGCAGGTTCAATATTGCATGTACAAAAAAAAAATTCCATGGCAGGTCTAATCACACATGAGAGCTGACAGCTTAGTATACTCGCCACATCTGCACCACTATGATAAGCTGGAAAATAATGACACCAAACAAGAAGAGTGTTGTTGCTTCAATCTCACAAAAGGCCTAAAAGGTTGATTAACTTTGCAGTTGAGATTTGTCTTTTTGAACCATAACCCTTCAACACCTGAGATGATCAAACTGCTGGTGTTATATTTGAAAAATGATGGCGAGGGAGATGAGCTGAAGACAGTAGAAATGTCTAGTCTTTTTATGGAAAATGAGGAGAGGCCCATAACTCATTAATGTACTTGCTTGTAGTTAGCTTTAATGGAGCTGCAGAGCCATTGTAGTTGCACATGCATGTTCTACCTGAGCTATGTTGAGCTACTTGTATTTTACTATTTCCATTTCATGCTACTTTACACAGGCCACAGTCAGTCAAGATAGGAAACAAAACCTTGAACACCACCACAATGATTATCGGCTCCTCCCACTTCTGCTCACCCAGCTGACACATCATGACTGTGCTGCCAAGTCCAGCTCCAACCACATCGACCAATTCACCGATGACACGACAGTGGTTGGTCTTATCACTAACCATGTTGAATCACATTACAGAGAAAAGGTCAAAGACTTGATCATGTGGTGCATCGACAACAACCTCCCACTAAGTGTTAAGGAAACTAAGGAGATGGTTGTTGATTTCAGAAAAGGCCGTACACATGGCAGTCGCTCTTAACTGGTCCATTGCTTGTAGTTAGCTTTAATGAGCTGCAGAGCCATTGTAGTTGATCTGTTCAAGCTGGAACACATGCATCTACCTGAGCTACTTGTATTTTACTATTTCCATTTTACGCTACTTTACACAGGCCACAGCCAGTCAAGATAGGAAACAAAACCTTGAACACTACCACAATGATTATCAGCTCCTCCCACTTCTGCTCACCCAGCTGACACATCATGACTGTGCTGCCAAGAGCAGCTCCAACCACACTGTCAGATTCACCAATGACACGACAGTTGGTCTTATCACTAACAATGTTGAAACACATTGCAGAGAGGAGGTCAAAGACTTGGTCATGTGGTGCATCGACAACAACCTCTCCCTAAGTGTTAAGAAAACTAAGGAGTAATTGTTGATTTCAGAAAAGGCCGTCATGTGCACACTCTGCTGACCGTCAATGGAACCACTGTTGAAAAAACCAGCAGCACCAAAGCCCAGCCGCACCTCCACTTCCTGCAGAGACTAAGAAAAGTAAACTCCAATCCATCCATCGAGAGCATCTTAACACACTGCATCACTGTCTGGTACCCTGCAGAGAACAATGAGAGCAGCTGGGAAGATCACAGGTGTCTCTCTTCCTTCCATAGAGAACATTTATACAAAAATGTGTGTCAGAAAGGCCTCCAACACGATGCCTGGCCACATTTTCGAAACGATTAAATCCTTCTGCTCCCCTTTTCCAAAAACGCATTTTTATCTTTAAGTACATGTATATTCCAACGTCTATTCCTAAAACCTTTCAGTGAATATTTCTAAGTCAGCTCACAATTACATAAGTACAATACTAGACGATTGACAAGACTTCACCCTCCTCAGTATCGTATTACCCTTGGTATATTCACACCTACAGTAGGAGTGTTAATTTCCCCACCAACATCCTAGCCAGCAGATTTCATCCATGTAATTCCTCGGAACTGCAAATCTAGTTTATTCATTATTTCTGTATTATTTCACAATGGCTGTAATGCAATTGTATTGGGGGAAAAAATACATAATAAAGGTATTGCATTGATATTCTTTGAAAGATGGTGTGTCTTATTTTTCTTACAGAGTATTTCGATTTTGCTTTGTTTTACAATCACTGGGTCACTGGTAAGTAGCTTTATGGGTATATAACATCACATATCTGTTTAAATTGGTGTTAGACTAACGTTACACATAATGTCACACATCATATCCATTCAGTTGGCAATTTTCGGATGGGCTAATAGTCGGGGGCTTGAGCTGTTGCCTCTCTAACATTAGTTATATTTGAGGCTCCATGGAATAAACTAGCATTCAAGCACAAAGTAATATTGTGTGTGTGTGTGTGTGTGTGTGTGTGTGTGTGTGTGTGTGTGTGTGTGTGTGTGTGTGTGTGAGAGAGAGATACAGAGAGGTGTAGGACAAAGGTATCCTAGGTAGTGTATGTGTAAAAGATGGTGGTAGCAAAAGCCACAGTGAATGAGATAGTTATACATTTATTTTTCCTCTGTGAAGAGCGACAAAGAAGAAGAAAGAGGCTGTGTGTGACCCCTGTAGTGCTGGAAATAAATCCCCCAGTTATTTTACTGTTACCACAAACGAGCTAAAGCTAAGCAAAGTGAGCTAGCATTATACTAGAGGTCCCTTACTATGGTTCAGAGGCTATGAGCTGGTGGAGATAATAGTTATGTCCAGACATTGTGATATTTTTGAATAATTTAGAGAAGTTGCATAGCGTTAGTTCAGTAAGTCATGGTAACATGGCTAACGTTAGCAATAAGCATTGTAAAATAGCAACAGAGCAAGGAATAGGTATGTTTACGACTAGTGCTGTGTGTTATCACATTGTATCCACATAAGACAGCAGAAAGGGAGAGAAGTGAGTATGACATTTTTATGGCTTGGGTTTGGCCTGTGTAATGTTAGTTCATCAAACACAGTAAAGCTGTCAGGGCAGTACACATAATAATAACTATAGTGCTACGGCTAACCATGCTTTACTGGACTATTCCTTGCTATCAGAAACTTTTGACTAACTGTAAAGTATGATATTTGTGTCCTAAAAAAAAGTTAAAAAAAAAAAGCTATTGCAATGGTGATGAAATACTGTGACTCTTACTTTGATAGAGATGAGTTAGTGAGTTGTTTTACACTGTTTGTATGTGTTATGTGTTTTTATATTGTTTTTTATTTGTTTATTATTATTTATTTGCTATTTTGCACTGCCAAGAACTGCACTTAATTTCTTTGTACCTGTTACAATGACAATATAGATAGTCTGCTTCTGATAGACTTATTGGTCTTACAACGACGTGTGCAGCAATTATAATATAATGTTATAATTTTATTAAGAACAACACATTTGGTATTAGCTATATCAGAGACAATTCATGCACAAAAACCAAAATGTCACAGCTGTTTGCCAGTAGTGCTAGTAAGGCCGCGTACTTCGAAGGATGCAGCGTCTGAATTGGGACACACCTATTGTCAATGTGTAGTTGTTACCATGGCGACTATGTTCAGTTCGTTCCTTTTGAACTACTAGCAGTTAGCTAACGTTAGCATCGGAAAGCTAATGACAAGTGTTACACTACATTACAAATATGTTACTAATACATTACTCTCACTTGCATAATGTACTTACTTGGCTATTGACGTCGCAACATCCGGTTACATCCTCAGTCAGCTGTTTGGTGAGTCAGTTTTATTTTGAAGAAACTCCAGGTCCATTTGTTTTCTCTTCTTACATATATGGCCCTAATATGCCATCGTAGAAATGTAGGCTGTAGATTAGTTAAAATTTACTTACGATTTTTAGGTTAATGTGCAGTGATGATAAAATATTGTAACGAACTGGGCATGTTACTGTTTTGTGTTTTATAAATTTGAGAGTTTGAGCCAGATTCTGTTCTGTTCAGTTAAGCGCTGGTTTTTCCGAGTGTCTGTGAACGCGTCTTGAGAGTGAGACTTGCAGCTAGCTTGTAGGTGTGTTTGTTGTTGTTAGCCTCTGCATAAGAAGACGGCAGCACGTGTGTGGCTAATGAGCTACTGATGTTAGGCTTTTGTTGTTTTCGCGTTGGCTACGGCCCACAGTAGCCTGTGTAACAATCAAGAATAAAGAGCCAGCTAAACCGGCTAACGTCTCGTCGTGTGGTTATTGAGGGACGTTACAATAAAACAGTATAAGAATGTAAGGTATGGCGGAGCAGGTGGACCTAAATGCAGAAACTGGAAAATGTAGTGTATTGGTCAACACGGGGGAAACTCAACACCGAGGCTAATCAAACAGAGACTCAGACAGCAAACCAAAACCTATATAGACAAGGGCTGATTACAAACAGGACACAGGTGAGTGAAACGTGAGGAAATCAACTGAGGCGGGAAAACACCGGAAGTAAAAATGACCGCTCACACACGGAGAAAATCTTTCAAAATAAAACCGGAAGTAACACAATAGAAACGACAGGAAGGATGTGACAGAGAAATTCTGCAATGAAACTTACTTTTCCCACAGAGATAATTTATTGTATGATTAAAATTTGAAAAAAAAATACATTTTTACTTAAGAAATTCTAGCACACAGTGAATCTTAATATTACAATGTAGAATATGTTAGTTAATGTTAATTTACTCTATGGTTGTAAAGCAGGAGGTTCATATGAGGTGTACTATCATGATGGGCACTGGTCAGGATGCATGAAAACAAGACCATGAAACTCAACTTCACTCACTCTCAAGAGGTTTATTTCAATAATCTGTATTGTTGCAGTGAATGAACAGGGAAAAGAAAAGAAAAGACACACATGGATCTCAATATCATGTCTGCCTCCCCATGTGTAGGTGAAAGACAACGAGCAAAAAGGAAGGCTGTCTTTAAGTAAGGCTTGAGTGTTCAGGTGAAATCAATCAAGATAATCAGGGGTAAGCCAACCAACATATCAGTGAGAAGGAAAGGTGAAGACAGGAAGTGAAGTGGGGGAAAGGAAGTGGAATAAATAAAAGAAAAATAGTGAATCTTTACTACAATGGTCTTCAGACACTAAATTTACACGTCTCGTCTTTAACCCTAAAACTAATTCTATGCACCTTATGGAGAAAAAATAAAACACTGGATATAGGCTACATTGATGCATCAGTATTAACATGTCATAATATAATATATAATAAGATTATATGTAGAGGGAACCATTCTTCTGCAGAACAAGTAGTTATTTGAATACACTAGTATATTTTACAATACCAAAAAGTTCATTTTTTGAATGAATATATTGTTGCGAACACTTACATAATTATGCCATGGATGTACATTTACATTTTAGGATGATTTTTTACATTTTAAAAACATTTTTAATCAGGACAGTCACACTGAATGACATTTTGACATTTTACAGCTCAATAACTCCTTTAATTTGGTACTTTGACACACACATACTGCTGGGTGAAAGAAGGGTAAGAGGCCAATGTTTTAATATTACATTTATAAGTTTTTTTTATTTTTATTTTTATTATTATTTTACATCACTAAATTTACTGTACATGTCTCGTCTTTGATCCTAAAACTACTTATATGCACCTTATGGAGTAAAAATTGATGCATCAGAATTAACATGTAATAATGTAATATATAATAATAATATATAAGTCAAAATAATGTATAAGTTAAAACCATTCTTTACCATAGTTATTTAAATACACACTTTAATAATAGTTGAAATTGAGTGCTGGACCTTTACTTAAAATGAATCGTTTTTACATGAATTTATACCTTTATACTTTCAAGCAAATAATATGAATAACCGAGGCTATATCTTCCACCACGTGTGCTGCATGCTTCTCTATAGACTGGGATAAGAAGCAGCTGATCTGTCTGATCTGTTTCTATGGATTAGGTCTGACTACATAAGCCTGAACAGAGGCAGATAGTAGAGACACAGACCAGAAGAGGACAGCAGTCTCCAGTCACGCAGCATCATCACTCAGACTGAAAGCTGAAGCGGACCATTTACACCTTTTATTACACCGTTGCTCCTGCGTGTTATTTACCTTTATCTTATCTGCCTGTTAAACCTAACACCGCCCAAACCCCAGCCTGCATCCTTCATCTCAAGCGGTTTATTAACACTGCACGCTGTGTTTTTTTGGATGTGTCGTCCGGCTGCAGCGGTGTTTGCGGTGCTGTCCGCCTGCCTCTGGTACGGTCCGCCTCTGTGCGCGGCCGGGAGAAGCCAGAACCTCAATTACCGGCCGGTCATCGGTAAGATTCAACCCCATTAACAGCTGTGCGTGTCCGGCTGCGCGTGTCGGATTATGATTTCACTTATGTAACTATCATCGGGAATGTTCGAGAAAAAGGTGTATGTGTGTGTGTGTGTGCGCGCGTGCGTGCGTGCGTACTAGGCAACCTGTATTAGGTTGTCAAGACAGTAACCAACGTTTCTCTCTACTGTATTTCTTCTGCTTCCTGGTGTGTTTGTGTATTCCTGTGTATATTTATTATTATTAAGGTTGTGTTTCAACGCAAAAAATACCACAAGACACATATATAGTAATATATTTGAGCAGATTAGAGCAGTGAGTAAGAGGTATGAATGGATGAAAGGCTGCTGCAGTTATGTTTGATTTGTCTTTCCGTGATGTTGTGTCATGATAAACAGGGAGAGGTATGTTTACAATGAGGGTGACGTATGTTTATTTTATCAACCATACTCGAACAGGAGTTTCAGGTTGGTCTGCATATCTTTGTACCTTTGAGTGAATTATGTGAGCAGAGGGACTGTAAGCTACTTGAACCTTATTTCTGGCCTGTAGTGTAGACACATTAAAAATGGACTTTCTTGATAAGCATCAGGGTGTTGGGACATTAAAACATTGCAGGCTTGAATGAATCTACTTGAATCATCGTGGTTAGAAGAACTCAACAAAGTTCCCAAACCAAGGCCGTGACTCATGACTTGTGGTAATGAGTAAAGTACATTTGTGTTACATTGTACTGTGATACTGGACTCAGACTGTGTCACCTTGGTAACTTGTTTGTTTGGCAGCAGGGTGTCTAAAAATACTTTGTACTGATCCAGAAAGAAGTGGTATCTCATGAGTATCTTTCACTGTGTTCTAATTCAGATTAAAAACACTTGTTAAACTGAGTGTATTGTGCAGTTTTGGAGTATGAAAATACACCAAATGCTGAATAAGTCCTCTCTATTCTTCCTTTAAGTTGTATAGTTATATTAATTATTTATTGTGTGTGTGTGTGTGTGTGTGTGTATGGGCGAAGGTGGTTATTTTGTGTTAGTAAACTGCATTTACAATGAATATGAATCATGATGTAATATTCTAGAGACCTTTCTGGAAAACCCAAAAGGAGGCACACACTCTTTAGGGAGACACACGTGTCACAAGACTGAACAAGTCAATACCTGCAGGTCATGTGATCTCTTGAAAACTGCTTTGGTGTTTTTCTCCTCAAAACCATTGAGTGTAAAGAATTCTTCAACCATGCAGCATTAACATTTATATGTATCTGTGTTATAATGTTATCTGCTTTCTGTCTTTTCTAGGTGTGTTGGCACAGGAAAATCTTCCAGGTGACCAGTTTGCACGTGGCTCCTCTTACATCGCCGCCTCATACGTCAAATACCTGGAGGGGTCTGGGGCCAGGGTTGTTCCCATCAGGTAGGGACCAGGTGGAAGCCCCTCAGTAATACCTGTTTTATGTAAGAGCATTGCTGGATTAACTTGTCAAAGGGACCCTGGGGCCAAGTTCTTGTTGATGGGTCTCCACCAGTAATTAGACCGAACCCTTAACTGCATTCTGATGTAAACTAGCATTAGCCGCGTTTCCACTGCAGGAGTTCCTGGTAAAAGGAGGGGGTAGGAACTTCTACAGGGACCGTCCTCTCACTTGACCCTCTCAGTGGCCGTGTCTCCACTGCAGAGTAGGACCCCTCGGTGACGTCAAGAGTTTTGATCGCCACGTAATCGTTGTGCGATTACAAACCTCCTCTGAATCTCTTCGGTGCTGTAGACGGCAATCAATTCCTGCACCTCATCGTCGGTCCATTAGTCGTACATCTTCTTGCTGTTTTCTTGTTGTTTACAGCGGTGTCTGTGAGGCTAATGCTCCCCTTCTGCTGGATTTTAAAAATGCTGATTGTTTTGGTGCTTTCTGATGGTGTCAGAGTCTGCTCTAGGTTTAGCCAATCAGCGCCGGGCTTTTCAGGGCCAACGGAGTACCTACCCTGGAGTAGGTACTCCATTGGCCCCCTTAAAAGTTCCTGTAAATGGCCCTGTGGGGGAGGTTCCTGCAGTGGAGACACACACCAACCGGGCCAGCCCCATAAAATTACCCCGAAGTTCCTGCAGTGGAAACTCGCCTATAGAGTTTTCCTGTTGTGCCTCCTTTTTCTGGGCAAAATGTGAAGTATAACAACAAAGAACCCATGTAGTTTTTAGCTAGAGTTACAAACAATGCTTACATTTACACTAAGTTATCACATTTAAAGACTTTCATGTTTAGAACAAACAAGAGTGCAGGAAGTTGGGAACATTGAGTTTCTGAATGTTAGATTAAAACCAGCGACTTCAATCTCTACAGTATCAGTATCAGTATCAGTAGATAGTGATTCTGTGTGATGTGAAAGAGTTTCATAGTGACAAAGCCACAGAGAATTATCATCAGATCCTCAGCTCTTCAGAGGCTTTTATCCCTTTTATTATCACTATCTTTCCTGTTTTACTCTACTCCACTACTACAGAGAGCTACTACTACAGTGCTCTCATCAATTGTCAACCACAGCTGCTTTCAGTAAAGACACTGTAGAAGGCTGTCATATAATATCTCATCATCATACTTCTTTCTTGGCAAGCTACAGACAGTCATACCCCTCTCATTGCATGGTGACCGCCCACAATCAGACCAGCCCACAAAATCAGCACCATGACTGATACTGCTGTGAGTGGAATAAGGGTCACAATTTGAAAGCTTGTCTTGGTGGGAGTTAATGCACTTTTTGTGGTTTTTAGGTAGAAATTCTTAATAAAAGGTCTCACTGGCATTGTTATAAAGAAAGCAGTGTGTCTGCTGATGGTTATAAGGGATTATCTTTGAATGCACACACAACATGTGACTTTGTAGCAGTACAATGCTCAGTACAGATGTGATTATAGTCTTATTTAATTATTTAGGGCATTTTAAAAAGCAACTATAACTGTAAAAATAAGTCAAAGCAGTTTAGCAATTCAAAGTTTTCATACATCGTTGAAATCTTCATGCTGGAATTCATCATAAGACTATAAGGATTATAAATACAGAAATGTGTGCTCATAAAGATCTGCTTTCCTTTTTACTGAAGAGAAGTTAGAGAGACTAGTGTTGAATGTAGAGGCTTATATGAATCTATGTTTTCCTAGTAGTTAGGATGAAATGCAGAGTCACAGTGTGTCCATTGTGTTATCTGCACACTTGTAATTTTTTGCACATTATCAGCTGTTTAGATGTGGCATAAGTCATATTTATCAGGATATGAACAATATTTGCTTTTCAACATCAGAGGAGGGATTCCTTTTATAGGAATCCTGCTAGAGAAATACTAAAAGAGCATTAAATCCTGATTTGAAACCTTCATTGAACTGTGATCCCCTATCTGAGTCACAGCCATGTCAGTCATGGTGCCTAACAACTGATGAGGTTTGATGGAGGCGGAGCCGGTGCAGATGAGAGGGATGTCTGTCAGTAGTTCACCTAGAAAGAAACATAATGAGTTATATTAAAACCGCCTTTTGATCAGACCAGCCCTCAAAATCAGCACCATGACTGATACTGCTGTGAGTGAAATAAGGATCACAATGTGAAGGCTTGTCTTGGAGGGAGTTAATGTACTTTTAGTGGTTTTTCAGTAGAATTTCGTTATAAAGGGTCCCACTAGCATTGTTAAAGTGAAAGAAATGTTTCTGTTTATGGTTATAAGAGATTATCTTTGATTGCACACACAACATGTAGCAGGACAATACTCATTACAGATTTGACTATAGTCTTTTTTAAATTATTGTGGGCATTTTAAAAAGCGACTATAACCTTAAAAATGAGTCAAAGCAGTCTAGAAATTCAAAGTTTTCATACAGCGTTGAAATCTTCATGCTGGAATTCATCATAAGAATCTAAGGATTATAAATACAGAAATGTGTGCAGATAAAGATCTGCTTTCCTTTTTACTGAAGAGAAGTTAGAGAGGCTAGTGTTAAACACAAGGGCTTATATAAATCTATGCATGTCTTAATACATAGTTAGGTTGAAATGCAGAGTGAGAGTGTGTCCATTATGTCATCTGCACACTTCCAAGACCTTGCACATTATCAGCTGTTTAAATGTGGCATAAGTCATATTTATCAAGATATGAATAATATTTACTTTTTAACAACAGAGGAGGGATTCCTTTTATAGGAATCCTGCTAGAGAAATACTAAAAGAGCATTAAATCCTGACTGAAACCATATCTGAACTGTGATCCCCTATCTGGCTCACAGCCATGTCAGTCATGGTGCCCAACAACTGATGAGGTTTGATGGAAGCGGAACAAATGAGAGGGATGTCTGTCAGTAGTTCACCTAGAAAGAAACATGATGAGTTATATTAAAACTGCCTTTTGTCTGTTAATGCACAATTTTTTTTTTTTAATTTTTTTTTTACATCTTAAAATATTAAAGTCATATATCTGTGAAGGTACTTTGAGATACATATTAGATGTATTGTTGAAGAGAAAGCAATGTGTCTGCTGATGGTTGTAAGGGATTATGTTTCATTGCAGACACAACATGTGACTTTGTAGTAGTACAATACTCACTACAGACTTTTTTAGTTGTTGTGGCCATTTTTTAAAAATCAACTGTAACCTTAAAAATGAGTCAAGGCAGTCTAGCAATTTTCATAAATCAAGGGTCTAAGGATTATAAAGAAATGTGTACTCATAAAGATCTGCATTCCTTTTTACTGACGAGAAGTTAGAGAGGCCAGTGTTAAATTATAAAGGCTTATATGAATGCACATTCTCCTTAATACATATACAGTACAGGGTTAAATGCAGAGTCAGAGTGTATCCATTGTGTCATCTGCTCATTTGTAATACCTTGCACATTATGAGCTGTTTAAATGTGGTAAAGTCATATTGATCAAAATGTGAACATTATTTACTTTTCAACATCAGAGGAGGGATTCCTTTTATAGGAATCCTACTAGAGAAATACTTAAAGAGCATTAAATCCTGATTTGAAACCGTCATTGAACTGTGATCCCCTATCTGAGTCACAGCCATGTCAGTCATGGTGCCCAACAGCTGATGAAGTTTGATGGAGGCGGAGCTGGTGCAAATGAGAAGTATTTATGTCAGAACTTTGTAGTAGTACAATACTCACTACAAACTTCTTTAGTTGTTGTGGCCATTTTTTTAAATCAACTGTAACCTTAAAAATGAGTCAAGGCAGTCTAGCAATTTTCATAAATCAAGGGTCTAAGGGTTATAAAGAAATGTGTACTCATAAAGATCTGCATTCCTTTTTACTGACGAGAAGTTAGAGAGGCCAGTGTTAAATGTAAAGGCTTATATGAGTTCATATGACACATTTAATGTACTTTTTGCTTAATATATATACAATACAGGGTTAAATGCAGAGTCAGAGTGTGCCCATTATGTCATCTGCACACTTGTAATACCTTGCACATTATGAGCTTTTGAATGTGATACAACTCATTTCTATTAGGATAAGAACAATATTTGCTTTTTAACACCAGAGAAGGGATTCCTTTTATAGGAATCTTGCTAGAGAAATACTAAAAGAGCATTAAATCCTGATTTGAAACCTTAATTGAACTGTGATCCCCTATCTGAGTCACAGCCATGTCAGTCATGGTGCCCAACAGCTGATGAGGTTTGATGGAGACGGAGCCGGTGCAAATGAGAGGGATGTCTGTCAGTAGTTCACCTAGAAAGAAACATGATCAGTTATATTAAAACTGCCTTTTGTCCATTAATGCAAAATGTTGTTTTTGTACATCTCTTAAAATATTAAAGTCATATATCTATGAAGGTACTTTGAGATACATATTAGATGTAATGTATGCACAGTAATAGATTAAAGACAGAAGAGGTGTCATGCCTTACCATAGTCCTATTCTTCTTTGTCTGTGTCATAATAGTGATTATTAATAAAATAAATGGTATTAGACCTGAGTAGTAATACAGATTAAATACCTGTGAAGTTTTGAGATTATATGAATTCAAATGAAAAATGTCTAAATTTCCATTCATGCATGATCATTTTTCATTGTTGGCCATGCATGAAATGTCTCTGTGTGTGTAGACGTTTATCTCCTGCTTCAAACCAGAATGATTCATTACATGGTCCATTGTCTTGGATACTTAATGGCTTTAACCATTATCTGTCTTTCTCTTCATTATTTGCTCACCAGAATCAATCGCACAGAAGAAGAATATGCAAAGATATTCAACTCAATAAATGGGTGAGTTCACCAAGGTTCTTTGGTTTTCTGCTTTGTGGAGCTCTTTTATGACACGCTGGCTGTGTTTTGCTGCCGTGAACCCAAAAATGACACAAATCAAGAAGTCTCTGCCAGGCTGCTGCTTTACATTGTTCTACAGGTTTTCATTCATTCGGCATTTAGTCATATTCACAATAGAAAAATAACATAAAAAGCTGTGATTAAAACACTTACATTATAGTAGATTTGTTGCTAAATCTGGTCAGAAGCTCTAACAGCAGGATGTAGCATAATTTGCTAGCTAAAAGGTTGACAGGCTATTAAGGTCAATCAGCAATTTTTCATCATGAGGGAAGATTAATATAAACATTAGATTTGTGCCATAAGTGATGTTAATGGGGAACGTACCTATGTTCCCCGGGTCCTATGTTCCCTGATCGCGGCTAACTCGGTTGCTAGCTCAGCGGCTAACTCCGCTGTTAGCTCGGCGGCTAACTCGGCTGCTAGCTCGGCGGCTAACTCATCTGCTAACTCGGCGGCTAACTCAGCTAACTGGCTAACTGTAGACAGGATCATCCCTATGTTCCCCGGTCACATACAAAGCGGGGAACATAGGGATGATCCCATGCTAATGTTAGCTTATGAGGCACACTACATTAGTTACTGTTATACAAGCCAAAACAATATAATTAGCTGATTGGATGAAGTGGTTATCAGGCAAAGAGGGTGACAACATGTTGTATTTATGGGTTTTAATACTTTATTGCCCTTTTAACATAATTGATAGGAATTTGGTTTGGCGAGCTCACACAGAACAAGAACCTAAATGATCATATTTGTCATGTTTAGACACGTGTATAAGATGTGAAAAAGTGATATTAACCACGATTAGCTTCCTAGCAGCATTTCCCTGCATGCTAACTAAATGTTTAACATGTTTAACGTGTCTGCTCAGGTTGCTGCTGCCGGGAGGAGATGTAGACATTCAGACATCCCAGTTCAGTCGAGCCGCAAAGATCTTTTATAACCTCGCTCTGAAGGTAATACTTGGATAACCGACTTACAAGATGACGTGACATCTCAGTATGAGTGGGGGTTTTTTTATACTGATGTAATTCCAATGTAAGTGATGGGGGAGAAAATCCACTGTGCAGCAGTAGTAATACAGTCTGAAGCTTCAGCAGTCGAAGTTAGATAAGTGGGTATCTTTCAAATATAGTCTCTTTTTTTTTTCTTTTTTTTTTTATATAGAAAGAAATTCCCTTTTTTGTTTCCCAGATAGTCCCACCCACCAATCACTTAACAACCTGGCCCCCACCTACCTCACAGACCTGCTCCACCATTACACCCCCTCCCGTGCCCTCCGATCCTCAGAGGGAAATCTCCTTACCCTACCCCCTCGGACGAAGCACCGAACTTGGGGGGACAGAGCCTTCTCCGCTGCCACCCCCCCCCACCCCCACCCTCTGGAATTCACTCCCTAAACCCATCACAGACTGTACAGACCCCCATACCTTCAAATCACTTCTAAAACACACCTTTTTAAACTGGCTTTTAACCTGTAAACTGTTCTTTTATCCTCTTTTCATTTTGATATTTCCTACCACTTGGGGGCAGCAAAAACAAGTTGAGTCTTCTCATTTTATGTCGTTTTTACTTGTAAGCGTCGTTGAGCACTTGTAAAAGCGCGTTATAAATAATATGTATTATTAATATTATGTGATCCTTGATGGGCTACAGTGGAGGGATAGTAAAAAAAAGAGAGAGAGGGATTGATTGTGTGCAACTGTATGAAAGTGAAGCACTTGGGTTGTGGGTGAAAGTTTAATTTAAAAACTGGCATTACCTTCTCGTTGCTCACACTCTTTTCCCCCCGCAGGCCAACGATGCTGGAGACTACTTTCCTATCTGGGGAACTTGTCAGGGTTTCCAGCAGCTGACTGTCCTCACAGCCAATAAAAACCTGCTGACCCTCACTGATACCAAGGCTGTGGCTCTACCTCTCACTCTCACACCAGGTATACTTCTCTCTTCCTCCCCAGCAACCTTTCATCATAAAGAGGAACACTTTGTTTTTCTGTTCTCCTATTCTCTTTGCTTCTAGGCTTTTTTTCTCAGTTTACACTAATTTCCTTATCTATTCTCACACAAACCCATGTTATTTCTTCCTTTTCCACTTCTTGGCTCAAAGATGTTTCTCAAGCCTTCAAACTTCCTGGTTGATAAGTCTGTTTCTCACAGGAAGCTGTTGCTACAAACCTGTCTAACTGCTGTTACTCAGCAAGAGAGCTATTTTAGACCTGAAACTGTGAGATGCACCAGTTCCTTCGTCGTGAACTAGGAACATTATATAATAAAATTTCCTTTTGACATTTAGTGTGGGATTTCTTTTATAGAAATCCTCCTGGAAAATTACAAAAAGAGCAATTAATCCTACCTGCCTCTTCTTTACCACTGGGACTCCTTTTTGACTCACAGCAGTATCACCCATGGTGCGATGTAGGGTGATGTGGGTGGAGCCAATGCAAATAAGATGGGCAATTTGGTGTTACTTCATTCACTAATGTTTGTATGCATTACCTGGACAAGGAGAAATGCATGTTAATAGAAAGTGTAAATGGAAGTTGTAACAGGATCAGATTGGTCAGACCACATTTGGAGCTGGTAAGGTTTGCATTGTGATCAGATGTCAGCCAGGTATAAATACAATTTACATTGCGTGATCATTTCCCATAAAGTTGAAAGGTCACTTATCTCCACCTCTCCTAACCCTAACCCTCTTCTTTCGAGTTAAAGCACACAGAACATAAGTTATAAATAGTAGCAGAAGCTCAAAGTTCTCCATTACAAAAAATGAGTTAGGAATTAATGGTATTCATTTATTGTGGCAGTTAACCAGGAACAATGTTATCATATATCATCTCTGCCTAGTTTATTTGCATATTTCAGATCTGATCATATTGCAGGCAAACTTCAGCAAACATGAATACAAAGACCACATTTGTAGCTGGCCAGGTTTGCATCACCATCAGATGTCAGCCAGGTATTAATACAATCTGCATAGTGTGATCATATTTTGTAGACAAAACACACACACAACACAAGTTATGAGTAATAGTGTTTTATGGTTTGTTTGTTCTTTAGTTATTTTAATACAATTATTTTAGTATTTAATTCCTGTTAATTGTTTTATGTTCCAGTGTTGTTTTAAAGTGATATATAAATAAAGTTGAAGTAATGCAGAAACTCAGAGTCAAAAACAGAGTTAGGAAATAATGACATTCATTCATTGTAGTAGTTGCCATGATCAGGAACAAGTTTATCATATGTCAACTCTGCACAGTTTATTTGCACATTTGAGATCTGATCACATTGCAAGCAAACTTCAACAACGAAGAAGAAGTGATTCCTGTTGGACTCACAGCAGTTCCGCTCATGGTTTTCTGTGTGGTGAAATGTGGGTGGATCCTATGCAAATGAGAAAGGAAATCACTTTCAGTAGCACACAAGCCTAAATGTCAGGGTAAATTTAAGTTCTGCCAAGTTTTTAATACAGCCACATTTGTGTTATCTCTAAATTAAGTTGAAGGAGTAATCATTAAACCATACTCTGTGTAGTCGCTCCTCTTCTAATCCAACTGTCCAAAGACTTCACTATAGCATTAATGATGCTAAATCTTGTAGATCTTCTATATACATCTTGCAAAGACTTTTCATTATCTCTATTGTGTTCCTAAATTTTCTGAACATCACTATTTCATTGTCAGCGGCCCAATCCAGCCGTTTGTTCCGAGGGTTTCCGAAGGATCTGCTGCAGTCTCTGGCTGAGGAAAACATCACTTCCAACTTCCACAGCTGGAGTCTGTCTATGCAGGTATTTTCTGCTCCACTTGATTTTTTCCCCCTTCTTCAGATCATCAAACAAACGAAAACTAAGTCTCAGTCTTTTGACACCGTTCTCATGTCAGAATTAGTGGGGCTGTGCATAATCATCATTATTCAACTGAGTGTAAAACCACAAACACCTGTTCTAAAGCATTTCCCTATTTGTAAAAGCCACTACAAGTAGCTGTTCCCATGAAGACCATGACTTGTCAAATCATACTTCTCTTATTTAACAGCTTGTATTGAGTTTGAAGGCATGGATGGGGGTTGAACCCATGATCTTTGGTTTACAAGACCAACGCCTTACCACTTGGCCACCATGCCTCGACACACACAGTGAGGGGAGAGCTCGTTAAGTTGTGGTTTGATATACTAACAAGGTATTGCCATTGTAACCCAAAAACCATGTGCAATTATACATTATACAAACCTTCGACATTAAAAACTAATTTTTTAATCGTCAAAACTATATCCAGTGTGAAAGACGTTGAATTGTGTAGAGCTTAGGGCTGTTTAATTAAATAAAGCCATTAATTGTGTTCCAATCTATTGGTGCAGACAGACCATAATTTGCTTCCCATACATGACCAGACACATTTGCTTCCGGTTGTGAATTGACCCACCTCCTTTACTTTGCTTAAAGTTCAATGTGGTCGAATCCTGACTTTTGAAATTGACTCCCCATATTGTCCAGTCAGTTTAACCCTCCTGTTGTCCTCGGGTCAAGAAAGGACAGGAGGAAGAAGTAAGAAGGAAGGGAGGAAGGAAGGAAGCAAGGAAGGAAAGAGGGACTGAAAGGTGTAAAGAGGGAGGGAAGGAGGAAGGGAGGAAGGAAGGAAGGGAGTAAGGGTGGAAGGAAGTGATGAAAGAAGTATGGAAGGAGGGGGGGGGGCAAAGAAAGAGGGAAGGAGGGGAAGAATGAAGGAAAAATTAAAGAAAGATGGAGGAAGGAAGGAAGGAAAGAAGAAACGGGGTCAATTTGACTCGGGAGGACGACAGGAGGGTTAAGAGAGGGGTGGGACAGACTCCTCATTACAAGAAATATAGTTTTTTCCCCTCTTGTTTCATAACTACACACAAAGTTACACCACCAACAGATAAGACGAGATGCTGTTTGAATGCAGTGAGTGGCGGACAGTGAAGGACAGTGACTGACGATAACTGACAGTGAAGTGTCTAATTCACGGCTTTGCGGGCTGTTGTTGTCGTTACTAACCACGCTAACCTTTGCAGTCGGTTTACAACCCTACCCATGCTGTTTTACAGGCTGATTTCACTCTGTTTGCACCATAACCAAAGGCCAAAAGCCAGGATAAATGAGATCACCTGTGTGGGTGTGCAGGTCCTTAAAACTAATGAGATAAATTAACCACATGAGATTTTTGGATTATTTAAATGCTCACATAAACTTTTAAAGGCATGGATAGGCACTGAACCATGGTTTTTGGTTTACAAGACTAATTCCTTACCACTTGGCCACCATGCCACAGCACATAAAGCAGGGGGAGTTATACTCATTGCACTGTATGGCATTGTTACTATATAGTAGGTGACTGTATGCTATCTTCGTCACCTTGCAAATTAAAGTGATAATGTTGTAATATACAGCAGCTGGACATACAGTACAAGGTATTTCTCAAGGGATCTTCAACAGTATGCCAACTAATAACACTGCTAATCAACCGATGTTAATATCATTGTCTTATATTTGTTCATCCATCATATTTGTTGAATGTGTTGTCTGTTGTGGGGGGGGGGGGACATCTGGAATAGTCTTCCCTCCACAATAAGGGAATGCCACACATACTCTTCTTTTAAAGGATAACTAAAACATTGGCTCAAATCGAATCAAAAATGCAACCACTAACTGGACTTAACACTGACTGAACTCCTTTTTTAAATTGCTGTATCCTGTCTGGACATCCTCTTGATTGTGTATTGTATTGTACTGTGTGTGTTTTTATTTGTATCTTATCTATTTATTTGCTGTCTCTTCGACTTGTATTCTTTTTTATATTTATTTTACTCACTAGGGACTACGGATGCAAATTAGCAACTTTGCTATAATCCGGCATATTTACAGAGATGTCTAATATCGATGCTCATCAATATGCACTGTCCCTATCCAAAAATAAAGTATTATTATTAATATTATTATTATCCAGTGAGGAAAACACATTTTAAATCTACATTGTTCATATCCAGTATCTATGTATATAAGGTTTTAAAAAGTAAATGCACACCCAAGGCCTAAATGTTGCTGTTCCATGTAGACCAGGGGTGTCAAACATGCGGCCCGTGGGCCAGAACCGGCCCGCCGAGGGGTCCACTTCAGCCCACTTTCCTCCCTGTCTTTTTTTCCTTCCTTCCTTCCTTCCTTCCATCTGTCCTTCTATCTTTCCTTTCTCCCTTTCATCTTTTCCAACCTTTCCTTTCTTTTCTTTCTTCCTTCCTCATTTTTATTCTTTCCTTCCTTCCACCTGTCCTTTCTTCCTTCTCCTTATCTTTCCTTCTCACATTCCTTCCTTTCTGCCTTCCTTCTTTTCCTTCCTTCCTTCCTTCCTTCCTTCCTTCCTTCCTTCCTTCCTTCCTTCCTTTTGTCCTTCCTCCCTTCCTTCCTTCCTTCCTTCCATCTTTTTAATGATCCGGCCCACATGAGATCAAATTGGGCTGTTTGTGGCCCTTGAATGAAAATGAGTTTGACACCTCTGATGTAGACCAAACCACATCTGACTATTCTTACAGTTACACTGAGGATGACACAAAGGTTAAACCTCAATACATCAGTTACTTCTATACTCTTTCATTCCATGCACAGTGAGCAAAGCATCTCATTTTATGGTGTGATAACTAATGTAAATCAATTCCTTTTAACCAACAGAACTACAGTCGGACTAACAAGCTGAAGAGGTTTTACAAGATCCTATCCACCAACAATGATGGAAAGAAAGAGTTCATCTCCACCATGGAAGGTACTATTCCTCACTGCCATACAATTTATATTATTCACTACACAATTTCTATAAACTTAAACACATTTATAGCCCCCCTGCTTGATGCAAATATTATAGTTTTAGAAATAGCACTGTGCTGTAATGTCAGCATTTGTCCACTAGATGGCAGCGTTGCCACATCATTTATCAAGGACAGCTCAATTAGCCCTATCTCTACCCTCAAACCCTAAAAAAAATAATCACCTGATAAACAAGGTTATTATAGTTTTGAAATTTTCTTTAGTTTTTATTTTTCTTTAGTTTTTCAGTTTGCTTTTTTATTTCAGTTTAGTTTTAGTTAATTCAACAAGTGATTTAGTAGTTTTAGTTTAGTTTTATTTTGAAGGAATTGACCAGTTTTAGTTTAGTTTTATTTTGAAGGAATTGACTAGTTTTAGTTTAGTTTTATTTTGAAGGAATTGACTAGTTTATGTTTAGTTTTTATTTAGTCTTAGTTTTTCAAGTATTAAGAGAAAGCCTTGACTTGTAGAAGCTGAAAAGGATGAAAGAATATGTGACACCAAATATGTTTTATCATCAAGTCCTTTTTAATTTCATTCTTTAACCACGAAGCATAGCAGCTGCTGCAGGACAGGAAGTAATCGAAACTGAATTTATCTGCAGTTCAGTTTAGTTTTAGTTAGTTTTACATTGTTCATTGTAGTTTTTATTTTAATTTCAGTTTACTAAATTATTTTTTCATTGCTAGTTTTAGTTTTAGTCTTAGTTTTCGGTAACTATAATAACCCTGCTGATAAAAATGATTTACTTTTATTGTTCAACACCCTACATAACACTGATTGAAAATATAAAATAAAGGTTTAATCTGTGAACTGTCTTTTAAAATGTGAGATAAAGCTCAACATATCAACATGACTTTACACCATTATCTTTTTATAATATATTTAGACTTATTTTCTTATATATGAACGAGTTGTCTTTGTTTTTATCTGACATTTATTCTTGATTATCCTCAGCCTACCGTTACCCATTTTACGCCGTGCAGTGGCATCCGGAGAAAAGCCCCTTTGAGTGGATAGATAAGCCTGGCATGGTTCACTCCAGCTCTGCTGTAAGAGCCAGCTTCTACACTGCCAGCTTCTTTGTTTCTGAAGGTAACATGTGGTGTCATATATTCATCTTTTATTATTTATATTAAGGTTGTTATGTGTACTGTTTGTCCATTTTTCTATTGCATGTTTCTCAGCAGATGTACAGTACAGGAAGTTACTGATTTAATTAATATTTGGTGGACTAATATATTTGGCCATGAGCCGACAGAGATCTCCATAATTTGGTTCCTGATGCAAAAATATAATATATAAGTAATAATATAATATAGTAATAGTAAAGTATAATATAAGTATTTATGGTTAAACTTTTCAAACAAATCCAAAATGAAAATTTAAATGATGCTTTTTTTAATTACAGGATTTCTTACATATTATAATGAGCCTGCAAACAATCAGAAATGGTTTCTGGAGCTTTTGATCACATCATGGTTTTCATTAGCAGACAGAGTTTGCTCCGTTTTCATTTTTCCTTTGTTCTCTACCGAACTTATTGCCTGTTTTTGGCTTAAAAATTGCATTTCAAACTTCAAAACTACCTCACCCGAAGTCTCATTTTAGTAGTTCTGGAGACTCTGATCATATCACATAAATTTAATCAGCAAATGAGTTTGCAAACATGTAATCGGTTTGTGCATGCCCAATTTTTTTTTCTCTCATTTGAGCTGATTCAAAATGAACAAAGCAAATAAATGAGTCTGTTTGATGTCACAGCATGTTCCTGTAACTGATAACCACATTATTATAGGTGTAGCCTATTTGAGATAAGATAATAATGATGACACACTAACATATCAACTCTGATCAATCCTACAAAAGAAGCATTTTAATTAAGCAATATGATAAATGAATATAACTGTAACTCACAAGTCATGACTCTAACTTGTATAGCCGAAATCACTCCCAGATAATACATATGTTATTTATTTTTTTTTTTAAAGTATATTTTTTGGGCTTTTTGCCTTTAATGGACAGGTTAGTATAGATAGACAGGAAACAGGAGGCAGAGAGGGGGCAATGACACGCAGGATAGGACCGCTCGGTGCGGGATTCGAACCGGGGTCGCCTGCAGCGAGGACAACAGCCTCAACACATGTGGCGGGCGCTCCTCCCACTGAGCTAAACTCCGCCAATACATATGTTATTTAACCTTCCTGTCGTCCTTCCGGGTCAAATTGACCCCGTCTGTTTTGACTGTTCCTTCTTTCCTCCCTTCCTTCTTTCTTTTCTCCATCCATCTTCCTTCCTTTGTTCCTACCTTCCTCCCTTCCTTCTTTCCTCTGTCCTTTCTTCCTCCCTTCCTCTTTTCCTTTCTCTCTCCCTTCCTCCTCCCTTCTTTTCTCCTTCCCTCCTACCTTCCTTCCTTCCTTCCTTCCTTTCCTCCCTCCCTTCCTTCCTCCCTTCCATTCTTCCATCCTTCCTTCCTCCCTTCGTTCTTCTTCCCTTCCTTCCTCCCTCCTTTCCTTCCTTCCTCCTTCCTTTCCTTCCTTCCTCCCTTCCTTATTTCCTCTGTCCTTCCTTCCTCCCTTCCTCTTTTCCCTTCTCTCTCCCTCCCTCCTCCCTTTTTTTCTCCCTCCCTCCTTCCTTCCTTCCTTCCTTCCTTTCCTTCCTCCCTTCCTTCCTCCTTCCTCCCTTCCATCCTCCCTTCCTCCCTTCGTTCTTCTTCCCTTCCTTCCTTCCTCCCTCCTTTCCATCCTTCCTTTCCTTCCTTCCTTGGCTCAAGGACAACAGGAGGGTTAAAAACCACCATTAGCCAATCAGCATGACTGTCTCGAAACAAGCACATCTGTGATTCAGATCCAGAGACAGATTAAAGTTTTAAATTAGTCTTCAGTATGATTAAACTGTTGACACAGAGTATAAATATAATATAATAAATGTAGTCACACAAATGAAAGACAGAGAGACGAAGTGATAGAGCGGAATTAATCATTGTTCAGTGAATTTATAACAAGCTAAATTCAACTAGTGAGAATAAGAAAGATAAATAATAGCTTGAAAACTAGCTGAATCGTCACCACTAGATTCTGCCTTGTCTTTTTATTTCTATCATTCTTCATCTTTTTTTCTTGTACTTCCTTTCTTCTTCTTTCTCTCATCCAGCCATGAAGAACCACCATCGTTTCTCCAGTCCTGTGGAAGAAGAGAGGGCTCTCATCTACAACTTCTCTCCTGTCTTCAGAGGCATCCATGCGGTCTTTGTGCAGAACTATTACTTTGATTGATGCACAGTATACTGAAGACAAAACAGAACCTGGACTCAATCTAGTCTTAACGTGTCATCGGTAGGCCCAAGATCAACACCAAGCTTGACAGAGTCACTTTCAGTAGCCTTGAATCAAGTCAATAATTAGCAGCTTAGCTTAGCTCATTTGCACAGTAACATGAAATTGCAGAAGTGCCAACAGTACAGAGATAAACATGCACTGATAAAGACTACAGGAGGAAAGTAAGAATAAGTATAATTAAAACATCTTAATGATCTTTAAGTTTAATCATAAAAAAAAGGAAAATAAGTACAAATCACTCAGTTCAGAGGTGAAAAAAGTAAGATATTAGTTTAGATTTAGGAGTAAAAAGACAGAATCCGTTAGTCTGATCCCATTTCCAATAAACTGCAACATTTTCTATATCATCCCCTTATTGGATATCTTTCTATAATGTCCTCCTATTATGGCCCTTTTCCACTACACAGTTCCAGCACGACTCGGCTCGGCTCAACATCGGCTCGGTTCCAGGAACGACCTTTTCCATTACAAAAAAGTACCTACTCAACGTGGGCGGGGTCGTCATACGCGACACAAACACATAAACAATGGAGGACATGGAGGCGATGGTGTACTTGCTGCTGTATGAGGCTTTCTGTCACACACAAAGCAAGAACATTGAGCCGTATGGCTGTAACGCTGTGGCCGGTATTTAAAAATGGCGGGTTTGATTCTTGTGTGGCGACGGCTCATGACTCTTCCAGCGACGACTCTTCTGACCAATCAGCGGTCGGCAGTCTGATGACGTCACATTTTAGTATCGGCTCGGCTCGCTTGGAACCTCAGCAGAGCAGGTACTAAAAAAGTAGCAGGTACCAGATACTATCCCTAGTGGAAACACAAAAACAACGAGTCGAGTCGTGTCGTGCTGAAACTGTGTAGTGGAAAAGAGCCATTAGATTCCTTTATTCAATCCAAATCAGCTTGCAGTGTCACAATATAGGACTATATTCAACTCCAAGATTTGAAAGGGACTGATTATGCTAAATTAAATTAAATTAGATTAGACACAAATATACTATTCTTATCATTGCAGTATATGCCCATGATACCTGCAGTAGTTTTACCACAGAATAGCACTTATGAAGTCTAGACGCTGATATTCCCATGAGAATAAATGGATAACTTTGCTGTTTTTTTTTTTTACATCACAGCTGTCTGAAGTTTTCATACACCCACTCCAGATCCAATCATTTCCCAAATCACTGCCATTCCTTGCATGTCTCTGTAAACATTGTTTTGTGATGAGATTCTTCCGAGTTTGTTGTCAGTTACATTAAACTTACCCAACCTCTGGAAACAGCACATCTGGTTCATTTAAGTTCCCTTCAGTAAACACCGGCATCAGGAACCAGCCTCTTAGTTCTCCCTAATATAATTTAAGCACGATCACATACCTTAGAAAAACAATCCATCCCTCCATTATGAAATGACTTTTAAAAACTCTTAAATTCAAAAACTTTGGGAGGGAGGAAGGAAGGAAGGAAAGAAGAAAGGGAGGAAGGTAGGAGGGAGGAAGGAAGGGAGGGGGAGGGAGGGAGAAAGGAAAAGAGGAAGGAAAGGTGGGAGGAAGGAAGGGAGAAAGGAAAAGAGGAAGGAAAGAAGGAAGGGAGGAGGGAGGGAGGAAGGAAGGGAGGAGGGAGGGAGAAAGGAAAGATGGGAGGGAGGGAGAAAGGAGGGAGGGAGAAAGGAAAGGTGGGAGGAAGGAAGGAAGGTAGGAGGGAGGGAGGAGGGAGGGAGGGAGAAAGGAAAGATGGGAGGAAGGAAGGTAGGAGGGAGGAAGGTAGGAGGGAGAAAGGAAAAGGGGAAGGAAGGAAGGAAAGGAGGAAGGAAGGAAGGAAAGAAGGAAGGGACAGAGGAAGGAAAAAAGGAACAGTCAAAACAGACAGGTTCAATTTGACCCTTTAGGGCAACACAAGGGTTACGTTCCCTTCAAGAACCAGTCTCTTAGTTCTCCCTAATATAATTTAAGCACGATCACATATCATAGAAAAACAATCCCTCCCTCCATTATGAAATGACTAACTTTATGTCCAGATATCACTTTTAAAAACTCTTAAATTCAAAAACTTTTCTTCTCTGTGGTATACATTACAAAATCCGTGTGCTTAGACTTTAACAGGGACTGCAAATCGGCCGTTTGCATCATAGGGAGGGATTGTGAACCTCCTTTAGCTCGTAAAAGTCCAGCAGGGTGGGAAGAGATAATAAAGCCTTTGTGGTGTCAGTGTAGCCAAAGCCTGATGGAAATGCCACTTAAGCCTGAGCTTAAACGTGGACAACCAGTAAACACTGACTCGCCTCAGTTCCCGTGCTTTGAGTTTGATCGTCAGCAAAAGGTTACTAAAGGTCAGATCGCAAACACACTGCTGTTTCAGTAGCAGTGTGAAATAATGAATGTGAGTCTTAACCCTCCTGTTGTCCTGGAAGGAAGGAAGGGAGGGAGGGAGGGAGGGAGGGAGGGAGGAAGGGAAGTAAGGACGAAAAGAGGAAGGAATTAAGGAGAGAAGGAAGGAAGGAAGGAAGGAAAGGAGTAAGGACGAAAAGAGGAAGGAATTAAGGGGGGAAAGAGCAAGGAGGATGACACAAGGGTTAAACATTTCCTTAATGGAGTAAGGACGAAAAGAGGAAGGAATTAAGGAGAGAAGGGAGGAAGGAAAGGAGGGAGGGAGGGAGGGAAAGAGGGAGGAAGTAAGGAGAGAAGGAAGGGGAGGAAGGAAAGGAGTAAGGACGAAAAGAGGAAGGAATTAAGGAGAGAAGGGAGGGAGGAAGGGGGAGGGAGGAAGGGGGGGGAGGGGGGGAAAGAGGAAGGAAGTAAGGAAGGAAAGGAGTAAGGACGAAAAGAGGAAAAGAATTAAGGAGAGAAGGGAGGAAGGAAGGAGGGAGGGAGGAAGGGGGGGGAGGGAGGGAGGGGGGAAAGAGGAAGGAAGTAAGGAGAGAAGGAAGGGAGGAAAGGAAAGGAGAAAAAGGGAGGAAGGGAGGACGGAGGGAGGGAGGAAGGGAAAGAGGAAGGAAGTAAGGAGAGAAGGAAGGGAGGAAGGAAAGGAGTAAGGAGGGAAGGAAGGAAGGAAGGAAAGAAGAGATGGGGTCAATTTGACCCAGGAGGACGACACAAGGGTTAAACATTTCCTTCTCTAGAAATGGAAACTTCTCCTTTTTTTCTTCATGTCTTTATTTTTGACTTTATTATACATCATTCATTCATTCATTCATTCATTCTTATACAGTGTATTTCTTTTTTTATTTAACATTTTATTCCTAAATGGGAAATGGAGTATTTTGTATAACATGTTGTCAAGAGAATGCCAGATCTCTTAATCTCTCTTAAAATAACCAAGATTTAAGAAATGATAGCTTTCACATTTACTCCCATTTGCCAAATTTTACACTGTAAGATATTTTTGTAGGCATTAAACAAAAAGGGAAGTCTTGTAAGAATGAGATATATTATTTTCACGGGGGGAAACGTGGACCATGTGAATCACTGTATGATTGTTTGACTTTAAAAAAAATGTAACTTTAAATATTGGTGTGGCGTGACGTCATGACTGTGTTAAAACGTTTTTGTCATTTTTATCATTAGCTATTAGCATTATAAAACTAGCATACCAAACCAAAAAGGCTCATCATTTAAGGTTTTTAATAATTTTTTTCCCCTTTTATTTTGAAAAGCAGATTTGTTTCCCCCAATTTGGATCCTCTACACCTTCCAATAGTCATAATCAACATAGTCAACCTATGAAAACAATATTTTAAACTTCTTTCATACAACACCATTTTTAAAAGTTTCACCTACTTTTCAGTGCTTTTATTTTGTTAAATGAAACCTAAAATGATGAGCCCTACAAACTAAAATACTTGTCCAAATCCTGCTTCATCATTTTCTGTATTATATTATATTTACCAGTTCAGCTATAAGTGGCTTTTGGATACATGCATCGATTGCACAACTGATTGTATAGGTTATGTTTGTTCGACCATGTGTCACATGATCAGACAATAAAGGAAGTCAAGTAAACCTCAGTGTATTCAACAGTCTTTGTTTCTTCTTTAAGGGAAAAAATGATCTAAATACATAGCTTTTAACTCCACCATTGTGCTTCTATGTCAAGTTTAATTTGGGCTTTGAAGCAAATTTGACATAGTGTCCAAACCATAAAATGACACGATGCTCTTGGGCCCAAAAATACTTTTTCTCATAGACTTACATTGTGAAAGAGACATCTGTGAATCAGTGGATGCATTTATTTGAGCATCACATGACCAACAAAATGACTCATTTCATCACTATCAGATTTTTTTTTTGTCTTTCCCAACATTATATTTATTGTTGTAAGTTTTTCAGGATAGGTCAGCTTACATCACATACATGCAAACACACCATATCAACATATACAAACTGACCAACATTACAAAAGAACATCTTCTCAGACAAATACAATTATAGATATGAAGGACAATTCAGGGTTTTTCCTTTCTCAATTTCATCACTAATTAATCTATCACATACATCAGTTTTATTCACTCTCTACATCCTCTGTTAGATCTAAACTTTTTACAAACCTTGCTTCCCTTTTTGTATGTATGTTATTTTTTCAAGAGGCAAGGTGAAGAGCATTTGCCTGGCCCAAAAAGTAATACTTGGACTACGAGTTTTTTTCCAAAACATTGCAATTGATCTCTTAGCATGCAGAAGACAAATATTTATCAGTGTTTGTTCACTCTTAAGGAACTTGTGACCTTTTGGGTATAATCCTAAAATAAAGAAACCAGGGTCCATAGGAATCTCTTTTGATGTAATCTTCTATATTGCTCTTTTATCCTCCCTCCAAAAAGCATTTACTTTGCGACATTGCCACACACAATTAAAAAATGTACCTTTTATTTCAGAACAAGAATTTGATCCTTTTAGTCTCATATCATTTGGAACCCAGTTAAAGTTTATGGCTAAACTGGAAGTAGTCAGCTAGTCTGGTAGAAGTGTCAGGTATAGATGCAGAAACAACAAAGCAAAATAACTTCTTTTTTTCTTTTTTTTTTTGGCTTCATGGGACACTAAGCAACTTTTATATAAATTAATAGAGCCCTGCCTCCAATGCTGTATCCAGTTTATACATCCATGCTGGTAAATTTCCAATCCTGTGTTTGGATTCGGCACGTGTCATACGCACAACGTCCACCAGATGGCAGCATGAGACCACTAAATGTACAGAGATAATTAAAGGCAGTGGAGAGCCTGCTTGCCCACCAACTGGTACAAAAACAAGTTATATGATGTAGATATTCAATGATGGACTAGCTTGAGACCTAATGATGAAAAAATGATTAAACATTAACTCTACTTTCTCCATGTGGTTTCTTTAAATGCCTTGAAAAGTGCTCCGAGAGAGAGAATCCTACATAAGAGCTGCATTTTCTGCAAAAGTTAAACCAGTTTTTTTTCATTGTGCATGAGACATTTAGTTTTTATCTGCACTCTTGTGACTGTTTGAATTGTATTGGGATTCAATTAGAAATAATATGATGTCAAAGACATTCATGCACCAATCAGGGTTCAGCTAAATCAGGATCTGATGACAGCTGGTGGGTCTGTTCGGTCACCGTCTGTCAATACTAATCAAACTGCACCCACACAGTGAAGAAGTAGATTAGCTGAGTTTTAAAGTGTCCCCCCCCCCCCCCCCCCCCCCCCCCCAAAGTTCACAAATATTTGACTATTGTTGTAATGCATTTTCAGATAAGGGATATAAACTAATATAAAAAGTTAAAAGCTATCAAAGATCAAGCAATGTCTCCCTTCATACATCAGTTAGTCTGTTATATTCTGCTGAGTTGAATGCTGAAACTTTTTCACTGAGACATGAACATCAATAAAATATTTATTGAGGCATAAACTGTTCTTTGGTCACCACTGCTTTATACATTATACATAGCAACCTTGAACACTGATCCTTAGATACAGTGTGTGTGTGTGTGTGTGTGTGTGTGTGTGTGTGTGTGTGTGTTTGCTATTCAGATATGTGACTGTAGATATGAGGAGTTGTCTAGACGAGAGATCAGTTTTATGCTCACCCCAGGCAGCTCTTGAGTGAGAGGTAGTTTTTATATCCAGATGGACTTACAGAGACACAAACACACACACACACACACACACACACACACACACACACACCACACACACACACACACACACACACACACACACACACACACACACACACATACTTCGGCTGCTGTTTCACGGCTTTGTTGGATTGTCGTGGGGATTTTTCTTATTTCATCTCTGATGCTGAAGCTTCAAAGATCTACAGAAAAATATACAGTATATATATATATATTCATTTTATATATGTCTTGAGTGGAGAGGCGAGAATAGGAGCCGAAAAAAGAAACAAAAGTAGGGTAGATTTGAGAAGCGAGAGGTGAGGGTGCCGCCAGAGAGAGAGAGAGAAGTAAAAAGGAGAAAGGAGAACAAAGGAAAGTTGGAAGAGAGAACGAATGAGGCGAAAGGGAATCAAGCACCGAGTCGGCATGTCAACGTGGGACATACATGAGTTTAATGGGTCAGATTTATCCATTGGCTCCGTACAAACCTGATGCATGTCTGTCCATGTGGCGGGTAATGGAGCTAAGCTGAGTGACAAGTGGGGAGCAATGATCCTTAGACCACACATGGGCCCCTGTTTGTGTTGACTTATATTAAAGGGTGGATTAATTGATTTTGTGAAGGCAGTCTGCAGGTGGGTCCAAAGTGGGACCATCAGCCCATCCTCACAGGAAAAACAACAGTGTAGATCTAAAATTAATGCCAGTAAAAAAGTCCTACAGTATAGTTACGTTTCCGCCATCTGGCAGTCATAGTAATTATGACCCGGGGAAGATGATGTCAATATAAGATGACTTACAGATGATTGTATTAAGGAGATCGGTTGGGTTAATGGTGACACAGATGATGCCGTTTGCTGCAGGAGATCACTGCTGTTTCCAGCTGCGAGTGTCATGTTTCCAACAGAAAGACGGGGTTTCATGAAGGTGGAGTAACTTTAAGGAAGTATAAAATCATTTTAACCAGTGGCAGCTGGTGAAAAATATTCTAGGTGGGGCTGTGCTTTATGAACTTTATGCACAGCTCCACTACTTCCTGAACTCAATACAGCTCCTTTATTTCCTATCTTACATTATTGGACAAACTGATTAATCCAGGTGTGTCTGACCTCTCTAGTGACAACCATAGACATATATACGTAGACGCCGCATTGACTGTGGAGAGGTGTGCCTAAAGCGCCGCCATCTTGGTACAGGGCTAGCAGAGACAGTAGTGCATGTATATCTATGGAGGTAAGAGCTACTCCACAGGTTTGATTTGTTAAAAACGTGTCTATCTATCTATCTATCTATCTATCTATCTATCTATCTATCTATCTATCTATCACCCCGTGTGAATATATGTTGACAATTGAGCAATTTTATTTATTTATTTTTATTACAATTGAGCGATGTATGATCCCTTTTTAATAGTGCAAACACGTCATTCCTCTATAGACATAATGCACTGCAGGAGCGGGTGGCCCTGTACCAAGATGGCCGCCGTGTAGGCACGTCGCTCCAATCAGCAACAGCAGCAGTCAATGCAGCGTCTACCTATATATGTCTATGGTGACAACAATAATGGTCAGACACACCTGGTTTAATCAGTTTGGGGGGGTGGCGCCCTATCGCCCTCTTTTGGCCAGCTGCCACTGATTTTAACCCCTAACTACCTAAACTTGATCAGTGATCAGTTTTGGAAAGCCATAGTGCATTTTTATGCTCATTACGATGATGTAAACATAACTACTGTATCTGGTCACTTTCTACCAGCCTGAATTTGAGACCTATATTGACACTTTTAATACTAAAATATATAAATATCAGCAGTTGATTTCATCCTTTTCTCCTAAATGCATCCAATCACACAACCAGCCACATAAGGAACATGTGATCAGGCTCATCTCCAAGCTTCCTATAGTTAATCAGCAACCACATGGACCAGCGTGCAGAGACTGTAGGTTCACTCACAGGCGAAATGAGTATTAAGCAGCATTAACCCTTAAACAGACAACGTGCACCAGGAGATACAGACTCTTTAACCTTCCTGTTGTCCTCCGGGTCCTTCCTTCCTTCCTTCATCTGTCCTTCCTTCCTTCCTTCCTTCCTTCCTTCCTTCCTTCCTCTGTCCTTCCTTCCTTCCTTCCTTCCTTCCTTCATCTGTCCTTCCTTCCTTCCTTCTTCAGATCTAAGTTCAGCTGTTAGGGTAAATGTTCCCTCCTTCTGTCCTTCCTTCCTTCCTTCATCTGTCCTTCCTTTCCTTCTTCCTTCCCTTCCTCCCTCCTTTCCTTCCATCTTCCCTCCTTTCCTTCCTACCATCCTTCCTTCCTTCCTCCCTCCTTCCTTTCCTTCCTTCTTCCTCCCTTGCTTCCCTTCCTCCCTCCTTTCCTTCCTTCTTCCCTCCTTTCCTTCCTTCCTCCCTCCTTCCTTTCCTTCCTTCTTCCTCCCTTGCTTCCCTTCCTCCCTCCTTTCCTTCCATCTTCCCTCCTTTCCTTCCTTCCTTCCTTCCTTCCTTACTTTAGGTGCAAATGACATAACTAGTAAGGGCTGTTTAAGGGTTAAGTAGCAAGAGTAAAGAAGACGCTCATTTATCCCCGCTGCAATTACATGATTTAATTTGCACATGTAATCACGTTGCCTCTGGAGCTTCAGTCACAACTTATCTTTCTAATGATGAATGAATGTTGTGCTCTATCCAGCCAGAATGTGTGTTTGACCTTAAATTATACATGATTATGTTCTTTATAACTCAATACACGTTAAACTGAGCTGCGATGAGCTTAGGACATGACAGAACAGTCGATGCCTATTTCCTAATGACTCAAAGTCTAATTTTAGGCTGAAGGCTCTTCTTTCCATACTTCTTTCCTCATTTCCTTCCATCCTTCCATCCTTCCTTGCTTCATTCCTTCCTCTTTTCCTCCTTACTCCTTTCCTTCCTTCCTTCCTTCCTTCCTTCCTTCCTTCCTTCCTTCCTTCCTCTTTTCCTCCTTACTCATTTCCTTCCTTTCTTCCTTGCTCCCTCCCTCCTTACTCCTTTCCTTCCTCCCTCCCTCCTTACTCCTTTCCTCCTGCCCTCCCTCCTTACTCCTTTCCTTCCTTTCTTCCTTGCTGCCTCCCTCCCTTCTTCCTTCCTCCTTTCCTCCCTTCCTCTTTTCCTCCTTACTCATTTCCTTCCTTCCTTCCTCCCTCCATCCTTACTCATTTCCTTCCTTCCTTGCTCCCTCCCTCCTTACTTCTTTCCTAATTTCCTTCCATCCTTCCTTGCTTCCTTCCTTGCTTCCTTCCTTCCTCCCTCCCTCCCTCCTTACTCCTTTCCTTCCTTCCTTCCTCTTTTCCTCCTTACTCATTTCCTTCCTTCCTTGCTCCCTCCCTCCTTACTCCTTTCTTTCATTCCTTCCTTACTTCCTTTCTTCCTTCCTTCCTCCCTCCATCCTTACTCCTTTCCTTACTTCCTTCCTTCCTCTTTTCCTCCTTACTCCTTTCCTTCCTTCCTCTTTTCCTCCTTACTCATTTTCTACCTTCCTTCCTTGCTGCCTCCCTCCCTTCTTCCTTCCTTCCTCCATCCTTACTCCTTTCCTGCCTTCCTTCCTCTTTTCCTCCTTCCTTCCTCCCTCCATCCTTACTCCTTTCCTTCCTTCTTTTCTTCCTCTTTTCCTCCTTACTCATTTCCTACCTTCTTTCATTGCTGCCTCCCTCCCTCCCTCCTGCCTTCCTTCCTTCCTTCCTTTCTTCCTTCCTTCCTTCCTTCCTTCCTTCCTTCCCTCCTTCCTTCCCTCTTTCCTCCCTTCTTCCTGTCCTTCCTTGACCTGAGGACAACAGGAGGTGATTGGTGATCTATGTTGAATCTAAGTCTACCCAGCTAGGCTAACTCACACAATATTTTCTTAGACCCATTTGTGTTTCAGCAACACATCTTTTAACCTCCATGCATTCATCAAAATAAGTCACTCACACTGATTAGCATTAAAAAAAATTACATCCACTTTGCAGAGACAGGTGATATGGGGAATAGAGTAGATAGCAAATTGAATATCTAACTTCACACAACAACTCTGTTGACTGCACACAATGTCTGGTTTTCGACTGATGTATGAAAAAAAAACAGGAATTTCTCCATTTTTACAGTTTTTGAAACAATGAGAAAAATGTCAAGTTCTTCTGTGTAATCGACCGTGTAATCTTTAAATTAATCTGATGTTCATCTGACTCTGATTTTAAAACAGGAGAATCTAGACCAGGGGAAAGCTGGCTACGTTAACTCTCACATTAACCCTCCTGTCGTCAAATTGACCCCGTCTCTTTTGACTGTTCCTTCTTTCCTTCCTCTTTCTTTAATTTTTCCATCATTCTTCCCCTCCTTCCCTCTTTCTTTGCTCTCTCCTCCTTCCATACTTCTTTCCTCATTTCCTTCCATCCTTCCTTGCTTCCTTCCTTCCTTCCTCCTTTCCTTTCTCCCTTCATCCTTACTCCTTTCCTTCCTTCCTTCCTCTTTTCCTCCTTACTCATTTCCTTCCTTCCTTCCTTCCTTCCTTCCTTCCTTCCTTCCTTCCTTCCTTCCTCTTTACTCATTTCCTTCCTTTGTTCCTTGCTCCCTCCCTCCCTCCCTCCCTCCCTCCCTCCCTCCTTTCCTTCCTTCCTTCCTTCCTTCCTTCCTTCCTCCCTCCTTTCCTTCCTTCCTGCCTTCCTGCCTTCCTGCCTTCCTGCCTTCCTGCCTTCCTTCCTTCCTTCCTTCCTTCCTTCCTTCCTTCCTCCCTCCCTCCCTCCCTCCTGTCCTTCCTTGACCTGAGGACAACAGGAGGGTTAAGCAAGGCTCTGACGATGGTGAAATATGTGCTTCCAGTTGTGTGAGTGTATGACAGGAAATTACTGATTTCAGAGCGATTCCACTCCAATGTCATCGGAAACTTTACACATACTATATTTCACACTTAGCACATTAACCTCACCAGAAATGAGCAATACTTTCAGATAGTCATTTTAGTTAATGTCCTATTTTGTTCGTAACCAACTCCTAGATTCTTTCCTTTCTTAAAATATTAATTTGACAAAAATAATTAATAATTTAAGTCTTTCTTTACAACAGTCTCATTAGTAAGGCCTATTATCACAGGTTCAACATTATATACAAGACAGTCACCTCATGGGTGTTAGGAAATGTTCAATCATTAACCCTTAAACAGACAACGTGCACCAGGAGATACAGACTCTTTAATCTTCTTGTTGTCCTCCCGGGTCCTTCCTCTGTCCTTCCTTCCTTCCATCCTTCCTTCATCTGTCCTTCCTTCCTTCCTTCCTCAGATCTAAGTTCAGCTGTTAGGGTAAATGTTCCCTCCTTCTGTCCTTTCTTCCTTCCTTCATCTGTCCTTCCTTTCTTCCTTCCTTCATCTGTCCTTCCTTCCTTCCCTCCCTCCCTCCCTTCCTTCCTTCCTCCCTCCTTTCCTTCCTTCTTCCTCCCTTCTTCATTTCCTTCCTACTTCGTTCCTTCCTTCCCTTCCTCCCTCCTTTCCTTCCTTCTTTCCTCTTTTCCTTCCTACCTTCCTTGCTTCCTTCCTCCTTCCTTTCCTTCCTTCTTCCTCCCTTGCTTCCCTTCCTTCCTCCTTTCCTTCCTTCTTCCCTCCTTTCCTTCCTTCTTTCCTTCCTTCCTTCCTTACTTGAGGTGCAAATGACATAACTAGTAAGGCCTGTTTAAGGGTTAATATGCACTGGGTCAAACTACTGTAGGCTTTGAGGTCATAGCAAGGCCTCACCAAATGATGGGTTTAGACACTGTCTCCCCTTGAGATAGTGGTAAGCAGTGAGTCTGCTCGTTTTGGGGAACACAGGAGGCATCTGATAGTGTTACTATGGCAAAGACAGATATGTCTCTGACTGTTGTCCCTGAATGGGTTGGAGGTAACTGGAGTCAGAGGTTTGATATAGTGTTGGATGTAGGACAAAGGTCCTGAGTGAGGTCTAAGCAATGTTTTGTCTATAGACCAGTAGACTAAATTCTGTATATTGTAGATGTGTTGGATATGACCATATTTGGGCATGGCTCAACCTTGGGCATTATCTGTGTGGTTTAAAGTCTTTAGCCGGAGGAAGCATCAGAACATAACGTGTACTGATCATTCATTCACTTCTCCTTGGCCAAGAACATAAACCTTTTCAATACAAGACATCCTGGACTCCTGTCTACTCTCTCCACTGATGTACAGTATGGGCTGCTGAATTAAGATCTCTATCAATGGTTGATCTGATTTTCATTTTTTTATGGAAAAAAGGGGAAAAAATCATCATTGCACACCTTTACACAGGCAACAGGCATCATTTCAGTCATTGATTGTTTATTGTGAATTAATTACATTTCTTTACCTACATTGTCTGAAAAGTTTATGGGTCCAAACTACACACAGTTTGTTCACAATGTCAGGCCGTGCTGCCCTGGTTCCCTCCCTGCAGGGCAGTTTGAGCTGCTTTTGAAACTCAACAACTCAACAACGAAAAGAAGAAGAAGAGCCATGAGCTCATTCAGCCCCGCTGCAATTACATGATTTAATTTGCACATGTAATCACGTTGCCTCTGGAGCTTTAGTCCTAACTTATTTTGTAATGATGAATGAATGTTGTGCTCAGCCAGACTTTGTGTTTGACCTTAAATTATACATGATTACGTCCTTTACAATTCAATACATATTTGGACTGAACTGAAATGAACTTAGGACATGGAAAAAGAGTCGATGCCTATTTCCTAATGACTCAAAGTCTAATATGAGGCTTAAGGCTCTGTCACCGCCCCGCCCCCCCTCGCCACAGTACCATATCTATTAAACATGCTTTCCACACAAATGTAATACTACGGTATTTGATGAATGATGCTCAGTGTTTTTAATTAAATAGTGGATCGGAGCAAGGACTGCAACTAGTTTCATATTTGTTCTCTGGGACCCATTAATTACACAGAGCTTACTTCTCATCAATTCATGAAATAACTCAATTTCCCTCTGCATTATTGAAGCGTAAGGACACATGGGATCCAATCAGAATATTTGGAGTTTATTAAATGATTGAGTGTGGTGAGTTGTGATGGTACTATAAGCAGGGTAATCTTCATCAGACATGCTTTATGCATTAGAGCCGAGCTTCACTCAGCTGGAACTTTACCTCCTGAATCCAAAAACACACACATACATACATAGGCCTACCGCTCATCTCCCAATCCAGCCATCCTGATACATATACACACGCTGCTACCACACACACACACACACACACACACACACACACACACACACACACAGGCCTACCGCTCATCTCCCAATCCAGCCATCCTGATACATATACACACGCTACCACACACACACACGCACACACACACACACACACACACACACACACACACACACACACACACACACACACACACACACACAGAGTAATTCCTCTCATCATCATCATGATCGTTATCTTCCTGGCAGCATTTCAACATCTTCACATCTCATTAAGTAAGAGACAAGGGTGTCACGACCCTCTGAGTGCGCACACACGCACACGCACACATACACACACACACACACACACACACACACACATGCACACACACACACAATCAGTTAAAACACACAACATACACATGTGTAACGTATATAAACGCCTCTTCTTGTGAAACACAGTCATAAAAAATGAAGCAGACTACACAACCCAGCCTTCTACACACAGACACCTGCAGCGTGCCGAGCGGTGTCGATCCATAAATGTGCAATCCCCCAACCCGTTATTATCCATGTACCATATCATGGATAATAGTAAGTTAGCCAACACACCATCAACATCATTATACACCATGGTGTCTGTGCTGTGGGATGATAGTAATAAACATTATGTGCAGCTACGACCATACATAAGATAGATAAGATAGAAATGTTGTATTTATTCCAATCACTATTTTATGGTCCAGGAGGAAGATTTTATACAATATGAAGAATTTAAAATGTTTGAAAGCTGATTTTTGAATTTTCTGATAAAAAGAAGTCACATTTATATGCAAGTAATTTATATGTATTTGTCTGTATTTCTTTATTCTTATGCTTTTAGTTTGTATGTTTAGTTTAGTTTATTTGGATCCCCATTAGCTGTTACCCAGGCAACAGCTACTCTTCCTGGGGTCACATAGTAGGGCCACCTGATGGTGGCCCTACTGCAATACTGCAATACTGCAATAATGATTTTTTTTTTTTTTTTTAAGTGCAAATAAACTAAACTCAACTAAACAAGTCAAATTTGGACATTGTTCATTTTTATTGTTTATGTTTAGCTTAACCTTTGTGTCGCCCTCCCGGGTCAAATTGACTCCGTCTGTTTTGACTGTTCCTTCCTTCCTCCCTCCCTCCTTCTCTCTTTCCTTCCTCCCTCCCTTCCATCCTTCTGTCCTTCCCTCGTTCCTTCTTTCCTCCCTCCCTCCCTCCTTCTCTCTTTCTTTCCTCCCCCTACCTTCCTCCCTCCGTCTTTCCTCTCCTTCCTCCCTCCTTTCCTCCCTCCCTCCTACCTACCTTCCTTCTTTCCTTTCTCCCTCCTTTCCTTCCTTCTACCTTCCTACCTTCTTTCCTCCGTCCTTCCTTCCTTCTTTCCTCCGTCCTCCCTCCTTTCCTTCCTTCTACCTCCCTTCCTTCCTTCCTCCTTTCCTTCCTTCCTTCCTTGACTCGAGGACAGCAGGAGGGTTAAAGATATCGTTATGTTAAGTGGGAACTACCTCTGCCTCTTATATAGTTTATAGTTACATGCATTAGTTTAGATTGGGGCGGAGTGATACGCTGCACAGTGAAGTCATGTATCAAGTTTGTTGTCAGTGCCACTTCTCTCTTCTTACAGGCAGACATTAAAAAGTTGCTCTCTGAAGAAGCCGTCCTGTCTCTGTGTTGTTTCTTACCCACGACCCGAAGTAGATAGATTTAATTAAGGTGACGCTAACATACACTCAGCGTTACATAACTATAGCTGCAGTAGATGGATGGTTCCACAGTGCAAAAATAATAATATGCAATGACAGTAAATAAAGTGATAAAGTGCCTGAAAGTACATAAAGTGACTATGACAGTAATTAAAGTGACTATCATAGTAAGCAGAGCGGACCCCCCCCCCCCCCCCCCGTCATCTTAATGTTCCTTTCACTGCACTTTCTTCCTGTCTTTCTTTCCTTCCTTACTTACTTCCTTCTGTCCTTCCTTCCTCCCTTTCTTTCTTTCTTTTTTCCTTCTTTCCTTCCTCCATTCCTTCCATTTTTCCTTCCTGTCTTCTTTTCCTTCCTTCCGTCCGTCCTTCCTTCCTTCCTTCCTTCTTTTCCTTCCTTCTTTTCCTTCCTTCCATCCTTCCTTCTTTTCTTTCCTTCCTTCCTCCCACCCTTTCTTCCTTCCTTCCATCTGTCCTTCCTTCCTCCCACCCTTTCTTCCTTCCTTCCTTCCTTGCTCCCTCCCTCCCTTCCTTCTTTCCTTCCTTCCTTCCTTGCTCCCTCCCTCCTTACTCCTTTTCTTCCTTCCTTCCTTGCTCCCTCCCTCCTTACTCATAAACTTCCATCCTTCCTCCTTTCCTTCCTCCCTCCCTCCTTACTCCTTTCCTTCCATCCTTCCTTCCTTCCTCCTTTCCTTCCTCCCTCCCTCCTTACTCCTTTTCTTCCTTCCTTCCTTGCTCCCTCCCTCCTTACTCGTTTCCTTCCATCCTTCATTCCTTCCTTCCTCTTTTCCTCCTTACTCGTTTCCTTCCATCCTTCATTCCTTCCTTCCTCTTTTCCTCCTTACTCATTTCCTACGTTTCTTCCTTCCATCCACTTCTAGCCAATAAACACTATCACAGAGTCACACACAAGGCAACAACAGCTGCACTGCCGCATGGCCCACTCTGGGCTCGGCTGTGGTGATCAACTGAGAGAGGAGGAGGGCAGTTACATGTCAGGAGAAAGAAAAAAAGACAAACACACCACGGCACGTAACAAGCATCTATATTTTTCTTCTTTCTTTTTTCCCCTAATATATTCCAGTCATTTTTTAAAATATTGAATAATGGAAGTCTACAGGAGGAATTCTTGAAAAGTGGAATCAACTACAAGTGCTAAAGTTTTAATGCTTTTATTAATAAGAATATTCATATTTGAACAGGAAGTGAAGGACACAGTGTGTGGAGAGCTTTATTTTGGTGGCCCAAATACGAATTCATCTCATTTTACTATACTAACACATATGAGCTCATGTTCAATCTGTACTGTACTATAAAGGCCACAGGTTTCTATCTGGTAGCTTCAACTGTATAATGAATCCAATCATGGACAGATCCTCCTCCACTGCGAACATGTCCAACTCAAAATCTTACCGTATTATTAATAGTTTATGTAAAGATACTGGTTTAATATATGCATGGAGAGAGTTACATGCAAAAATTGCTGTAAGCAATCATACTTTATTATTCCGCCTACTTCTTCTTTCTTATTATTATTCCACATTTCGTACGTTTTCAATTGCTGCATACTTTGAGCTAGGAAAAAAACTTTTAAATGTCAAACTGTGCAACTCATTCAGCAGATGTGTGCTATTACTTTTATGTTTTCTAGCATATTCCACTTATATTACATTCATTTTTAAACATCAACATTTATAATTGGTGTTTTTGACCGCAATGATCCAAATGAGTTGAAACATTTGGACATTGCTTATCCTACAGACCTCGTTCAGACTTCAAAAGGTTCACAAAACTTTGGATTTTCAAAGTTGTAATCCATGCTGTGATTCCTTTTGTACATTTAAGCAACAATTTAAGTCCAAAGTGAGCGACTTTACAGCAGTTTTTAGTTATCATCAGTGTATTGTGTGTGGTGCAGAGTAGAGAGACATTTATAGATCAGGAAAAAATAAATAAAATAAAGTCTCACTCCCACAGTTTTAACTCCTTAAGTCCATTTCATACCTTAATATGTTGCCACAAGCCTCTTCTTTCTCAAAGCGTGAATATATTTGAATGCTGAAAGAAATCAAATATAAGTAATAATAATAAATCAAACAAATAAAAACCAGGAGCAGTTGCAGGAGCTGAGAGAGTGAAGCGAATCCACTGCTGACAGTAAAACAAGAATCTGATTGCCTGAACTGAACCGGCGAAGCTCAGCATGAGGGTCAAATAACATTTCTACTTTTTTTTTTTGAGCCTTTTGTAGATTGCTTTTATCCATTTCACAAGCTGCATAAAGTCCTAAAACCAATAACAAAACACTGTGTAACAGAGTTTTCTAGAACTTCCCAGTAATATAAATAGCTGTATATAGACACAATATAGAAACCCATACTACCAAAAATACTCTCACTTTGTCTCACAAAGTCAGATGCCGAGTCTAAGCTTAAACAGTGGAACTTGTTATATGAAAATGTAAAAGTTGCACATCAGAGGAAGCATCTTCTAACTTTTTTACAGCTTCTTCACTCGTCAAGATCATAGACTGTATAAAAGGAGGAGTTCTGGTCCTCTGAAATGAGGCCAACGCAGAAGTAACTTAGAACTGCATTCTATCAAAAGGCCACCAGGGGGCGACCGTCTCTATACAAGTCAATGGAGAATTCACCAACTTCTCACTTGATTTCTAACCTCAGTAAACGTTTTCAAAATGTGTTTATGGTCTCAATCGCTAGTTTAAAGCCTTCTTCAATGCAGTATGATGTTCATTTGGGACATTTTGGCCTCCCTGATTTTATATTTGACGATAAAGCAGGGTATGCATTAGGGCGTGGCTACGTCCTGATTGACAGGTTGATTGTCCAATGTCCTCGAGATCCAGCCCTCGCAACCATAGCAACCTCCCCGCTCCACCCATGGCCCCGCTTCATGCCCATATAAGTAGAATCCGTGTTTTTATTTTTCCCAGCATGCACCTGAAATTTTCAAGATGGCGCTGCTTAGATTCGAAACTATTGGCTTCCGAGCAGCAGCCCACAAACCAATGGGTGACGTCACGGATGTTACGTCTATTTCTTTTACACAGTCTATGGTTCTATCTTGCCATATTCATTAAATGTTTGGAGGTTATGGATAAACAAAGAGCAGGTATATTATGGTGCAGGAATAAGGAAGCAACGTTACTTATAGCCATCTTTCAAAAATAGTAAGAGTTTGACATTCACAAGTCAGCTGCCTATGTCACCCTTCCTCTTTTCTTCTGACTAAATGCAAAGACGGACCCCTGACTTTACTCCACAATTGACATACAGTGCAATCCAATTCACATTAATACCTCAGTATTTCAGTCTGATTTTTGCTGCTACCCCTTACTGCTTTCCATAATAAGTATGAACAAAGATATGACTACACTTAGATTTGTGCATGCTTCCAGAGCGGCATCCTGCAGTTTGTCCTTCGCCTTGACTTCAGTTAACTTTGTATTTTCCAGTTTTAGAGCTTTAAAAAGTATACATTACAGATTATTATAACAGAGTTTCCCTAACAAACTTGTTAGAAGGAGTGTGTCAATGGAGCAATGGCCAACAGGTAAAGCAGCATTTACTACTAAGTCAAACTTCCCCCAATGGTCTCATTTATGTGAGCTTCATTAATTACTTAGATTGGCGGTGAGGGACCAATAACACCTTCATTTAAAAACTGAACAAAATGATTGAGGTAACAAGCCACTCAGTGCTAGACCTAAGGAAGTTTATCCCTCCTGTTGTCCTCGAGTCAAGGAAGGAAGGGAGGAAGAAGGAAGGAAAGGAGGGAGAGAGGGAGGAATGAAGGAAAGGAGGGATGAAAGGAGGAAGGAAGGGGGAAAGAAAGAAGGAAGGAAAGGAGGGGGTGAGGAAGGAAGAAGGAAGGAAGGGGGGGTGAGGATAGAAGGAAGGAAGGAAGGAAAGGCGGAAGGAAAGGAGGAAAAAGGAAAGAAGGGAGGGGGTGAGGAAGGAAGAAGGAAGGAAAAGAGGGATGGAGGAAGAAAGGGAGGAAAGGAAAGAAGGAAGGAAGGACGGAGAAAGAAAAAGAGGAAGGGAGCAAGGAAGGAAAGAAGGAAGGGAGGAAGGAAGGAAAGAAAGAAAGAGGGAAGAAAGGAAGGACGGATGGAATGAAGGAAGGAAGGGAGGGAGGAAAAGAAAGTGGGCCGGATTGGACCACTCGGCGGGCCGGTTCTGGCCCACGGGCCGCATGTTTGACACTCCTGACTTACATACTGTTCGGGTCAAATTTAACCCTATTATTATCATCTTCTGTTTTTGCAGCTTTTGGCTTTTGGCACATTAAGAGTCTTTATTTAAAAGTTATTGTGAAACTTCCCATTTAACCCTCCTGTTATCCTCAGGTCAAGGTAGGATAGGAGGAAGGAAGGAAAGGAGTAAAGAGGAAAAGAGGAAGGAAGGAAGGAAAGAAAGAAAGGAGTAAGGATGAAAAGAGGGAGGAATTTAGGAGAGAAGGAAGGGAGGAAGGAAGGAAGGAAGGAAAGAAAGGAGTAAGGAGGGAGGGAGGAAAGGAGGAAGGAAGGAAATGAGTAAGGAGTAAGGAGGGAGGGAGGAAGGAAAGGAGTAAGGAAGGAAAGGATGAAGGAGGGAGGAAGGAAAGAAGAAAAGGAGGAAGGAAGGAAGGGAGTAAGGAGGAAAAGAGGAAGGAAGGAAGGAGAGAAGGAAGGAAGGAAAGAAGGAAAGAAAGGAGTAAGGAGGGAGGAAGTAAGGAGGAAAAGAGGAAGGAAGGAAGGAGAGAAGGAAGGAAGGAAAGAAAGAAAGGAGTAAGGATGAAAAGAGGGAGGAATTTAGGAGAGAAGGAAGGGAGGAAGGAAGGAAAGAAGGAAGGAAGGAAAGAAAGGAGTAAGGAGGGAGGGAGGAAAGGAGGAAGGAAGGAAAGGAGTAAAGAGTAAGGGGGGGGGAAAGGAGTAAGGAAGGAAAGGAGGAAGGAGGGAGGGAGGAAGGAAAGAAGGAAAGGAGGAAGGAAGGAAGGAAGGAACGAAAGGACGAAGGAGGGAGGGAGGAAGGAAAGAAGGAAGGAATTTAGGATGGAAGGAGGAGGGAGCAAAGAAAGAGGGAAGAAGGAAGGAAAGAAGGAACAGTCAAAAGAGATGGGGTCAATTGCAGCTTCACTTTCAATAAATGAACTGGAATAATTATGGCTTTGATAACATGACAAAACAAAACATGAATGAGGTTCAAATTGTGGTATAGGTATTAAATATAAAGGATTACTTAAACTTGGTCAGAATATGAATAATATTATAAAAGGTTAATAAAAGTTCAGAGAATAAACCAACAAGGTATTTTGCTTAAAGAGAAATATTTGACAAACACGCAAATAACCTTCTCCTTTTCTTCAGCCTCACAATATATGATCTTCTGTGTCATGGACATTTCACTTATGCCTAGTAAAATGGCTCGGCTTATGTATATTTATATATATATATATTATATTTCTATACAGGTATACACAACTGTATAGCTTTCCATTTTAAAATGAACAGCACAAGGTCAGTATAGCATCATGTTTAGATGCAGTAGGTGCTGTAACTTGCAAAAAAAAAACTGCAGAGGCCTCCCACACAACTCCCCAAGCAAGTTCAAACTTCATTTCAGATTCAACCAATGAAGACAAATATGAGTGGAAGGTTACAGGTGTCAGTCAGCCCTAAAATCAAAATGTGACTTAATGTTTTCACTCATGAAGGTTTCCCCTCAGGCTTCATTTTATGTGAGTATTGGTCCTCGTAAGTATAGAAGTATTAGAACACAGCATACGTTCACATCTAGACTGTTCTGTTGTCTCTCTCCCACACACACACACACACACACACACACACACACACACACACACACACACACACACACACACACACACACACAGCAGGTATCCTGTTCATCCAGACTCTAAGTCTGGATGAGACGAGATAGTTTGTAGGTAATTGCAGCTCGCCTCGCCTGTGAAGTGAGATGAAGCATTGGTTGGCTGAAGTTGGAAACATGGAAGACGATGTGGGGGGAGTAAATATGTGTATGTGTGTGTGTGTGTGTGTGTGTGTGTGTGTGTGTGTGTGTGTGGGTCCGACACCTGGAAGTAAAATACACCAATTGGAGAAACCAGAAACCTTTAGAAAGAGATAGTTAGAGGGAAGAGGATGAAGACGAAAAAAGTGAGAAGGAGGGGAAAGAGAAAGGACATGAGAAAAGAGACAGAAAGAAGGACAATTGGGATAGAAGAGAAAAAAAATATGAAGGTGGTGGATGAGATAAAGAGACAAAAGACAATGTGTATGTGAGTTGTAGAAAGAGAGGAGAAGTCAGGAATGGTCATGTTTGTGTGTCTGTTTCTACCTGACACGTCTCCCATCATTAATGTTTCAGAGACTCCTACACTGCACAGCTCCAGAGGTGCAGCTTTGAGGTAAATCATCAGATTTCGTCAAGGTAACATAGCGTAGGCATGCTGGCAGGTACTGCAGAAAGAAAGCATCAGTGAAAAGCGTTTTTACAGATTCAAGTTATTTGGATAGACATGCTGTTTAATGTAGACATGATTTACTGTTTAGCAGTAGTAAAGGTAACTCTCCAGCTGCTGCAACAAACACCAAACCACAGTTTTTTACCTGTGCAATACAGAAATTGAAAGAGTAAATAACAACATTTATCAAGTATTTGGCCACACTGAAACTGATAGTTAAAAGTGTTAGGGTAACCTGTATGCACCAGGTCAGCATTTATGTTTTTCCTAGTCAGTATGTCCATGTGGGCTACATGGGTACTGAGTGGGCAGGGGCTTGAACTGGGTAAACTGTGCGTGTCCCACTTGGTTTCAGTAACATGGGCCCCACGTGAAGACCACATGGGCTGACTGTATGAGCCCTATAAGGGTTGTAAGTGGGCTAAGTGGGCATGGGCATAAACAAGGCAAATTGTATGGGCCCTATATTGTTTTAGAAACAAGGGCCCCACTTGTGAAGCCTCTGTGGGCTGGCTAAATGGGCCCCATTTAATGTCCATGTAAAGTAAGAATAAATATGTGTTCTGAGTTTGACATACCACAGAAAGGTGTTGTTAACCACCCTGCCAAATTTGAATGATTAAGAAAATCGCCAAATATATGAAATAAGGCTTCAAAGTTGTGTAAAAATCAGCCTCTTTCTCTGCTCCCAAACGCTGAAACCCCGCCCCCTACCAAGTGTCACCTGTCAATCAAAGTAACCACCTCTACCAGAAACATGGTCTGAGAGCTTTCTGCTGCTAACTCAGCTGCTAGCTCGGCAGCTAACTTGGCGGCTAACTCAGCTAACTGGCTAACTATAGACTAGTAGTAGTAGTGTTAGATGTAGTAACAATAACTGGCCACTAGGCAGGTTAACCACTGAGGAGAGCGAACTCTTGGTCTTATATAGTAGGGGAGGGACCAAGATCACGCTAGCATGCCACTATGTCACGGAGTATCCCCTTTTTTGCAGGGTCAGAAAATCAGGAAAAATGAGAAGGTGAGAAACAGTTTAAGGCTCTATCTCCACAATTCAGTACCGCATAGTTATCAGCCTCTCTCTCTCTCTCTCTCTCTCTCTCTTCTCTCTCTCTCTCGTGCCAAAGACTTATGACTATCTCATTTTAACATTTAAATATTCTTTTCTCATTCACTTGTCTATGCTGTGATTTCTTTCCCATTTTGTATGTTATATCATGTTGTATGATGTCCTTGTCAGGTTTTAATGAGAGTAGGTTAAGTGTGTTCTCTATGAAAAACAAAAGGCCCTTCCTCTGCACAATGTGAAGCTTATAGTCTGTCATCCAGCTTTACTCTCTGTTGCACCTGTTGTACTTGCAGACAGTAAATCGTTGAGATGATTTGATGAAATGTCTCTTTTCACCTGATCTGTTGTCTTTATCACAAATACCGAGCGGCGACGGCAAGTTGCTCTGAGTAAGAACATCTGCCAATTTACGTAAAATGTCACTGTTCATCTAACTCCGAAATGCACTGAACCACTTACAGTAGCTCAGCACGAATTGATTGGAGTTGTTGGAAGAAAAGAAAATCATTGTTCTCAGGTTTGTTGAGCAGAGCTGCACCTGTGTGACTGTGATGTGAAAATGCCCATTTTAATGCTTCACTGTTATCCGAAGTCTAATTTGAAAAACTACAGGAAATAAACATCTCCAAAATGACTGCAGGTGATGGTGTAGTCTGAAGTGTTTGGTTGTTGGATTTACAAAAGCAACACCATAGCATTGAGAAATGTACAATTTGCAATGTAATATAAAATAATGTTCTTTTATGCTTCGTAAAGTCTGCAGAATAATCCCTTTTAGAAACTTTCATACATTTAGAAAAAGAACAAAAAGCATTGAGGCCAAATTAGTTCTTCATCAAGTGGAGGTTATTATGTTGATGCTGAAGCACATTACACAACCACTCACAATGATTTGGATTAGTCCATGTGGATGACGATCAAATTCATTAGTTCATAAGTATTAGTTCTACTTTATTGTACTTTGCAACCCAGTGTCATGGTAGTTCTTGAAGTAGTCACTGTGGAGGTGAGCGTGGTTTGGACAGGTGAGTCAGGTGAGTTGATTAGCTCAGCTGGGGTGAGTTGACTGATCAACCTCCGGCGGTTGGACTGGGACGAGGAGCACACATGCAGCTAAAGTGAAGGACTCCGAGTTTAAGTTTAGGTGTTTGGTGTTGTACGTTTGTGTCGTCAATGGAAACGGGACTGGACACCGGGCAGCTGCACACAGGAGCTCCATGATAGTTTCAGTCCTCAAATAAAAAGGCTGCTGGGAAAATCCCTCTTTGGCAGCGACTCCGCTACGAGATAGGCAAGGCAAGGCAAACATACAATTAACTCGCCCCCCCCCTTTTTCCTTCCTTCCTCCCTCCTTACTCCTTTCTTTCCTTCTTTCCTTCCTTCTGTCCTTCCTTCCTCCTTTCCTTCCTCCCTTCCTCCCTCCCTACTCCTTTCCTTCCTTCCTTCCTTCCTCCATCCCTCTCTCCCTCCCTACCCCTTTCCTTCCTTCCTTCCTTCCTTCTCTCCTAAATTCCTTCCTCTTTTCGTCCTTACTCCTTTCTTTCCTTCCTTCCGTCCTTCCTCCTTTCCTTCCTCCCTCCCTACTCCTTTCTTTCTTTCCTTCCTTCCTTCCTTCCTTCCTTACTCCTTTCTTTCCTTCTTTCCTTCCTTCCGTCCTTCCTCCTTTCCTTCCTTCCTTCCTTCCTTCCTTCTCTCCTAAATTCCATCCTCTTTTCGTCCTTACTCCTTTCCTTCCTTCCTCCCTCCCTACTCCTTTCTTTCCTTCCTTCCCTCCCTCCTTACTCCTTTCTTTCCTTCCTTCCATCCTTCCTCCTTTCCTTCCTCCCTCCCTTCTCCTTTCCTTCCTTCTTTCCTTCTCTCCTAAATTCCTTCCTCTTTTCGTCCTTACTCCTTTCCTTCCTTCCTTCCTCCTTTCTTTCCTTCCTTCTCTCCTTACTTCCTTCCTCCTTTCCTTCCTCCTGTCCTGCCTTGACCTGAGGACAACAGGAGGGTTAAAAATTAATATCATGAATTCAACACTTTCACACAATAAATTTAGCAAAAGAAGTTTATAAATAAAACAATTATTTAAAAAAAAAAAAAAAAAAGTTTTATGACACGAGGACCAGAACTGACCACACCACATCTCAGAAGGATGGAGAGAGTAAAAGCTAGAGAGAAACTAAAGGGATGAGATAGAAATAAAGAGGGAGGGAGGTGATGGAGGAGAAGTATTATTGGTAATTGAAAGATAAAATGGTAATCATCCAGAAGGGGCGAAAGATTAGAGCTCTCCTTTTTCATTTAGGTGGCAGGCACACGGGGAGCAATGGAGACAGAGAAAGATGTAGAAAAAGAGGGAAGGTCTGAAAAAAAGAGGGGGAAAAAGAGCGAGAGACAACTGGATAGAGCGAAAGAAAAGAGTGATCTGCTTGAATTCCACTTTTCTACCACTCATCCTTCTTCATAATAGAACTGTCAAATCAATGTGGAGCTTAACGACAAGTCTCTCTCTCTCTCTCTCTCTCTCTCTCTCTCTCTCTCTCTCTCTCTCTCTCTCTCTCTCTATTTAGTTATCCACTTTTTTTCCTCCTCCTTTCTGTTTGTTTCTTTCTGCAGCTTTTTGTCAGTCTGTTGCCGCATCTTACTAATTAGTAATTTTAAGTGTCTTACCTTAGTTTGATTAACCTTCCTGTCGTCCTCCCGGGTCAAACTGACCTGTCTGTTTTGACTGTTCTTTCTTTCCTCCCTCCCAGCCTCCTTCCTTCCTTCTTTTGTCCGTCCGTCTGTCCTTCCTTCCTTCTTCCCCTCCTTTCCTTCCTTCTTCCTCCCTCCCTCCCTCCCTTCCTTTCCTTCCTCCTTCCTCTCTTCCATCCTTCCTTCCTCCCCTCCTTTCCTTCCTTCCTCCTTCCTCTCTTCCATCCTTCCTTCCTCCCCTCCTTTCCTTCCTCCTTCCTCCCTCCCTCCCTTCCATCCTTCCCCTTCCTTTCCTTCCTCCTTCCTCTCCTTCCTTCCTTCTTCCTCCCTTCCTCCCCCCTTCTTTCCTCCCTCCTTCCTCCCCCCTTCTTTCCTCCCTCCTTCCTCTCCTTTCCTTTCCTTCCTTCTTCCTCCCTTCCATCCTTCCTCCCTCCCTCCTTCCTCCCATCCTTCCTTCCTCCCTCCTTTCCTTCCTTGACTCGAGGACAACAGGAGGGTTAAATAAAAGTGGTTGTTTTTTGCTGCCTTTTGATTAACTCTGATACTTTATTCTTCCTTGACCTCTGCCCTCTGCCTCCATCACTCTATCCAAAAAAGTTGTTTAACCCTTTTTTACTTTTCAGGGTCAAATTTGACTCATTTCTGTTTTACATTTATACACAAATCTAAATAAAATGCTTTTTCCCCCTTTTTTTTTTACATTTTTGTGCAGTTGATTCATTTTTGTAAATGCAAATGTTATATTGTCCATATTTTATCAAATGTTCTCCTGTTATATAGTGATTGTGAATGACTTTTTTCCATAAATAAATAGAATACACTCCTCTCTGACAGCTTCATTTAGGATTAATCGACCATTTGTTAATGACTGATGAGGAATTCATGAATGTTAATTGGTGTAGAGGCTAATATTATGAGTCAGAATATGAACATTATGTAAAGGTTAAACAGTTTTAAGGCTTTTTGCTACAATGTCTAACACTCTTTTATAAGTGTAAGTGGTGAAAAACGGAGAATTAGATGCTAAATATCATTATTTATGTTTCAGAGGTGCAGAGATTATCATTGTGGCAGGGATGCAACATGGAGGCCTGTGATTACTGAAACATATTGTGAATATATGGAGAGAGAAAAAAAAGTATTATTTGATCAAAGATAGCCTGAGTATGTTAGACCTTGATTGATTTGTGTCTATTCATTCATGTCCAGGTTTGGCAGCTGCAGAGAAAGCAGGAGGCCAGCCGCCCCCTTAATGATTTTTACACGCACAAAATCAGACAACTTTACAATAGGTGTTTTTTTTAGTTTCCATCCACAGCAGAAAAAATTAGACGAACATTGTGGTGCAGAAAGTTTTCTCAGGGAGCATCTGGTTGTTTGGTTTGTATGGTATTTGCAACGCTGACTGACAGCAGTGCTTTCACAACTGGCATGAAAGATTGCAAACATGTCCACCAACGTATAAAAGGAGCGTGAAAAGAGTGGCGTGCAAAGGAATTGTGCTGAAACATACTTTTTAAGGGCCTCGGCTTTGTAGTTTTGTATTATGTGCTTTTGACCAGTTTGCTGACAGAGGTAGAGGAAAAACTAAAATTGGACAAACAGAGCTGCCAACATGCAAGGCCAATATAAAGGTTTTCTGCTTTGTTGAGTCTCCCAGTGAAGTACATGTTGTGGTGTGATGTACATGTTCTGATTCTGGTCTTGGTTGACGCAAGAAAAATTGGGATAGCAAGTAGGTCACTTTTCAGTCTTCATCATGACACTGGTGTGTCTCTACGTGAGTACTACCAGAAGCAGGATACATGACACAGGCGCTTCATGCTGGTGGGTTCAGGATGATGCCTTGAACAGGAGCATGTTTATGTTCCCTCATCCCTATGTTCCCACAGCTCTATGTTCTCTCAATCCTATGTTCCCACAGCTCTATGTTCCCTCAGTCCTATGTTCCTACAGCTCTATGTTCTCTCACCCCTATGTTCTCACACCCCTATGTTCCCTCAGCCCTACATTCCCTCAGCCCTATGTTCCCTCAGCCCTATGTTCCCACAGCTCTATATTCTCTCATCCCTATGTTCCCTCAGTCCTATGTTCCGACAGCTCTATGTTCTCTCACCCCTATGTTCTCACACCCCTATGTTCCCTCAGCCCTATGTTCCCTCAGCCCTATGTTCCCACAGCCCTATGTTCCCACAGCCGTATGTTCCCTCAACCCTATGGTCCCTCAGCCCTATGTTCCCACATCCCTATGGTCCCTCAAACCTATGTTCCCACAGTCCTATGGTCCCTCAGCCCTATGGTCCCTCAGCCCTATGTTCCCTCAAACTTATGTTCCCTCAGCCCTATGTTCCCACAGCTCTATATTCCCTCAGCCCTATGTTCCCTCAGCCCTATGGTCCCTCAGCCCTATGTTCCCACATCCCTATGGTCCCTCAAACCTATGTTCCCACAGTCCTATGGTCCCACAGCCCTATGGTCCCTCAGCCCTATGTTCCCTCACCCTATGTTCCCACAGCCCTATGTTCCCTTAGCCGTATGTTCCCTCAGCCCTATGTTCCCACAGTCCTATGTTCCCTCAGTTTAATAATAAAATAAAGAATTTCACCTATCTTTAAAGCATTTTCATAGATGAAACCTGCTATGTACATTAGGGAAATTGGTGGAAAATACTTGAGGGAACATAGGGCCTAATTTTCATGGGAGAAACATAGGGATGACCCCCATTGAAGAAGGTCTTTGGATTCTTTAGATTTGCTCCTCACGCTGTCAGGGAACTATAAAGACCAGTGCTTGAGTCAAAGCAAAATGATTAACCTCAAGTATGAGACAATACTGACAAACTTAAATCTTCTGACCCATGTCCACATATTAACAGTCAAGCACTTCAAGGCTTCAAGTTTCTATTTCCCCCTCTCAGTGTCACAGCCTGCTCTGTTACCCTCCTGCTGCTGTCGAAGTTTCCACTCAGACCTGCCTCCATCTCACTGTCCACTCTGCCACACCTCCTCATCAGCCTCCCCGTTTCCACTTGTTGCTCCCTGTTGCTGCACTCCATCTCCAATCAAGCCAGTATTTAAGCAGCCTCGGTCCACTCACTCGTCACCAGATTGTGTTTGCTCAAACGTCAGACCTTCCAGCACTTATTCATGGACTGACCTCCTCTCCTCGTCTCTGCCTGCTGTCTACTGAGGTGTCTGTTCTGCCTTGGTCGTCGGTTCTGTGACATTTTAAGACATCCTGTGTCACTTGAACTTGACATTTACTTAAGTTAAAGTTTACAGCTAGCCATAAAGGATGGGACGAAGGCTATTTCCTTAGACTGACCATGTGTTAAAACAAGTCGTAAATGATAGGACAGGGGCTGTTTTTCCAGATTGGACATTTGTTTAGAAGGTGGAGGTACTATATATAGTGTTGTAAGAATTGGAGTAGGGAGAGAGCTTCAGATTGGGACCAGGACTCTCTCAAGATTGGATGTTTGACACTGTTCTCTTTTGTAATAAAACCTTTCAAATATACAAGTGAGACGTGTCAGCGGTGGTTTCCTTCTTCATCAACACATCAAGAATCTATCTATTAATATAAACCTCACTACTTCCTGGTTCTCGTCTGTCTGTGGCTCTGCTTCAGCGTTGTCAAGACAACCCACCCAGATAGCAAAACTCTTTTGGCCCATATCTGGCCCACACCTGACATGTTCATCCGGCCCACATACAGCATGGAATGATGGCACTTGGGCGGTCCGCTCATGTTTGCCAAAAGTGGGCCATAACCAGGCCATCACAATGCCAGATGTCAACCGAAAACACACCAAATAAACCAGTTCGGCCAAGACTGGCCCAAATATGTTTCAATAAAGGTGGGCCAAGTATGTTTCCTTATATGTGGGCCTCTTTAGGCTCACATCCGGATTAGTCATTGCCATACTCGTTTTGTGATATTTGGCCCTAATGTCATTTACTACATGGGCCAGTTTAGGTTCACGTCTGTTTTGTACGGGCCAGAAGAATGCCTACAGTGCCGGATCATTGCCTCAAGTGGCCCACATCCGCATGCTATCTGGGCAGAGTCTCCTGCTGAGTGAAACACCTCATCTCCATGAGTGCTACTGGCTTCACTTTACCTGCTGGCTCCACAATCACAAACTGGCATTCTGACTTATTTCATGTATTGAAATAGATTATACAGCCTGTTGAATGTGAATTCTTTATTGTATTATTAAACTGAGGGAACATAGGACTGTGGGAACATAGGGCTGAGGGAACATAGGGCTGAGGGAACATAGGGCTGAGGGAACATAGGACTGTGGGAACATAGGACTGTGGGAACATAGGACTGTGGGAACATAGGGCTGTGGGAACATAGGTTTGAGGGAACATAGGGCTGAGGGAACATAGGGCTGTGGGAACATAGGGCTGTGGGAACATAGGTTTGAGGGAACATAGGGCTGAGGGAACATAGGGCTGAGGGAACATAGGACTGTGGGAACATAGGGATGAGGGAACATAGGCTGTGGGAACATAGGGCTGTGGGAACATAGGACTGTGGGAACATAGGGATGAGAGAACATGGAGCTGTGGGAACATGTGGCTGTGGGAACATAGGGCTGTGGGAACATAGGGCTGAGGGAACATGGAGCTGAGGGAACATGGAGCTGAGGGACCATAGGGCTGTGGGAACATAGGTTTGAGGGAACATAGGGCTGAGGGAACATAGGACTGTGGGAACATAGGGATGAGGGAACATAGGGCTGTGGGAACATAGGGCTGTGGGAACATAGGTTTGAGGGAACATAGGACTGTGGGAACATAGGGATGAGGGAACATAGGGCTGTGGGAACATAGGTTTGAGGGAACATAGGGCTGAGGGAACATAAGGATGAGATAATATAGAGCTGTGGGAACATGTGGCTGTGGGAACATGTGGCTGTGGGAACATATGGCTGTGGGAACATAGGTTTGAGGGAACATAGGGCTGAGGGAACATAGGTTTGAGGGAACATAGGGATGAGGGAACATAGGACTGTGGGAACATAGGGATGAGGGAACATAGGTTTGAGGGAACATAGGGCTGAGGGAACATAAGGATGAGATAATATAGAGCTGTGGGAACATGTGGCTGTGGTAACATATGGCTGTGGGAACATAGGTTTGAGGGAACATAGGGCTGTGGGAACATGTGGCTGTGGGAACATATGGCTGTGGGAACATAGGTTTGAGAGAACATATGGCTGTGGGAACATAGGTTTGAGGGAACATAGGGCTGTGGAAACATAGACATTCATCAGGCATTCATCATGAAACACTGACTGAATCTATCATGGTATCCTCACAATGGAGGCCTGCTGGCGACAAACCTTTTACTTGCTCTTAAAATAGCTCCCTATTAGTGTTACAATAGCCTAGAGTATCCATCCATTATGTGTATAAGTGGTGGTATTGAGGGCTGGTGTGTTTGTCAGAGATCAGTTGGGGGTGGTGGAGTATCTGCGGGTTGGTTATTGTGGGCTGAATTGGGTTTAAAAGTCCAAAAAGGCCATTTTTAGCACCGGTCAGTCCCTGAATCAGATATTCCTGTTTTCACTGAAGATGCATTTCTGATTTATTGAACTGGTACTAATCACTATATACTGTCATTTTATTCTCAGTGTTGACCATGGTTGCCTTACTATGGTTGTTTTGTTTTGTCCCAGGGTATTTACAATAACTGTGGTTTGTCCTTGTTTGCATTATCGTTTATGTCTTTTTTTTTGTTTGTTTGTTTGTTTGTTTTTGTTTGTTTATTTGTCTGTCTGTTTTTCTATATTGTTGACAACATGTTTGTTTGTTGAATCTATGTCTGTATATATGTTTGGACCCCCTCGAAAATGAGATGGTTCATCTCAAGGGGTTTTATCCAAATAAACAAATTTTCAATAACCAGACTATGGCTGTATACAAATCTCTAAGTTAACAAAAGAGAAAATGAAAAATATCATCCCCCTTAAACAGCAAACATCCATCACAGCAACTAATTGAATATTTGCTGGAAGGGCAAAATAGATAATACGTCAAAAAATAACTTTAAATATTCATAAAAAAACAGCTTTAACTGCTCAAACTTGTATTTATTTAAATGATAATCAGCCTTCATTTGTTCAGCCCCTAAAATATAACAGCGTGGGGTTTTTTTCTACCCGTCATAAATAGCGCTGAGCAGATACTTTACAGCAGGGGTGTCAAACATGCGGCCCGTGGGCCAGATCCGGCCCGCCGAGGGGTCTGATCCGGCCGACTTTCCTTATTCCTCCCTTCCTTACATCTTCCCTTCCTTCCTTTCTGTCTTCTTTTTCTTCCTTCCTTCTTTCCTTCCATCTGTCCTTTCTTCCTTCCTTCTTTCATGACTTCTTTTTCTTCCTTCCTTCCTGTCTTATTTTCCTTCCTTCTCCATCTTTTCCGTCCTTTCTTCCTTCTATCTGTCCTTCCTCCCTTTCTTCCTTCTATCTGTCCTTCCTCCCTTTCTTCCTTCCATCTTTCCTTCCTTCCTTCCTTTCTTCTTTCATGTCTTCTTTTTCTTCATGCCGTCCTGTCTTATTTTCCTTCCTTCCTCCATTCCTTCCTTCCTTCCTCCCTCCCTCCTTACTCCTTTCCTTCCTTCCTTCCTTCCTTCCTTCCTTCTTTCCTCCCTTCCTTGACCTGAGGACAACAGGAGGGTTAAAGTTTTTCAATAAAAGAAAACTAAAAAAAAGACCATGACATAAAGGTCAAATTTAGACCAAAATATAACTTTTTTTTTCCCATTTATATATCGCTTGAGGAATTTCAGAAAGTTTTAAAAGTCTTTTTTTAAAGAGAAGCTCTGAAAAGAACCTTGAGGAATCCCTTTTTTCCCATTTTGGGTCGATGGAGATAAGTGACAGCTCCTCCATCCACCTTAACCATGGGGCATCACAGTAAATCATACAGATTTAATGACAGACCCTGAGGTGGCTGCTGTAAATCCTATGGAAAGACCAACAATTCATTCTTTAAAGCAAGTCTCTCTCTAACCCTAAACCAGACATGGACTTTTATATATCTTGTCTTAAAGCAGAGGTGTCAAACTCATTTTCATTCAAGGGCCACATACAGCCCAGTTTGATCTCATGTGGGCCGGACCATTAAAAAGATGGGGGGTGGGAAGGAAGGAAGGAAGAAAGGGTGGGAGGAAGGAAGGACAGATGGATGGAAGGAAGAAAGGGTGGGAGGAAGGAAGGAAGGAAGGACAGATGGAAGGAAGGAAGGAAGAACAGATGGAAGGAAGGAAGAAAGGGTGGGAGGAAGGAAGGAAGGAAAAGACAGGAAGGAAAAGAAGGAAGGAAGGACGGACAGAAGGAAGGAAAAGAAGACAGGAAGGAAAAATGGAAGGAATGGAGGAAGGAAAGAAGGAAAAAAGAAAGAAAGAAAGGGAAGAAGGAAGGAAGTAAGGAAGGAAAAAAAAGACAGGAAGGAAAGTGGGCCAGTTTGGAGTCCTCAGCGGGCCGGTTCTGGCCCACGGGCCGCATGGTTGACACCCCTGTCTTAAAGTGATTTATGCCTTTATATAAAGCCTTTTGAATTGACTTGCTATTGAAAAATGCCATTGAAATAAACTTGCCTTTGCATTGCCTCTATAGCCAAACCCTATATGATGCATATAACACTAACAATTTGAAATTCTTTATTAGGATAACCCCTTGAGATGAACCATCTTGTTTTTTCGAGGGCAGTTCTTCTAACAATAAATAATACCATCATTAAGAAAAACTGAATACATTAAAACAAATTTTACATGATAGATATTTGCTCACACACACACACACACACACACACACACACACACATACACACACACATACACACACACATACACACACACACATACACACACACACTCTGGCCATTTGAAGGGTTTAACCTATGACCTTTGAGCCACAGGACAGTCTTTCCAACTGCCCAAATGGCCCTGCCATGATGATGAGAGCACACCGGCTCCCTCCTCCTGCTTTTCAATTCCTCTCTCTGTGGGTCCGTACGGTAAAAACACTGTGAAAAATATATGATGTGTGTGTGAGCGTGTGTGTGCGTGTGAGTCTCACTGTCGCTCTCTCTCTCTAATCCGCTTCACTGCAGGTTCACATAAGGAGAATGATTCGTCTCTCTTTCTCTCTCCATTTGTCTTCACTGTAGGCCGGCAAAAGAAAAATGCCACAGACGAATGTTCTCCATTTTTCTCTACTTGTCTCGCTGTCTTGCTTCTTGTCTTCTTCTTCTTCTGCTCTTTATAAATATATATATATATATATATATATATATATATATATATATATATATATATATATATATATATATATATATATGTCTTCAAGAATCCTTTAGAAGACAAATGCCATCTGTTTACCTCCAGCATGGTTTACATATACAAATACAAATGGTGTTTATTTTGCAAATTGCGTTTTTGGTGATGGTGACGCCCCATGAATGCCTGATGATGAGGATGTATTAAAAGTGTAAAAACTAATATAAAAGTCTTTATGAAGTAAAAAAAGAAAATTCCCTCGTAAGCCAACTCCATCACGATCAAAAACATAAAGTCTTGTCTTCCTCCACTCTTCATTTTTTGCAAGATTATATTCATAATTAAATAGATTTTGTCTAAAATGTATGTGAAACTCAAGGCCTGTGGGTTGAATTCAGCTTAGCGCCTCATTCATTGACTGAATACCAGCCGGATGGAGCAAGGTGTGATCTACTGGGGATTTCCACCGGGTCCGTCAGCGGCACGGAAAGTCTGCGCTACGGTTTAGCTCCGTCCTCTACCCGGTGTCAACTCACACCGGGAGCGTTGCAGCAGAGAAATCTGCCTTTTAAAATGACGTTGCACTGTTAATACAGTAATTACGGCAGCCCAATCAAATCTGAATGAGTTCCTTTAGTCTACCGTAATTACTGTAGTAGCAGCACAACTAAACGACTAAACAATTTGGTAATTTTCTAGATTTTTGTGCTCATCTCGTGTGTCAGTAGCTACGTAGCTAGATGGAGTCTTTATCTGTCTGTTTTATTCTTGTTTGTTACTTAAATACGATCGGGAGGCTGCACGGGTTGTTTTATTTTGAAAGACGGAAGTTTTATTATGCCGATTCAGTGTCTGACTTCCTGTCTGGTGCAATCTGCTCTGTTGAGCTTGTCGTGAGTTGGAAACGGCTCCGTCAAAAATAGAAATGCTGCGGATTGAAAGCACTGCGGTGCGGAGAGCCGCTGCTAGGACGTTCCCGGTGGAAACACTCTCATTGATTATAGTGGCACCTATCAGCTCCGGTGACCGCGGCGTAGCTATAACGCACCGCTGACGGATGGAAATTGGGCTTTACTGGTTTACACTGGAGCTGGTTGGTTGGTTGCTGTTTGAAGCCAGGATCTTCCAGAGTTTTGCTTCTCACACGCTGGAAACACACCCTGCAACCTCGGACCGAAACCAACGCTAGCTTACTGGGAGCACTGCACACTTTGTGATCTATCGCTAGATTTTTGATTTTAGGTCTTTTATTAGTTTACATGCACTTACATTAACAAAAGGAAAAAGAGAAAACTAAGATTATTAAAAGGAATGTCAAAAGAGAGATTTATATATATGCTGTACAGTTTAGGGCCTGAGTATCAAATACCATTGAACTCAGTGAAATATAGCAACTATAAGTCTCAAATATTATTAATAGTACAACATTCTCCAAAGTGACCATGAGCACCCATCAGAGGGCCCAAATTTTGCAATTGAGACCATAATGACTTGTTCTTCCTCCCTTCCTTCTTCCTTCCTTCCTTTCTCCCTCATTTCTTTCCTTCTTCCTCCCTTCCTTCGTTCCTCCCTTCCATCCTTTCCTTCCTTCTTCCTCCCTCCCTCATTTCCTTCCTTCTTCCTCCCTTCCTTCCTCCCTCCTTTCCTTCCTTCTTCCTACTTTCCTTCCTTCCTTCCTCCTTTTCTTCCTGTCATCCTTTCCTTCCTTCTTCCTCCCTCCCTTCTTTCTTCCTCATTTCCTTCCTTCTTTCCTTTCATCCTTTCCGTCCTTCTTCCTTCCTCCCTCCCTCCTTTCCTCATTTCCTTCCTTCCTTCCTTCCTCCTTTTCTTCCTTCTTCCTCCCTTCCTTCCTTGACTTGAGGACAACAGGAGGGTTCAATTTGTAAAAACTTCAATGTTGTAAAGTTTGCATTATGAATGTTGTTCAAAACATACTTTCTGTTTCATTTAAAAGGCAAAACTTTGCTTGATGTTAGATGGAAACAATACTTTTATCTATCCTCTTATTCTCCTTTCTGGTCCTACTTTCTATAGTATGTGTGTCTTTTTTCAAACCCCCCCCCCCCCCCCCCCTCCTTCCTCTACAGTGATGTTGTACATTTTTTCCCTCACTGCTTCCTCAGTTGGATTGTACAGAAAATAAATGTGTTAAGGGAGTATTCTGTGTGTCTGTGTGTGTGTGTGTGTGTATGTGTGTGTGTGTGTGTGTGTGTGTGATACTCTCCGTGATACCATATGTAGTAGCTGTGCAAAATCAAAAGTTGCTGTCTGCATACTCAGCAGGTGTGTATGTGCCTGCCGCTTAAATGCCACCCAGCAGCGAGAGGCCTGGGGTTGGAAATTGGAAGCGGGTTACTCATTCATTTCAGAGGATTGGAGTAGTGTGGAAGAAAAGAGAAAAAAGGGGAGGGGGGGGGGGGGGGGGGGGGGGGGGAGTTCTGAGACAGAAAAAAAAAAAGATGGAAGAGAGGAAATGGAGCAAATGGGGAGGATAAGTCAGGATGTGGTGGTGAGGAAGACAAGGCAAAGATGGGGGGAAAAAAGGGAAATGGAAATGGGGAGATGGAGTGGAAATCAAAGCTAAAGGTAAGGAGGCATACAGGATATGCGAGCAGGAGGTTGTAGAAAAGAGGAAAGAGTAAAAAGTGACAAGCTACAGGAATCAGTGGTGCATTCACGCTCAGCTTATTTCCATTTTCTCATCACATTATCAATTTCCACAGGATTCAGACACATGCAGGTTCCCATACTCGCCTATAGCTGCCTGTAAGAGACATTTAGATTGTTAAAAAAAAATCATATTTTTGCTATATTACATTATTAACCTGTGCCAAAAGCATATGGACTTAAAAATAAAGCAGTCACACAATAGATAATGTAAATGTTGAAGCAGTATTAATTGTTTTTTGGCTTTTTAAAAGGGAAGAAAAATAAGTTGTTAGATGCTAACTTTGTCATTTGGTGTTGGGGAGTTATCGTACAATGTGGTTTATCAGAGAGACTTTTTTTAAAATATGGGGGTGTGGGTGGGAGTTTACCAGCTGTATCAACACATAAGGTATAATATTAGACATACAGACAGGAAGTGAAGTGTGTCTTGATCCTTGGCTTGGAAACCTCTCAAGGCAAGGCAAGGCAGTTTTATTTATATAGCGCATTTCATACACAATGGTAACTCAATGTGCTTTACATAAAACAGAAAAACATGTAATGTCAGACCCCCCCCCCCCCCCCCCCCCCCTACACACACACACACACACACACACTAATAATAAAAACAAAGTACATAAAAAATAGAAAGAGAGAAATAAAATGCTAGAATAGAGCATTAAATATAAGATTGCAGCATAAAATAATGATTAGCTTTAAAATCATTAAAAGGACATAGAGTGCAAATGAAAGATTAAAATGTAAAGTGCTAAAAGATGCTAAAATCATAATTATTCTCTGTGGGTTTGTCATTACAAGCAACTATAAACTATTGTTGGTATAAAACATCGATTACTGCAGCTTTAAAGCAGGAGACGGACAAATTGTGAGACAGAATAGATAGTTTCTTTAACATTATTTTTTTAATTGCGACAATTAATGACAGATGGGTTTTTGTACGTCAACCACAGAGGAATCACAGGACCTGATATCTCACTATCTTAGGCTCTAAACTTTCATTTACTCTTGACAATATACAGGACAAAAAAAAAAAAAAAAGGTAAGCGGGAGACGGAGCTTAGATACCAAAAATAGAAAATGTGAATGAAAAGAAACACAGAGAAGAGGAGTAAAGACAAGCTAAGAGAAAAAACAGATTAGATACTCCGTGAGTGACACACACACACACACACACACACACACACACACACAAAACCACATACAAAAAAAAAAAAGAAGAAGCAAAGATAAAAAGATAAATCTGTTCCTTCATCTCGGCAACGCAGCAGTAATCACTTCCACAGACGTGCTTTATTTTGCTGCTGTCTAAACTGATTCGGCAGCCCTGTTATTTGTCAGCTGTTTAACAGCCGTGATACTCGGCTGGTGCCGGCAGGAAATAGAGACAGACAGGACTGCAAATTATACAAGAGGCGCTTTCTGCCAGGCTGTCTGACAGTGAGACACATGGCTAATGACTCGTGTAGACCTCCTTGTTTTTTTTTTGTTAACTAAAGAGTTAACTTGCACCTTTCCACGTCTGAGTTAATGCACTTGAGGTCATTGCACCTAAACTCACTATATATAGAATACAGCTGAAGGATTACCTCTGATTTTATGATGATTTCTTTATTGGGATATCACCATAGACTGTATAAAAGAAATGGACGTAACATTAGTGACATAACCCATTGGTTTGTGGACTGCTGCTCGGAAGCCAATAATTTCGAATCTAGGCAGCGCCATCTTGAAAATTTCAGGTGCATGCTCGGAAAAATAAAAACCTGGATTCTACTTATATGGGCATGAGGCGGAGCGGGGAGGTTGCTATGGTTGCGAGGGCTGGATCTGGAGCACATTGGGCAATCAACCTGTCAATCAGGACGTAGCCACGCCCTAATGCATACCCTGCTTTATCATCACATATAAAATCAGGGAGGCCAAAATGTCCCAAATGAACATCATACTACATTGAAGAAGGCTTTAAACTAGCGATTGAGACCATAAACACATTTTGAAAACGTTTACTGAGGTTAGAAATCAAGTGAGAAGTTGGTGAATTCTCCATTAGATACCTTGTATAGAGACGGTCGCCCCCTGGTGGTCTTTTGATAGAATGCAGTTCTAAGTTACTTCTGCGTTGGCCTCATTTCAGAGGACCAGAACTCCCCGCCTGGTTTTAACTAATTTTCAGGTAATTGTGGGGTTTCTCACAAATGAAGTGTTATTAAAAAGCAAAACTGCATATAATAAATGAATGAAAGGTGTTCATTCCAATTGTCTGATTCTTTCATTATGTGTTAGATGAGACAACCTCTACACCATCTTAGAGGTACAAAAAAAGAAAGAAAAAGAAAAACCTAGTGAAGGAGTCTCTGTGTGACCATAACAGTAGCAACACAGGAGTCCACCATCATCTTTAACATTTTCATACAGCTTCGTCTTGTCTTACCTGCAGGTTATGTGTTTTCCTCCAACTTGCTGTTACTGATGATCTTGCTGTTTATGGTGGGAAGCTACAGCCAGATGTTCCAGTATCCAAATGTGGTACTTTGCAGCAGGGACGATTCTAGGCTCAGACCTTACGGGGGTCTCAGTTCCTTCATGAGAATTTGACATACAATGCACTGCTTTTATTCACACTATGGAACTATGTAACCATTTCTTCTTCTTCTTCTTCTTCTTCTTCAGTTTACTACCAAAGTTAAAGGTGCATGTCGCCACCTACAGACCGGACTATGTAACCATTTCTTCTTCCTTCTTCTTCTTCTTCTTCTTCTTCTTCTTCTTCCGTTTACTACCAAAGTTAAAGGTGCATGTCGCCACCTACAGACCGGATTGTGTAACAGCTGATGTGATGTCACTCTATCGGACATTAGAGCTGTTAGAATGAAACCATTTGAACCTGTAGCATAATTGTTTGTCTCATCTCACAAAATAATTAAAGTCGTATAAAATCATTTTTAGAAAAATAATACAAAAATGAATTTTTAAGGATATAACATTGCCATTGCTCTGTATTATTTAAGCCATTTGGTAACTCACTATCCCTGTAACAAATTGGCCATATAGTAGGTTTTGAACTAGTCTTGCTTACAGTATATTCTGCCAGTTCGTATCATTTTGTAATAGATAGATTTAAAAAGTAAATTTCTGATATCTGCTTAGATTGTCCATCACATCAATGCATGGATTTGCAGTTCAATGAAGGAAAGAAATTTAATAATGATATTATGTGAGATGTTCTGACATAAATATTTAATAGTAATCATCTTTATAACTGCTCATATTAACATAACTATTGATGCTTTCTTTGAGGAACAGCAGAGAAGATTTAAAACTATTAAACAATTGAATGTTTCCAGGTGAAACACACCGCAGACATTTTATTGATAAGCTGCCAGGATGAAGATCACACATCGAGACATAGCGGACATTTGCATTCACAAACGGCTGATTTGAGAGCTTGCACTGCGTTAATATCATCCATCAACCTTTACACCGAGCCTGTCGGTTCATATCACTCTCTGGACCAGCAGACCTGCACCTCTCTGCTAATGAACCAAGTCAGTCTGAGATTCATTGTTCCTCCTGTTTCTATTTGCAGTATTTTTAAATTTGAGGTACTACACTCAAAAAAAGCAAACTGGGTGTCTGTTACCTTAACCTAAGTCTAACATGTAGCTTATATTATATAAAATCATGTTTTGTGGTTGAACAGTTCTAAATCATGTAGTTTTAGCATAAAATGCAACTATTTAAAATTTACTAGACTCATTTATGTTAACACAACCAAATTTTAATGGGTTAAGATTGCAAATCACGTCTGCTTACAACCCCAGAGCAGTAGGTGGCAGTAATGTGCAAATTCTTAATCAGTAGTGCCCCTCTTTGAATTGAAGGCCATGGTCAAAGGTGTGTCCCTGCCTGGCTGGCACAGAAGAGCAGACATTTTGAAATGCAACACCACGTGTGGAAGAAGGTAAGCTTAATCCTTTATCATCCATCCATCCATAAAGTAACACAGGTGCAGAAATGTTTTCGACAGCTAGTAATTGCCCTGTTTTGCATTTTGGATGTTTTTTTTTTGAATGAATGAAATGAATAAAATCCATGAAAGAACATAGTAAGGAAGGCAAGGCAGTTTTATTTATATAGCGCATTTCATACACAATGGTAACTCAATGTGTTTTACATAAAACAGAAAAACATGGAATTTGAGAAACAAAACATACAATTAACCCCCCCCCCCCCCACACACACACACACACATACTAATAATAAAAACAAAGTACAGAAAAATAGAAAGAGAGAAATAAAATGCTAGAATAGAGCATTAAATATAAGATTGCAGCATAAAATAATGATTAGCTTTAAAATCATTAAAAGGACATAGAGTGCAAATGAAAGATTAAAATGTAAAGTGCTTTAGAAGAGCTCAATCATAAGCAGCACAGGAGAAGAGAAATGTTTTTAACCTGGATTTAAAAATGATTTCAGTTCTGCTGGTAGTTTGTTCCAGTTGTGTAAAAGCTGCTTCATCATGTTTAGTTTGAACTCTGGGCTCAACTATCTGACCTGAGTCAGTAGATCTCAGAGCTCTACTGGGTTTATATTCTACTAACATAAACCCAGTAGAGCTCTGAGATCTACTGAAGGAAGGTCAACATTTGTTAGTAGTAATTTAAAAGAATGAAAGCCAAACATGAATTATCTCCATTGAAGTGCTGCTATAATCTAGCATGTGTATACATTAGGGCTGTCAAACGATTAATTTTTTTAATCAAGATTAATTTCCATAGTTAATCACAATTAATCGCGTTTTGAATTGCATGTTTAAAATCCTGTAATTTGACATTTGAAGGCAGTTTTAAGCCCATAATGTAAAGCATTTCTTACCAGAGTGTCTTAACTGGGAATCAATCACGGCTCTGCTGCGACTCCCACACTCCAAAATGGTCCTTTGGTGGAGCTGAGGCTCGCTTGGCTGCACCTGGGTGTTTAGCGTGGAAGTGCTAACTCAAACTCCACGTACTCCGGTGGTAGTTAAACTCCGTTTGACACAGGTTGCATTTTACTTTTGACTTGTCAACTGAAGCGTCTGGAAGTGTTTTAAAGTTAAACAAGCCGTTCAAAAGTCCAGTAGCTCTCTTACTTTCCATCAGCGCGGTAGGTTTACTGCAGGAGGCCACTTCAAAGCATAGCGCTACAGCTAGAGGAGCCGTCTACGGGGGAGTAGAAGGGACAAAAAGGCTTGCAACATTAAAATGCGATTAAAAAAAATTAACGCGTTATGGATTGCATTAATCTGATCGTGATTAACGCGTAACGCTGACAGCCCTAGTATATATATGATTTTTAAGAGTTTAATACATTGTTTGGTTTTATTCATTCGACACATGAAGACAGGATGTAATGTTCCTTATTTAACCGTGGGGCTTTTATTGAATAACACACACCGCCCCCCCCCCCCTCCACTTCCCCTCCTCCTCCTGACACTCCTCTTCTTCACAGATCATTAAAGGGGAAGATGCATCAATGGACGGACGGATAGGTAGATGGATAGGTGGAAGGATGAGGAAAGACAAACATAAACACACCTCGGTGCACACGCCTCCTCGTCAAAGGTGTCATTTTTCTGATACAGTGGCTGGAATCTTTATCTCTGTGTGTGTGTGTGTGTGTGTGTGTGTGTGTGTGTGTGTGTGTCAGTGTAAAGATGTGCTTGTATGTGTATCTATTCTCTGTGCACATCCTTTTGTATTTTATTGTGTGTTAATGTGTCAGGTGTCTTTTGTATGTCTTATATAATGTTAGATGTGTGTGTGTGTGTGTGTGTGTGTGTCTGTCCGTCTGTCTGAGGAAGGGAGGAAGGAAGGGAGAAGAAGGAAAGGATCCTTCTTCTCCCTTCCTTCCTCCCTTCCTCTTTTCCTTTCTCCCTCCCTCCATCCCTTCTTTCCTCCATCCTTCATTCCTTCCTCCCTTTCCTCCTTTCCTTCCTTCCTTCCTCCCATCCTCCCTCCTTTCCTTCCTTCCTTCCTCCTTTCCTTCCTTGACTCGAGGACAACAGGAGGGTTAAGGACCACAATAAAAAAAAAATCTCAGCCTGTCTTTCACCATTTAAACGCTGCCATCTGTAAAAGGTCTTGTCAATTACTAACTGGCCTTTTACCAAAAGCATGCGCTCCATGAGGCATTGCAATACTGTCCTATCAGTCATTATATTAGGGATTACTTTTTCCCCAGTGGTTGATATCTCATATATTGGAACACAACTTTTTAAAATCTACTTCAAAACCCGTCTCACACATGCCACTTGCTCTGCTGATAATGGAAGTCTGCCTCAGTAAATGGCAGCTTTATCTCCAAGTGGAAGTGTCTGAGCATAAATCTTTTGAAATCCACATATTCGGGGCTGATAACCACACAGCAGCCGATTCAGTGTTGTACTCGGGGAGAGAAAAATGCTACTTCAGGATGTATCTCAGCAAATCTGTGTTGCAGGTTTTCAAATTATAATGACCGACTATGTTCAGGTGTTTCCTCCCCGGCAGGTTTTACTGCTCTGATTGGCAGTTGTGTATCACGCCATCTGACCACAACACACATTTGTGTATTCGCCGTGTCGTTAGACTCTGAAATTAGTTTTTTTTTTTGCTGTTGAAAACTTTTGTACTAAAAGTCTGAGGAGTTGTGCTTGATGAAGATAATCATGACATTTGTATGAATAGTGATGAGATGGAGTTGATACAGCCGAGAACTTGTGAGTGAAGATAAGAATTGTCATTTCTTCTCTTTCCATCTTTTTCCCCATCTCCTCTCTTCCTCTTTCCTCTTTCCTTTTTTTTGAACTACAACAATAAGATAAATTCCCTGTATATGCAAACATACTTGGCAATAAACCCGATTCTTATTTACTGTGAATTTTCAAATTTCTGCCTTTATTTACCTCAGCTGCAGGGAGAATATGCTAATTTAATATATGTTACAGATGACTAGTTACTGTATTTAAAATGTAATAAGTAATGTGACTATTTCAATTACTTAATCAAATTAATGTTATTTATTACATTTGATTAATTTTTGATTACTTTTATAATTTTCTAACAGATGTTTTCAGCTGTTAGGGTAAATGTTACTTTCCTTCCTTCCTCCTGTCCTTCCTTCCTTCCTTCCTGCCTCCCTTCCTCTGGTCCTTCCTTCCTTCCTTCCAAAGATCTAAGATCAGCTGTTAGGGTAAGTGTTCCCTTCCTTCCTTCCTTCCTCCTGTCCTTCCTTCCTTTCTGCCTCGCTTCCTTTCTTCCTCCTGTCCTTGCTTCCTTCTTCCTGTCCTTCCTTCCTTCCTCCCTTCCTTCCTCATGTCCTTCATTCCTATCTAAGATCAGCTGTTATGGTAAATGTTCCCATTAAGCACCAAAATCTAAGCCCAGCTGTTTTTCATGGATACTGACTATACTGATTTATAAGGGAGATCATTTCTTATAAAGCAACATTTATCTCTCATTTTAAATGTATTCATTAGTTCATGTAGATTTTGGAATATATATATATATATATATATATATATATATATATATATATACATACATACATAAAAAAATAAAGATATTTTATGAATAAAGTCAAAAGTTTGGCATGGGCTTAATTGGTATTGTGACACCATTTCTTTTTAATATTCATTTCTTTATTGAGGATATTGGAGGTATTAAGAACACACATATAATCCCCTCATTTTCCTTTCCTTCCTTCCTTCCTTCCTCCCTTGCTTCCTCCTTTCCTTCCTTCTTCCTCCGTCCTTTCCTTCCTTCTTCCCTTCCTCCCTTCTTCCCTTCCACCTCCCCCCCTTCCTTCCTTCCTAACTTACTTACTTCCTTCCTTCCTTCCTTCCTTTCCTTCCTTCCTTGACTCAAGGACAACAGGAGGGTTAAATATTTAAAAATGAGGATAAAAACCTCCTGAACAAAATCTTAAAGGTCCAACTTCACATGTAACCCTTTTCTAATCATCATTTTCATCAGTAACATTCAGTAATTACATTTATTTTGGGATTAAATTACATAACACAGTTGCATGTACTGTAACATACTCCCCAACACTGTAATTTAATATAGTTTGATTCACTAATTCAGCTTTATTCTACTTTGCCATCAACATTAAATGCAACCAAACACTTCCTGTGCAGATATTTTACAATAAAAACCTTCCAGCAGCCCAAAAAGCATGACCCATCCCCTTCCTGGAAGGCTTTGAATATGAAACAGGTGCAAGAGGAGTTCAGTTCACTGATCTGGTTGGATATTATTTAAATGAATCTGTTTTTGTCTCTGTGTGTGTGTGTGTGTGTGTGTGTGTGTGTGTGTGTGTGTATGAAAAATATTCCCTCCCTCTGCCTTTCTTTTCTTTTCTTTTTTTTAACCACATATTTTTTTGTTAAATTACATTTCCTTTGTCAGTTCCTTTTCCTTTTTCATTCTCTTTTCTCTCCCCCCCCCTCCCCACCCCACCCCCCACCTCGAAACCCCCCCATGTTCTTGTTTTTCGCCTTCTGTACGTCATCTTCACTTTCATATCTGGCTCTGTTGTTATCTCTCTCGCTTCTAACAGTCTCCTCCCAGCGTTCGCTCTCTCTGCCTTTTTGTTCTAAGAGGAAAACACCATGCAGGCAACCAGGCAACCTGCAGGGTGGCAACATCCTATATTCACCAAGTGTGTGTGTGTGTGTGTGTGTGTGTGTGTGTGTGTGTGTGTGTGTGTGTGTGTGTGTGTGTGCCTAGGCCTTAAGGGTAGTAGACGATAATACAAGGCAAACAGCATCCGTTATTGCTGTATGAAACCTTTTGACACATGGGAGGGAGCACACATTGACTTCATGTTGAGCTGTTATATGACTTCACGTACACACACTAACAAAAGTCATTCTCCTTCTGACGCAGCCTGTTCCATTTACACACACACACACACACACACACACACACACACGCTCCCACACATTTGCATCACGCTGTGCTTTTGTATAAAACATAAACATGCAATTATCGGCAGGCCTCCCGTCGCTGCATGTATTTGTTACATTTCCTCTCTGAACTGCACCAGGTCTAAAAAAATCTACACACATGCAGCAGTAGGGAAAATATTTAGTAATTGACGACGGTTATTATTACTGTGCAATTAGTGCACACAGAAGATGAATTAAACTGTTTTTTATACACATAGTGGAATTAATGTTTGGATCTGGATTTGATGTATTGGACAAATAAAGAGAAAAAAACAACTAGGATGAAGTAACAGGACAAACATGTAATTGACTGCCTCTCTATCCTATAGTATTAATTTATTTGAAAGTAAGGGTGCAGAGTCACATATTTTACAAAGTGTGTGTGTAATAACCAGGCAGGGAGTTCTGGTCCTCTGAAATGAAGCCAACGCGGAAGTAACTTAGAGCTACATTCTATCAAAAGGCCACCAGGGGGCGACCGTCTCTATACAAGTCAATGGAGAATTCACCAACTTCTCACTTGATTTCTAACCTCAGTAAACGTTTTCAAAATGTGTTTATGGTCTCAATCGCTAGTTTAAAGCCTTCTTCAATGCAGTATGATGTTCATTTGTGAAATTTTGGCCTCCATGATTTTATATTTGATGATAAAGCAGGGTATGCATTAGGGTGTGGCTACGTCCTGATTGACAGGTTGATTGCTCAATGTCCTCGAGATCCAGCCCTCGCAACCATAGCAACCTCCACGCTCCGCCCATGGTGCCACCTCATGCCCATATAAGTAGAATCCAGGTTTTTATTTTTCCCAGCATGCACCTGAAATTTTCAAGATGGCGCTGCCTAGAGTCGAAACTATTGGCTTCCAAGCAGCAGTCCACAAACCAATGGGTGACGTCACGGATGTTACGTCCATTTCTTTTATACAGTCTATGGTGATATCCCAATCAAGAAATCATCATAAAATCAGAGGTAATCCTTCTTTTATGTATCAGCCAGTCAGGTATCTACCAAGATGGGTTGGGTATATGGTCATGTGACTTCAGGGAAATTACTATCCCAGACAGGCAGGAGGGGGGGGGGGGGTATCCAATAAGAGACATGGGTGACACCATATTTGGTCCATAAACCATAAAAGTGTATCTAAAGGTTTCTGTTGCTCTAGTGTTGCTGACCTTTTTAGACTTTATTTCTCTTCTCCGTGCGGCTTGGAAGTAGATGAATTTGTGCCAGAAACCTCAAACTCTGCAGCCAATACATAACATTGACAATCAGTAACAAACAAATGTGATATTCTGTATGTGTCATTATTTGATTTGTACTACACTGTCAATTTCTCGAATAACCTTTAGTACAAAGTCTGGCTGCTATCAGTTTTTGGAGCCATTTTTAAAGAAACTAATGCACCTCAAACTCTTCAAGGCAAAGGAGCACGTCACCTAGTGCAGCGTTGTGGCTCACTGATGTGTTTTTAATAGTTTTTGGACAACAGTGGAGGTCTACGGCACAGAGGAATAAGATATATCTAGCTTTGGACACACACACAAAATACCTGTTTAGTAGATCAGTTCATTGTTGGCTTGGCTCTGCGTGAGACTGACAGTCAGAAAAATAAAGCAAATCTCCAGCCTCACCCTTTAAATAATGACTCCATATGCTTCAAAGTTTAACTGGGAGTTTCTGACAACTCTGTTCGCCTACGGTTTGTCATTTACTGCGACTGCTGCTATCTGGCAGTTATCTGGTGAGCTAAACCCACCACTCTGTTGGAGGTTTTAAACTGCTCACAGAAAAAGCCCAATGTCTGTGTATTTTTTCAAATATTAAAGTGACAAGAGTGATCTTCTTCAACAGAGCTATCTTTTGTCAAGCTTAAAAAGCCCAGACACCAGAATGAAAAGAAACATATTACTACAGACGACAGCAAAGACTGGCTTTTTTTGTTGTTTAGCTAACTCGTAGACTTCACTTCAATTGGTTACAGCTACAGTAAATTGCCATAATGGATGATGGTTGCTGACTCAAATGTTCACATCCAACAGCTTGTTAAGACACCATTAGTTATACCAAGGTGGGATAAAAATAGCAGCTCTCACAATTTGAAAGACATATTCTTCCACATCACGATTGCAGTTTAAAGACAAATCATTCAACACATTGTTTGATCCCACAGCATCCAACAGCCTCACTTCACAGCCAAACCCACAGCCAGATGCTTTACTAATGCAAAAGAACAATGTAAAAATACTCCATTGTAAGTAAAGGGCCTGTATTTAACTAAAAGTATAGAAATGTTATGAGGTGAATTTACTTAACCCTCTTGTTGTCCTCAAGTCAAAGAAGGAAAGTAGAAAAGTAGGAAGGGAGGAAAGGAAAGGAAGGGAAGGGAGGGGAGGGAGGGAGGGAGGAAAGGGAGGGAGGGAGGAAAGGAGGAAGGAAGGGACGGAAGGGAGGGAGAGAGGAAGGAAGGAAGGACAGAGGATAGGGAGAAGGAGAAAGGAAAAGAGGAAAGGAGGAAGTAAGGAAGTAAGGACAGAGTAAAGGAGGAAGGACAGAAGGAAGGAAGTAAGAAAGGGGGGTTAGGGAAAGAGAGAGGAAGGAAATAAAGAGTGGTGGAAGAAGTATTCAGATGCTTTACTAATGCAAAAGTATACAACAATGTAAAAATACTCCATTGTAAGTAAAGGGCCTGTATTTAAGATATTTAACTAAAAGTATAGAAATGTTATGAGGTAAATTTACTTAAGCCTCCTGTTGTCCTAGAGTCAAAGAAGGAAGGGAGGGAGGGAGGGAGGAAAGGAGGAAGGAAGGGAAGGGAGGGAGGGAGGAAAGGAAGGAAGGAAGGGAGGGAAGGAAGGAAGGATAGAAAGAAGGAGGGAGGGAGGGAGGGAGGAAGGAATGAAGGAAGGGAGGAAAGAGAAAGGAAGGAAAGAAAGAGAGAAGGAAGGATGGAGGATAGAAGGAAGGAGGGAGGGAGCAAGGAAAAGAGGAAAGGAGGAAGTAAGGAAAGAAGAAGGGAGGCAGGACAGACGGGCTCAATTTGACCCGGGAGGATGACACGAAGGTTAAAGTACTAAAGTAAAAATACTTGTTTTGCATCGTGACTGATATTTTAAATACATTTAACACAGTTCACATTATTTAACAACATTATTAATACTGATGTGTCGATGCATAAGCAGCATATTATTATTGTTTGAACTGCCGTTAAGGTCATAAGATAAAGCTAAGGGGTCTTTAGTAGGAAAGAAAAAAGCTACATCCTTATTACTACATACATTTAGATTCATTTTTCAGAGGTAAAATGAAATAGAGTAAATGTAGAGGAGTGGAAGTATAAAGTAGCATAACATTAAAATACTTAAATAAAGTCACTTCCCACCACTGTCAGCAGCTAAAAATCTTCAAAGAAAGGAAGTGACTCAGGCTCAGCTTCAGTATTGTGACCAAATGTGTGTGTGTGTGTGTGTGTGTGTGTGTGTGTGTGTGTGTGTGTGTGTGTGTGTGTGTGTGTGTGTGTGTGTGTGTGTGTGTGTGTGTGTGTGTGTGTGTGTGTGTGTGTGTGTGTGTCCAGATAGACCTGAACTAATGCTGCTTTCCCACCGTGTGGTACAGCTCAACTTGTTCTTTTTTGGTTTCACATGGGCAGAAGTTGTGGAAAATACCTGCTTCTTTTTTTTTTTCTTTCTATCACCTCCATTGAGCTTCCAAGCAAGCTGAGCCGATATTAAAAGGCGACATAAAAAAACACTGCAAGACTACTGATTGGTTAAAGAAGCGTCACTAGGATCATCACTTGTATGGCACAGAACATCAGCAACACATCCGGAGCTACAGAGGGATAATATCTGCAGTGGAAAACAAAATCCTGGTACCAACAGCGAGTCGTGTAGAGTCAAGCCGAGCTGATACCATGTAATGGAAACACGGCTATAGTGTGGCAGGTGTTCCTGCCAGAGGCATCAGCTGAGGACAGATGCTAACAGCTTTCACACAAACACCCTGAAAACCTGCTTGGATATTACAAGGCCATGTAAGGTTTCCAGGCATCTGCTGTCTTTATGTGTGTATCGTACATTTTCAGAGAACATATAGCTGTTTGCACTCTCTCTCTCTGTGTGTGTGTGTGTGTGTGTGTGTGTGTGTGTGTGTGTGTGTGTGTGTGTGTGTGTGTGTGTGCTTCCTTGCATGAAAGACAAAGAAGAAAAAAAAACATCTCACAGGTTTCAATGCTACACGTACTGCTGCTTTTAGTTTGTGTGTGTGTGTGTGAATCTGTGTGTCTTCTTTTATCTTTTTTGGTTTGAACTTTATTTGCTCATTAGGATTTGAAATAAAACAATTAAAATTAGGTTAAAAATCAGACTTTAAGCTGTCAATTGCAGTAGGTGACTAGTATAGGATCTTGTTATATATAGTGCTGTTTTTAGGACAACGCATCAAAGACACATGGACAAGCCAATCAGGGGATTTATTTTATGACCTGTTCTTTTCTTGACTTGTTGAAGATCAGGCTCACACAGGTTTTATTGTTAGAACAGCATGTTAGCAAGGCATCACCTGCAGTTTCAATCCTCTATCGGTGTCCACACATCATGTATTTTGACACTGTCGGTTCTGGTTAAGATCATGTACTTTTTTTTTTGCAATGCCCAGAGATTACCGAGGCACACTCACTGAGATTACACACCTGAAACACACAGCAGGGTCACAGTTTACATGTGTGAATCATGAGTAAATTGCAGGCTGCTGGTGCTTTGCCGCTGTCACTCAGGCTGAGATGGATGACTTGAAATGCCTCCTGTCGTCAGGATGTCAAAGGCAAAAAACACACAAAACAAGCAAGATGTAAAGCTGGCTGAGCATCACCCAGTTAGACACCAACTATAATATAACTCGTCCAATTATTCTCTGTGTCTTTATACTCTCTGCCTGACTACACTTGAAATTTTAAAGCCTACAATCCCCAAACTCTTTATCTGATCTGGATGAACACACACTGATCGCTCACACGTTTATGGCACAGTCACAAGATGATGTAAGCTCACCATGCAGACGTAGGTGTTGGTTTCAGTACATGCTCTTAAGGGCTTTATTCACACATGACAGGACCGTTACAGAGAGAGACACAATGTGTTCAGGATATTTGGCAGCTACAGTGCACAAAAAGTGAGCTATACTGCTGAGGACAATGGGGAGTTGAAAAATGAATGATATGAAGGGGAAAGAGTGCACTCTCTTCTCTCACAGGCTGCACCGTTGTAACTGTGTACAGACAGTTCTCTAGATTGCTTTTGATCCTGAAGAAAACATCTAAAAATAATGATTATTAGGCTACGTTATCCTCAGTGAGAGGGAGTCCCAGTTTCTCCAAAAGCAGGCGGGGAGTTCAGGAAGTAACTTAGAACTGCATTCTATCAAAAGGCCACCAGGGGGCGCCCGTTTTGGTGTCAAAAGGACTTCTGTCTCCATACAAGTCAATGGAGAATTCACCAACTTCTCACTTGATTTCTAACCTCAGTAAACGTTTTCAAAATGTGTTTATGGTCTCAATCGCTAGTTTAAAGCCTTCTTCAATGCAGTATGATGTTCATTTGGGACATTTTGGCCTCCCTGATTTTATATTTGATGATAAAGCAGGGTATGCATTAGGGCGTGGCTACGTCCTGATTGACAGGTTGATTGGCCAATGTCCTCGAGATCCAGCCCTCGCAACCATAGCAACCTCCCCGCTCCGCCCATCACTCCGCCTCATACCCATATAAGTAGAATCCCTGTTTTTATTTTTCCCAGCATGCACCTGAAATTTTCAAGATGGCGCTGCCTAGATTCGAAACTATTGGCTTCCGAGCAGCAGTCTACAAACCAATGGGTGACGTCACGGATGTTACGTCCATTTCTTTTATACAGTCTATGGTTGGTTCCAACTTTTATTGATTTATGATAATGGGGGAAAAGGGGATGTGAATTTTGACATAAAATGCATCAATAAATTGCCATGGTTTTAACCTTTTCATTGCCCCAGTTAAAGGACAGGTTCACAATTTCTTAAGTTAAATTTAAAACAATATTCAGGCACCAAAATTAACATTGAAGTAGGTTTTTTCTAATGCTATAATCATTCCCCCTGTTCACACTGGCTATTAAAAGATCCCTCAGATCATAATGCACTTCAAATGTAAGTAATCTGCTTAAAGCACTCCAAATTAGTGAGCTATCTTTTAATATCAACGTCTTTTTAGTGCCAGTGTCTCTTTTTATTGGTGACTACTTCCATCGTAGCTCAACAGGGGAACGCAAAGAGGGAATCTGATGCTAAGAAGACTGTAAATGTGGCAGATATACACTTGATATGACTAATTAATAATCATAATCATGATATTTGAATGCATTTTGCATAAAATGAATGAAATGTGGAGACATCACATACATTGAAAAGCACATTTGAAAGGGATCTTTTAATAGCCAGTATGAACAGGATGAATGTTTACAGCATGGAAAACCTCTTTCAGCGTTCATATGGGCAGCTGACGGCTGTTTTAAGGCAGATTTACAAAATTGTGATCCTACCCTTTGAATTCCAGTGTGCTGGATGACGTAACCCACCGGGTGAAAAATGTGTCACTGTCCTAATATTATGTACATGCAGCATGCTCGTTTGTGCATTCACCCCTTCTATCTGAACTAAAGCCTGATATCGCGTTATGTTTGCTTGTGTTTGGCTCCCGTTCATAATCCTTCAAATCCTCATCAGTCCTGGACGCTGAGAACCAAATGTGATGTGACACTTTAATAATCACCCAAAGAGTGTAGCGTAGGTGTGCGAAAAAAGGATTAATGCTACATCAAATATGTCAATGCACACAGCGGAGAAGAGTTACGTATATAAGTGAAGAATGCAGTGAGTGGGAGGCTAATTGTGAGTGTGTACACATGAGAGTGTGATGGAGCTTACAGGGTTTTAGAAATGCCCGAGCCAGAACAGGAAATACATGAGGGGTCCAGATTACGATGGTGTAGTATATGTACTGAAGAGGCAATGCACATAACATCAACTCTTCATAAGCTTAGCGGAAGACTTCCTGAGGGCTTTATGAAGCTTATTGACGCCCACCTGTATGCAGTTTAGAGGACAGGAAATGCACAGTTTGTTAATACAATCATGACATCCATGCTCTCTGTTATGTATCTGTCTTAGTGGAAGTTATTAATAGAGATTTAGTCCTTAAAGAAGAATGAAAGTACGCCCACAAACAACCACACTGCATGAAGAAAGAACCATATAATACCTATGGGTCTTTAGATTCCCAAACTAGTGGCCTAGATGTTGCTATAAAAAAAAAAAAAAAAGTTCTCTCACATGCGGCCCAGAATCGGCCCACCGAGGGGTCCAATCCGGCCCACGTTCCTTATTTTCCTTCCTTCCATCTGTCCTTCCTACCTTCCTTTTGTCTGTCTGTCTTTCCTTCCGTCTTTCCTTCCTTCCTTCCGTCTTTCCTTCTGTCTTTCCTTCCTTCCTTCCTTCTGTCTTTCCTTCCTTCCGTCTTTCCTTCTTTCCTTCCGTCTTTCCTTCCTTCCTTCCGTCTTTCCTTCCTTCCTTCTTTCCGTCTTTCCTTCCTTCCTTCCTTCCTTCCATCTTTCTTTCCTTCCTTCCTTCCGTCTTTCCTTCCTTCCTTCCTTCCTTCCTCCCTTCCTTCTCCCCTAAATTCCTTCATCTTTTCATCCTTACTCCTTTCCTTCCTTCCTTCCTCCCTCCCTCCCTCCCTCCCTCCTCTCCTAAATTCCTTCCTCGTTTCGTCCTTACTCCCTTCCTTCCTTCCTCTTTTCCTCCTTTCCTCCCTTCCTCCTTCCTTGACCTGAGGACAACAAGAGGGTTAAGAAAGGCCAAGACTTCCTGTAGAGCTGCAGTTTCCAAGAGTGTGAAATAACAACACATTCACATTATCAACTTGTCAGATAACTGCATTTCGATCATCAGTGGCCCGACGCTTCAAACTATGACACTACATGTACACCTCCAGCGACAGTTTTGCACACACAGGGCTGCTCGATAGATATAAGTGGTATCATTTTCTAGTCAAAGGAATCTAAGCCTGGCCTGAAGGTCTAATGCTGTTTATTACAGTTCATAAACCACCGTGAGAGCTTGTTACTTTACTTTACCCCTTCATTTCATCACTCGTTCCTGTCCTTGTACTCTGTCAAAATAAACTTTAGTGCTCAAAGGTTATTAAACTATATTGAATAGTCTTCTATGTGCAGAACTGACACAAGAGAGGTACCTAAAGCATTAGTTTGAAGTGATGGACAGTTGAAGTGTTTTGGGTCTGTTTTCTACAGTATGGCATTTTAAGAAGTATGCATGGTTGTATTTGTAAATGAGTATGTGTGTGTAGATATATGTGTGTATATGTATTTATATCTTTATTAACCTTTGTGTCGTCCTCCCGGGTCAAATTGACCCCGTCTGTTTTGACTGTTCCTTTTTTCCTTCTTTCCTTCCTTCCTTCCTTCTTTCCTCCCTCCTTCCTTCTGTCCTTCCTTCCTTCCTCCGTTCCTCCCTCCCTCCTACCTTCCTTCCTTCCTTCCTTCCTCCTTCCTTCTTTCCTCCCTCCCTCCTTCTTTCTTTCTTTCTTTCCTTCTTTCCTCCCTTCCTTCTTCCTTCCCTCCTTTCTCCCTGCCTCCTTCCCTTCCTTCTTTCCTTTCCTCCTTTCCTTCCTCCCTTCCTTCTTCCTTCCTTCCTTCCTTCCTTCCTTCCTCCTACCTTCCTTCCCTTCCTTCTTTTTTTCCTCCTTTCCTTCTTCCTTCCTACTTTCCTTCTTCCTTCCTTCTTCCTCCCTTCCTTCCTTTCCTTCCTCCTTTCGTTCCTTCTTCCTCCCTTCCTTCCTTCATCCCTGTCTCCTTTCCTTCCTCCTTTCGTTCCTTCTTCCTCCCTTCCTTCCTTCATCCCTGTCTCCTTTCTTTCCTTCTTCATCCCTCCCTTCCTTCCTCCCTGCATCCTTTCCTTCCTTCTTCCTTCCTTCCTTCCTTCCTTCCTCCCTGCCTCCTTTTCCTTCCTTCTTCCTCACTTTCTTCCTTGACTTGAGGACAACAGGAGGGTTATGGGGATAAACAGATATACTACAAACTACCACAAAAGTAGCAAAAACTAGTATAAGAAGGTAAAAAAAAAAAAAAATGTCTCAAAGAAATGCAAAGCAGCTAAAGTTGTTCTCATATTAAATGTAATCTTATAGCAGGAGATTTGTGAGTGGGAGATAGAGAGGTAAATGTGTGGCACCAATATGAATCTAATACTTTATTAACAGACAGTGTGGGCCATTAAAAAAATCAGAGAGCACTTTACAGGAAAGAAAAAACCTTAATCTGAGAGTAAGATGAAGGTCTTTTTTGTCTTTTATTCCCACAGAAAAACAGCTTTGTCAGGCTGCACTGAGTCTTCATCCGGTTTTTCATTAGAAGAAGAAAATGTCTGCCCACAGAGTTAGAAAAATAAATCCTTTTTGTCTAATTGTTTTTTTTTCAAACTTACTGAAGGCTTTTCTTTTAAATATCTATATTTTAAATTATTTTCAGACACTCCAATCTCAAGGTATGTGTTGATTTAACCAAGCTTAGCTGCACCAGAAATAAGCACAATTACCTCATGCCATTGTTAAAAAGAAGGCAGAAGAATATTACTTAAAGGCTTAATGCTTGAATAAATTGTTTTTCCTCTTCCTTACAGGTGGCCAGAGCAACCTAGTTTTCAGAGTTCATCTGCCTCTAAATTAATTAAGCATCCCTTCTTTTTTTTCCTTCTAATTGAATTAAATCCTCCAGGTTCCTTTTTTTTATGAGTAGAAGCAGATGTTAATTTAAAATCAGCCTATAAAAGGCTGAAAGAGGGAGCGAGATGAGTCCCTGAGAGACTGGAGAAACAGGTTGTGTGTGTGTGTGTGTGTGTGTGTGTGTGTGTGTGTGTGTGTGTGTGTGTGTGTGTAGAGAGAGAGAGAGGTAGTGTGGGTGGATAAGATTGATTGTATCTTCAGATTTGCCATTTTTTAAAGTTGTTTTTAATGTACTGGAAATTAAATTTGAGACTGATTAAAGAAAAAAAAAGTAGAAATGAGCCTGCAATGAAGTGTCAGTGTGTCCCAAATCACACACAACAAAAAAAAAGTCTCTACTTACCCCATTTTCTTCTGCTTACCCTGTTTACCACTTCTAGAAATGCTTATAGTTTCTGTTATTTTCTGTCACTGTCACAATACAATGGCTTACTGTCTTATTTTTTTGTTTTGTTTTCTGGTGCTCAAAGTATCGGAAATGTACATTTGGGGAAAGAAAAACAAAAACTCAGCAGCTTGTGTTTTTCCAAAAACCAATGTCCTGGTTACTAATCCTCAACCTTTTGCTGAAAATACGCCAGCAAAAGAGAACAACCAAGGACATGCACCAAAGCATAAAATACACTTTAACATCTGCTGTACAGGACATTTACTGAGTCTGTTGAATTAATTGAGACACAGGAGTTTTTGGAAATGTATTGTTATTCACGAGTGAGAGCTAAAAGCCTTTTCTACTGTTCTGTACTGTACTATACTTTCATATGTCCATGAATTCAAGCTAAATGCAAATGTATGACAGGTCAAGAAGGACTGAGATTGATTGAAAAGGTACATAGTGCTTCAAAACACTAGACCCTTGTATAAAAGAAATGGACGTAACATCCGTGATGTCACCCATTGGTTTGTGGACTGCTGCTCGGAAGCCAATAGTTTCGAATCTGAGTAGCGCTATCTTGAAAATTTCAGGTGCATGCTGGGAAAAATAAAAACACAGATTCTACTTATATGGGCGTGAGGCGGGGCCATGGGCGGAGCGGGGAGGTTGCTATGGTTGCGAGGGCTGGATCTGGAGGACATTGGTCAATCAACCTGTCAATCAGGACGTAGCCACGCCCTAATGCATACCCTGCTTTATCATCAAATATAAAATCAGGGAGGCCAAAATGTCCCAAATGAACATCATACTGCATTGAAGAAGGCTTTAAACTAGCGATTGAGACCATAAACACATTTTGAAAACGTTTACTGAGGTTAGAAATCAAATATGTATAGAGACGGTCGCCCCCTGGTGGCCTTTTGATAGAATGCAGCTCTAAGTTATTTCCTGGTTGGCCTCATTTCAGAGGACCAGAACTCCCCGTCTGGTAAATCATTTAACATCCATATTCTCTACTATCTACTGTCCTTACTTTTATAATTTGAACCCCTTCATATGAAACTAAAGGATGATTATTTATTGGCATTCAGTGGAAATGTATTGCTGCCACAAGGTTTCAGTTTCTTGATGTAATGCTGGTGGAGTTTAACACATGACAGACTGGTGCTTGTGACAAACTGTGTCCCTTAAAGGCTGCTAAAACTTATTAATATATATTTAATAAACTAAAAAAGCATTTATTTCTGTTTATAAAACCCAGGAGTTGTTTTTTCACTTCAGAGAGAGAGAGAGAGAGATAATAAAGATAATGTTCTGAGTGTCTCTTCCTGTGTGTGTTGTGTAGGTGGGATGGGAGACTATGCATGTTAATCAAATAAATAGCCCAATAACACCAGTATGTGTTCACTCCCATGTGACAAAAGGCTTAATGCAGCTGTAATAGACTCTGTTAGCCTTCCATAATGTCTGCTGCCCTCCAGGCCCACATGCACAGATGATGTACAAGCAGGCAAACAAACATGCACACACACACACACACACACACACACACACACGTAAAGTCTTGAACAGTTTGTCGGGCCACCCGTCTGCTCTGCCATTTGGAGCTCGGCTTGTGTCTGCACCAAAGTCTTAACAGTGCCTGGTATAGCCTGGTGTCGTTACTCAAACACACACACACACACACACACACACACACACACACACACACACACACACACACACACACACACTACATTAACTACACTGTGGCCCATTGGTTCAGACGCTCAAACCACACACACACACACACTTATTTCAAAGCAATCTCACATAGATTCGCTGTCCTCTGTTAATGGGAGCTCTATCTCATCTCTGGACACAAGCACATAGGCTTAATGTAGGTGTGTGTGTGTGTGTGTGTGTGTGTGTGTGTGTGTGTGTGTGTGTGTGTGTGTGTGTGTGTGTGTGTGTGTGTGTGTGTGTTCATAATAGAAACATCCCAACATGAAGCCAATGTGCGTTGCCTCCCCTGTGTTAACAGGCTTCATAGAGCAATAATGAACATCATTTGAGCCCATATAGCAGCCGCCCACAGGCTGACAGAGATATGCCTCCTAAGAAGTCAGCGAGCAACCCTGATTCACACCGTCTATATAACAAAATACACAGTAGCAGCAGAGTATACCTTCATGTGATACCAAATACTGGTCTAATAAATAAATATACAAGCTGTGTGGCTACGCACGGCCTGCCAGGTGCTGTATTATTTATATGTGATTATTCTGGGGTCTACTCAGGTGAAACATTGACAGTTTTTTGCTTTCACATTTAAAGTCCAGTCTTTAGGCAGTCAAGTCTGAAGTAAGTAAGAAAGTCTGAGAGTCTGAAAGTCTCAAAGCAATCAAGTTTAAAGTCTCAAGTCTTGATTTTTGTGATTTAATGAATGTTTTATTGCAACTTGGGTCTAATTTTCTTATTTTTCACCATCTTTTCTATCAGTTATAATATTATATTCACTTACATTTGCATAGATCTGGAAACAAGATAACACTGCTGCAGTAAAGTCAGTTGGATAAAGAAGCACAAACTATCAGAGGGGTTGCAAAGAAGTTTAACGGAGAGTTTAATCAGATTTTCTCAACCACCTAATTTGAAGTTTTAACCGGTGATAAGCACATTCATGAATCATTTAACAGGAAAAGTTTAATTGATATTTTTTTTACCAACAATTTAAACTTTTGCCTTGTTTCCTCCTCTAATTATGTCTGACTAACCTGGAAATGTGTTTAAAACCTGTGTAACTAGAGGTGTTTCTTATGACATTTGTCTTCTTTTTAGCAGTATTTATGCATTAACCCTGTAATGCCAGTTGAATCATATGTGATACATGAGTTTTTAAGATCTCTAAATCATCAGTGATCATATTTTTGTTTCCTATAAAAACCTGATACATGTAGTAAACAGATAAACCAATGCAGTGTTGAATGACTGTTGATTATTTTGTAGTTTATTTTATGGTAAATTCCTGTTGAAAATGTGTTTATCAGATTATATAAAGCAGATATAGAAGGTTATTCATCTGTAAATCTGTCAATTTTCATGCATTATTTATTATTATCATCATGCATTTAAAAAAGATTGAAGGTGATGATGAGCTTTTTTTATGCAGGACCTTAAAAAAAAGATGCTATAAAAAATAAATTCAGTGTTTATGATACAAAACAAAACTCATAGATCCAATAAAATCCAGTTTCAAATAATTAGGCTTTACAGGGTTAAGTGGATTTAATCAGATTTTCTAAACTGCTTTATTCAAATTATGTCTAACTAACCTAGAAATTTGGTGTTTCCTACGACATCTGTCTTCTTTTTAGCAATATTTCTGCATTAAGTGGATTTTCATTTGTGATTCCATTGTAATTATTACCGATCAGACTGATGGTCAAACTACACAGGTTGTATAAAACTCTAATCTCTCAAATCTCTCCAAAAAAAAAGGCAGTATAGCTTGAGTTGTGTCCACTGCTCCAGACTAATTACTTTAACTTTTTCCATCTGATAACAGCAGAGATTGTAGATGATGGTCAAAAAATCAGACTTAACCTGGCAGCCTGAAATTTGCTATCTTATAATTGAGCATCTGCACTGTGTAGCTGGAATTAAACTGTCCAGCCATCCTCCTTTTCTACCACTCTTCTCCTCCCTCTTTTCCCCTCCCTTCTTTGTTGTTATTGTACCACAGACATCATTCAGGCGGTCTGGCTGCTGGAGAGGTTGACATCCACCTGGCTCGGAGCCTAGTGACAGTTTAATGGCAGCCAAGACTCAGTCAGACCGTGTGTGTATGTTTGTATGTCCGCGCCAGAGACGGAGATTGACAAGCAGGGGTGAGAGAGACCTCTGACAGTGACCTGACACTGCTGATCAATCTACACACACACACACACACACACACACACACACACAGAGACACACATAACCTTTTAGAAGCTGCCAAATCCTTATTTTCCCACAAAGAGCTTTCCTAATGGCTGTGTGTGCATCTTCTTGTAGTCTTTCAGAGAACCAGTTTCAGTTGTTATGAGGATATTTCTGTGTTGTGAGGACACGACTTCAAAGGGCAATCTGATGTTTAATACCTTGGTTTTAAGGTTAAGGTTAGAATCAGATGGGGAGGTCCTCTGAAATGAGGCCAATGTGGAAGTAACTTGGAACTGCATTCTATCAAAAGGCCACCAGGGGGCGACCGTCTCTATACAAGTCAATGGAGAATTCACCAACTTCTCACTTGATTTCTAACCTCAGTAAACGTTTTCAAAATGTGTTTATGGTCTCAATCGCTAGTTTAAAGCCTTCTTCAATGCAGTATGATGTTCATTTGGGACATTTTGGCCTCCCTGATTTTATATTTGATGATAAAGCAGGGTATGCATTAGGGCGTGGCTACATCCTGATTGACTGTTTGATTGCCAATGTCCTCGAGATCCAGCCCTCGCAACCATAGCAACCTCTCCGCTCCGCCCATGGACCCGCCTCATGCCCATATAAGTAGAATCTGTGTTTTTATTTTTCCCAGCATGCACCTGAAATTTTCAAGATGGCGCTGCTTAGATTCGAAACTATTGGCTTCCGAGCAGCAGTCCACAAACCAATGGGTGACGTCATGGATGTTACGTCCATTTCTTTTATACAGTCTATGGTTAGAATTGGAAATGCATTATATCAATGAATGTCCTCACAGGGATATAAGGACAAGTGAATGTGTGTGTGTGTGTGTGTGTGTGTGTGTGTGTGTGTGTGTGTGTGCGCGCTTTACAAAGACTGAGTTTGTGTGGCCTGTCAGCAGTGTGCATGTGTAATATTCATGTGCGTTCATTAGCGGTGGCATGTACAGCACATAAAGCTGTGTTTGTGTATAGGAGAACTCAACACAAGTGATTGCTCCTTTCTCTGTAATTGCTAGTCGTTTAGTTTCCTCCGCTATTGCGAATGAAGAACAGGGTTTGAGGGCCCAGAAAATTGCCAATTCAGAAACAGCACGCAGAATAGTTACACACAGACGTTCACTTTACAATACGTCGCTTATTGGAAATGGTTTGACAAGCACATTACCATTAGGATCGGAATGGGAACCCTATTACTTTCTATCAGCTTTTGTTGCTGCAGATTAATCCTCCTCTTATTCTGTTTTACTATCTCATCATCTTCTTTCTGTCTAAATCTACTGGAGGATGAGAACGGCCAGGCTCGCAATTATTATTTTAACCCTCCTGTTGTTCTCAGGTCAAGGAAGGACAGGAGGAAGGAAGGAAGGAAGGAAGGAAGGAAGGAAGAAAGGAAGAAAGGAAGGAAGGAAGAAAGGAAGAAAGAAAGAAAGAAAGAGGGAGGCAGCAAGGAAGGAAGGTAGGAAATGAGTAAGAAGGAAGGAAGGAAGGAAGGAAGGGAGGGAGTAAGGAAGGAAGGAAATGAGTAAGGAGGAAAAGAGGAAGGAAGGAAAAGAGTAAGGATGGAGGGAGGAAGGAAAGGAGGAAGGAAGGAAGGAAGGAAGGATGGAAAGAAATGAGGAAAGAAGTATGGAAGGAGGAGTGAGCAAAGAAAGAGGGAAGGAGGGGAAGAATGAAGGAAAAATTAAAGAAAGAGGAAGGAAAGAAGGAACAGTCAAAAGAGAGATGGGGTCAATTTGACCCGGGAGGATGACACCAGGGTTAAATGCAGCATGTTTCTAAAGTTTTTAAAAAATTGTTTTCAGTTTTCATACTCGTGATTTCAATTTTGACCCAAATAATCGTGATTATGATTTTTTCCATAATCGAGCAGCCCTACTTTGGACTGCTCTGTGTAAAATCTGATTTGGTCTCACACACACACACACACACACACACACACACACACACACACACACACACACACACACACACACACCAAATGGACTCTATAATCTTAGAAGTGCTGAAGTTGTAGCTCACACTGAGTAGATGGACTCTCTGCTGTGTTTGAAGTGTTAGAGTTGTAGCTCACTGGACTCCAGGTGAATTGGGAGACTGAGGCTCTGCTAACTTATTCCTGTAGCCTGAGGGTGTAGAGGGGAGCGCTGAGGGACAAACACCGAAAAAGAAGAAGAAGAAGAAGGAGGAAAAGAAGGAGAATTTAAAAGAAGTCGATTTATATGGAAGCCAAGAACTGACATGCTTGTCATTATCTTTTTTTTTTTAAATGTCATTGTCTGGAGATCACGGGTAATTATTATGTTACCTTGAGAAACAAAGCTTTATTATCTCAAAATAATGAGATAATCAACCTGTTATCACCAGAGATCAGGAGTGCCATGCCAGCAAACTGTAGCATCTGATTTACGTGAAACAGGTCAGATGAAGGAGTAACCATTATAATTAACAGCACCTTTATTAACCCTCCTGTTGTCCTCAAGTCAAGGAAGGAAGGGAGGAAGAAGGAATGAAGGGAGGGAGGAAGGAAGGAAAGGAGGGAGGGAGGGAGGAAGGGAGAAAGGAAGGATGGATGGATGGATGGATGGAAGGGAGGATTGAAGGAGGTAAGGAAGGAAGGAAGGAAAGGAGGAAGGGAGGAAAGGAAAGGAAAGGAAAGGAAAGGAAAGGAAAGGAAAGAAGGAAGGGAGGAAAGAAAGGGGTCAATTTGACCCGGGAGGACGACACAAAGGTTAACGCAACACACAGCAGAAAATGTGCAGAGATATTAGTGAGTGAGCTGGTTACCATGGAGGAAGCAAAGATGGAAGGAACGAAGGAAGGTAAGAAGGAAAAAAGAAAGAAAGAAACAGAGGGAAGAAGGACAGAAGGAAGGAAGGAAGAAAGGGAGGGAGGAAGAAAGGAAGGAAAGATGGAAGGAAGGAAAGAAGGAAAAAAGAAAGAAAGAAAGGGAAGAAGGACAGACGGAAGGACACATGGGAGTAAGGAAGGAAAGAAAGAAAGAAAGAAAGTGGGCCGGACTGGATCCCTCGGCGGGCCAGTTCTGGCCCACGGGCCGCATGTTTAACACCCCTGCTTTAAAATATATACTGTAAAACATGCACTTGTGAGCCCTTAGGTGTTTCTCAACAACCCCTGTCAGGAACACACATACAGTCACCTGAGATTTAGACAACAGTACGTGGACACACACACACACACACACACACACACACACACACACACACACACACACTAGTACACAGAGGGTGAGTGGTAGGGCGCTTCATTAGGCCTGGTTAATAAAGTGTAAAGGATTTTCATTAGTGCTGACGAGCCAGCTGGCTGAGGACAGAGCTGACTGACAAGAGGTCAGAGACGAAGAGGAGAAAGAGTAGGAGGGATAGAGAGAGAAAAGAAGAGAGGAGGAGAGGAGAGGAGAGGGGAAAGAAAAGACACAAGGAGTTTATTTATAGAGCACTTAGAAAAACAAAAGATGCATATTGATTGACCGAAAAGCTAAGACTGAAATTACAGCATAGAAACAGAAAGACATGATCGGAAAGAAGAAAAAAAAAATATATATAGCAGAAGAGAGGGGAAAAATGGAAGTATGAGAGGAAAGGGGGAAAAAAAGTGAGAATTACAGTAAGAAAGAGTAAAAAGTTAGAAGGGGATAAAAAGAAAAGACAGAGGGCAGAGAGAAATTAACAAGATGGAGAAAAAAACAGGAGGAGTGAAAGTGAAAATGAGTGATTAACCCTTAAACAGGCCTTACTAGTTATGTCATTTGCACCTTAAGTAAGTAAGGAAGGAAGGAAGGAAAGGAGGGAAGAAGGAAGGAAAGGAAGAAGGAAGGGAAGCAAGGGAGGAAGAAGGAAGGAAAGGAAGGAGGGGGAGGGAGGAAGAAGGAAGGAAAGGAGGGAGGAAGGGAAGGAAGGGAGGAAGTAGGAAGGAAAAGAAGGAGGGAGGAAGAAGGAAGGAAAGGAGGGAGGAAGGAAGGAAGGAAGGGAGGGAGGGAGGAAGAAAGAAAGGAAGGACAGATGAAGGAAGAAAGGAAGGACAGATGAAGGAAGGAAGAAAGGACAGAAGGAGGGAACATTTACCCTAACAGCTGAACTTAGATCTGAGGAAGGAAGGAAGGAAGGACAGATGAAGGAAGGATGGAAGGAAGGAAGGACAGAGAAAGGACCCGGGAGGACAAGAAGAAGATTAAAGAGTCTGTATCTCCTGGTGCACGTTAAGGAAGGAGAGGACAAAATAAAACAGAGGCATCCAAGAAAAAAAGCACCAGGAGGGATGGAGGGATCAATGTAGAGGACGCTATTTAAAAGAAGAAAAAAAAAGGGGAGGAGGAGGAGGAGGTGGAGGGGAAGGGGGAGGGAATGACAAAAAACGAGGCAAGTAAGAGGAATGATTAATGAGAAAGAAGGAGCAGACGAAGGTTGGATCATTTAAACGTAAGAAGGGGGAAAGAGGGATCAAGTCGGGGAGGTGCACACGGAAAGAAAGGAGGAGTAAGAGGTGACAAGAAGAAGGAGGGATGTTAGAGAGGTGGTGGCGGTGTATTAAAAGGAGAGATCTGTAAAGTGTCTTGGGACGGAGGGAAGGATGGAGGGAGAGGGGGAGTTCTTATAGAGGGCTAATGAAAGTGGAGCAGAGAGAGACAGAGGACAGAAGGCTGCAGGGGTGTCAAACATGCGGCCCGTGGGCCAGAACCGGCCCGCCGAGGGGTCCGCCCCGGCCCACTTCCTGTCTTCTTTTCCTTCCTTCTTTTCATTACTTAATTCCTTCCTTCCTTCAATCTTTTCTTTGTCTTCTTTTCCTTCCTACCTTCCATCTTTCCTTTCACCTTTTCTCTTTGTTCCTTCCTTCCTTCCTTCCTTCCTGTGTTCTTACCTTCCTCCTTTTCTTTCTTTGTTCCTTCCTTCCGTCTTTCCTTTCTGTCTTCTTTTCCTTCTTTCCTTCCATCTTTTCTTCCTGTCTTCTTCTCCTTCCTTCTTTTCATTGTTTGTTACTTAATTCCTTCCTTCCATCTTTTCTTTCTGTCTTCTTTTCCTTCCTTTCATCCTTCCTTCCTCCTTTTCTTTCTTTGTTCCTTCCTTCCTTCCATTTTTCCTTTCTGTCTTCTTTTCCTTCTTTCCTTCCACCTGTCCTGTCTTCCTTCCATCTTTTCTTCCTGTCTTCTTCTCCTTCCTTCTTTTCATTGTTTGTTACTTAATTCTTTCCTTCCATCTTTTCTTTGTCTTATTTTCCTTCCTTCCTTCCATCTTTCCTTCCTCCTTTTCTTTCTTTGTTCCTTCCTTCCTTCCATCTTTTCTTTCTGTCTTCTTTTCCTTCCTTTCATCCTTCCTTCCTCCTTTTCTTTCTTTGTTCCTTCCTTCCTTCCTTCCATCTTTCCTTTCTGTCTTCTTCTCCTTCCTTCTTTTCATTGTTTGTTACTTAATTCCTTCCTTCCATCTTTTCTTTCTGTCTTCTTTTCCTTCCTTCCTTCCATCTTTCCTTCCTCCTTTTCTTTCTTTGTTCCTTCCTTCCTTCCATCTTTTCTTTCTGTCTTCTTTTCCTTCCTTTCATCCTTCCTTTCTCCTTTTCTTTCTTTGTTCCTTCCTTCCTTCCTTCCTTCCATCTTTTCTTCCTGTCTTCTCTTCCTTCCTTCCTTGCTTCCTTCCACCTGTCCTTTCTTCCTTCCATCTTTTCTTCCTGTCTTCTCTTCCTTCTCCTTTTTTCCTTCCTTCCTCACTCCTTGACTCCTTCCTTCCTCCCTCCCTTCATTCCTTCCATCTTTTCTTTCTGTCTTCTTTTCCTTCCTTCCTTCCTTTCATCCTTCCTTCCTCCTTTTCTTTCTTTGTTCCTTCCTTTCTTCCTTACATCTTTCCTTGCTGTCTTCTTTCCTTCCTTCCTTCCACCTGTCCTGTGTTCCTTCCTGTCCTGTCTTCCTTCCATCTTTTCTTCCTGTCTTCCTTCTTCTCCTTTTTTCCTTCCTTCCTTCCATTTGTCATTTCTTCCTTCCTTCCTCCCTCCCTCCCTCCATTCATTCCTTCCATCTTTTCTTTCTGTCCTCTTTTCCTTCCTTCCTTCATCCTTCCTTCCTCATCTTCTTTCTTTGTTCCTTCCTTCCATCTTTCCTTTCTGTCTTCTTTTCCTGTCTTCCTTCCATCTTTTCTTCCTGTCTTCTCTTCCTTCTCCTTTTTTCCTTCCTTCCTTTCATCCTTCCTTCCTTCCTCATTCCTTGACTCCTCCCTCCCTCCCTCCCTTTGTCTGTTCTCTGCTAGCATTGAGAGTAAACGGTAACTACGGCTGAACAAACAAAGTTAAGATTGATGACTGCTGACGATGAGTTCACACAGACGGGTCTTAACTTTGAAACCAAGACGATAACATTGACAGCTCAGATGATTATTAATAAGGAACGTGTCAGCGGCTCTCTGTGTCTCCTGCGTCTCTTTAGCATGCAGGCGTTTGCCAAACATCCATCAATTAGATATAATATACACACACAAGGGTTGTTACTCATTACATGATGTCTTGAGTTTAATAGAAGTACGAGCTTATCTGTTGCATGTTTAATGCTCGGCTGACAGAGGCCCATAAACAACCAATCATCCTTTTAGTATTGTATTCTCCACTTTGATTTGGTACTGATCACTAATGCTGCTTTTCCACTACACAGTTCCAGCTCGACTCAACTCAGGTTTTTTTGCGTTTCCACCATAGACTGTATAAAAGAAATGGACGTAACATCCGTGACGTCACCCATTGGTTTGTGGACTGCTGCTCGGAAGCCAATAGTATCGAATCTAGGCAGCGCCATCTTGAAAATTTCAGGTGCATGCTGGGAAAAAAAGAACACGGATTCTACTTATATGGGCATGAGGCGGAGTCATGGACGGAAGTATGGGCGGGACCAACGGCGGAGCGGGGAGGCTGCGATTGGTTGCGAGGGCTGGATCTCGAGGATATTGGTCAATCAACCTGTCAATCACAACGTAGCCACGTAGCCTGTTTTATCGTCACATATAAAATCAGGGAGGACAACATTTCACAAATGAACATCAGACTGCATTGAAGAAGGCTTTAAACTAGCGATTGAGACCATAAACACATTTTGAAAATGTTTACTGAGGTTAGAAATCAAGTGAGAAGTTGGTGAATTCTCCATTGACTTGTATAGAGACGGTCGCCCCCTGGTGGCCTTTTGATAGAATGCAGCTCTAAGTTACTTCCGCATTGGCTTCTTCTCAGAGGACAGGAACTACCCGCCTGGTTTCCACTAGGGATAGTACCTGGTACCTGCTACTTTTTTAGTACCTGCTCTGCCGAGGTTCCAAGCAAGCCGAGCCGATGCTAAACGTGATGCTGGCGGTGTTTGGCTCAGTTGGTAGAGCACCCACCCCATGTGTTGAGGCTACAGTCCTCACTGCAGGCGACCCCAGTTCGAATCCTGTGCTGAGTGGCCCTATCCTGCGTGTCATTGCCCCCCTCTCTGCCTCCCATTTCCTGTCTCTCTCTACTAACCTGTACATTAAAGGCAGAAAAGCCCCAAAAAATATACTTAAAAAAAAAAAAAAAAAAAAAAAAAGTGACGTCATCAGACTGTCGCTGGAAGAGTCATGAGCCGTCCCACACAAGAATCAAACCCGCCATTTTTAAATACCGGCAACAGTGTTACAGCCATACGGCTCAATTTTGTTTCTTTGTGTGAGACAGAAAGCCACATACAGCGGAAGGAAGGAAGGAAGGAAAAGAAGACCGGAAGCAAGGAAGGAAGGAAGCAAGGAAGGAAGGAAGCAAGGAAGGAAGGAAGGAAGGAAAAGAAGACAGGAAGGACAGATGGAAGGAAGGAAGGAAGGAAAAGACGGAAGGACAGAGGAAAGGAAGGAAGGAAGGAAGGAAGTAAGGAAAAGAAGGAAGGAAGGAAGGAAAGAAGGAAGGAAGGAATGAAACTGGGTCTGTCCAACACAAGAATCAAACCCGGCGTTACAGCGATTGATTTCTCTTCTCTTTGCTTTGTGTGTGACAGAAAGCCACATACAGCAGCAAGTACACCATCACCTCCATGTCCTCCATTGTTTAAATGTTTGTGTCGCGTATAAAACAAAGTCACGGCAGTTTGGCAGAGCCGTTGCTATGACGACCCCGCCCACGTTGAGTAGGTACCTTTTTGTAATGGAAAAGGTCGTTCCTGGAACCGTGTCGAGCCGAGTAGTGCTGGAACTGTGTAGTGGAAAAGCGCCATAAGGTTCCCTGGTTGCTTTAAGGCAGAGGTGTCAAACTATTTTTCATTCAAGGGCCACATACAAACCAATTTGATTTCATGTGGGCCGGAAGATTAAAAAGATGGAAGGAATGAAGGAACAAAGGGAGGGAGGAAGGAGTCAAGGAGTCAAGGAGTGAGGAAGGAAGGAAGGACAAATGGAAGGAAGACAGGACAGGTGGAAGGAAGGAAGGAAGGAAAGAAGGCAGGCAGGAAGGAAGGAACAAAGAAAGAAACAGAGGAAGGAAAGGTGGAAGGAAGGAAGGAAGGAAAGAAGACAGGAAGGAAGGAAGGAAGGAAGGAAGGCAGGAAGGAAGGAAGGAACAAAGAAAGAAACAGAGGAAGGAAAGGTAGAAGGAAGGAAGGACAGGTGGAAGGAAGGAAGGAAAAGAACAAAGAAAGAAAAGGAGGAAGGAAAGATGGAGGGAAGAAAGGAAGGAATTAAGTAGCAAACAATGACAAGAAGACAGGAAGTGGGCTGGGGCGGACCATTCGGCAGGCCGGTTCTGGCCCACAGGCCGCATGTTTGACACCCCTGCTTTAAGGGGCTTAATTTTCACGTTTCAACCTTTTCATGACACTCCATATGATGATGAGCGAGTATCTGACACCTTAACCCTCCTGTTGTCCTCGAGTCAAGGAAGGAAGGGAGGAAGAAGGAGGGAAGGAAGGAAGGAAGGAAAGGAGTTAGGAGAGAAGGAAGGGAGGTAGGAAGGAAAGGAGTAAGGAGGGAGGACGGAAGGAAGGAAGGAAGGAAGGAAGGAAGGAAAGAAGTAAGGAGGGAGGGAAGGAAAGAAGGAAAGGAGGATGGAAGGAAGGAAGCAAGGAAGGATGGAAGGAGGAGGGAGCAAAGAAAGAGGGGAGGAGGGGAAGAAGGAAGGAAAAATTAAAGAAAGAGGGAAGAAGGAAGGGAGGGAGGAAAGAAGGAACAGTCAAAACAGACGGGGTCAATTTGACCCGGGAGGACGACACAAGGGTTTTAAAGTACTATGTGAGGATAGTGAGGAGGGTATTGTTGGATAGACTGCATCCCTCCCCTCCCCTCTCCAACATTTTGAATTGGTTTTATACCATTTTCTGAACCTTGTTTCTTTTTTTTTACTGCTTTGCATAATCCTGTACACATCACACATTTGTATACTCTGCACATTGTTATCTCACACTAGAAGTAAATTTCTATTGGGGGTAAACAAACTAAAGTAATGAAAATGCAGTCTGGTTGGGATGAAGCCTGTTTATTGTTTTGTGGATACACCACACACACAGCAACTAGGCATGACCTCCCGATCTCCTGCTCCCAAACGGCCATACTGGCAAAACACAAACTGCCTGTAAGCTGCATGCTGATGATACCCCCGTATTATTAGTTCCTGGGTCTTTCAGGGGTCAATTTGTGCAATGTTTTCATGGTGTAGGGGTCCTTGACAATCTTAGCTCACCTTCCTCTGGTCCATTGACATTTTCTGGTAGTTACTAGAAGGTACACCACCACCACCACAACAGCTGTCAATTATCTGTTGGTGCTTCTCTTACTGCCCGAACACATCAAACATCAACCCAGGGAGACAATAAGGAGGGTCAATCAGGTCAAATCAGTCAAATTTAAAAGGGGTTGAAATTAAAGTATGAATATCTTGCACACGTTCTTTTTTTGTGGACCCAGCATCAAATATCTGCTTTTAATCCATTTTGAGAGAATATATTAGAGGATTATGGTAAAAATGTCTAAGTGGTGTAACCATAAAACATTCAACTTGATTAAAAACTCTAAACTCTCAATAAAACACCATATCAACTAGTTTGGCATGATCTTACATTATAACTTTTTATATTAAATAAAGGTAATGGAATACTATTGTTCTAAATATTACATTTAATCTGAGGAATCATGGAGATCAGGAAACATTTAATATGTATTATTCTTATGTGGTTACACCATTTGACATTTACAGGAGCATTCAGTCTTACGTTTGGTTTAAAAAAAAGGTGCAAAAGTCATTTCAAATGATATAAAACCAACAAAAATACAAAATGTACATTTTTAATTAACCTGATGCTGCTTTTAACCTTCGTGTCGTCCGCCTGGGTCAAATTGACCCCGTCTGTTTTGACTCTTTCTTCCTTCCTTCCCTCCCTCCCTCCTTCCTTCCCTTCCTCTGTCCTTCTTTCCTCTCTTCCTCATTCCTTCTTTCCTCCCTCCCTTCCTTCTTTCATTTCTTCCCTTCCTTCCTTGCCTCTTCCCTTCCCTTCTTTCCTCTGTTCCTTCCTCCCCCTTCCTTCCTCCCTCCTTCTTTCCTCCCTTCCTCGTTCCTTCTTCCCTTTCCTCCCTCCCTCCTTTTCTTCCTTCATTCCTTTCCTTCCTCCCTTCCTTCTTTCATTTCTTCCCTTCCTTCCTCCCTCCCTCCTTTTCTTCCTATCTTCCTTGCCTCTTTCCTTCCTTCCTTGCCTCTTTCCTTCCCTTCCTTCCTCCCTCCCTCCCTCTTTCCTCCCTTCGTTCTTTCCCCTGTCCCTTCCTTCCTTCCCTTCCTTCCTGCCTCCCTCCTTCTTCCCTTCCCAACAAGAGTGTTTGGTAGAGGAAGAAACTGATACTACCTAAAGATAGATACACCACACATGTTCTTTGGTTTTTGAAAGGGAATGGACCGTATTAATAGATTACTGCCAAATTAGAAGTTAGAGGAACCAACCAGCCAGCCACAGCTATAGTTTACTGCAAAGGATCAATGTCGGCTTTATTTACACACTACCTTTGCTGTTAGAAGATCAATTTCAGACAGCTGGCTCGTACATACATTCAGGTGTGGAGATCTAGAACAAGTAAAGCCAATCGATGCTCTGTAAGTTGCCTCACTCTGTCTCGGTCCGCTGGAGCAAGCCTTTCTCCCCCACTCGTCCATCTAATGTTCTTCCTCCTCTACTTCACCTCCACTTCTACTTGACGCCTCCGCCCCCTCTACTCCATCCCATTCCCCTGGCTCCACTTCCTCCAGTGTTTGATGGGGGAATGCCATAATTTGGACCCTCCAAAGCATGAAGATCTAGGTCAAACCTTGTGTCCAGGGAGGGTATCGATGGTAATAGGGGTCTAACACGAAGGGTCATAGTATTATAGATACAGATTTTGTATTACAGTAAATTAATATCATTTATTTACATTGCCATTGAGTTAATCAGTATATTATAATGACTGGAATATGTTAGCATACTGTTAGACAATGGATGAGTATCTTTATAACTTTACTTTTATAACCACTTCTTTTTATTCTATTCTATGCTAAGTATTATAGTTAGATGACATTCCCATGTGGTTTAGTCTAATTTAAAAGGGGTTGAAATGTGAAAGTAAACGTATGAATAACTTGCACACGTTCTTTTTTTGTGGACCCAGCAAAAAATTTCTGCTTTTAATCCATTTTGAGAGAATATATTAGAGGATTATGGCAAAAATGTCTCAGTGGTGTAACCATAAAAATTTGTATCAAATAATTCAACTTGCTTAAAAACACTAAATTCTCAATAAAACACTGTTTGGCATGATCTTACATTATAACTTTTTTTCTAAAGCAATAAAAGCTCTAAATGCTGATCACCTGATCCTGTGATAACTGCAACAACAATTATTGAGTGTAAGAGGAATCATGCAATATTGATGGCAGTGAGTGTAATATCTTGTGTGTGTATTATGTGTTTTCACCTAGCACCAATTAGTGCTAGTTTTAGCACTAATTACTTATTCTTTTTATAAGCACCTTCTTTCTTTTTTAGTTATGGCACCATCAATGACAATACAGACTATTCTATTATATTCAACGGACTGAAGTTGTCTCACACAGGAGACAATGTTTGAGGTCTACCAAAGACTACTGTCACTTTCAGTCAGCTGCTTAAAATCTAAGATGTTGAGGGATTCATGTTATCGCTTATCATAGTTTAACAAGTGGAGTTCACACACTATAACTCCAGTTCACACCAGTTCACACCAGTTTACTCCAATGCCAGGTCAAATAATGATCTGTTATCCCATCTACTCAGACTTGACACTTTATATTTTTTGGACCCTGAAGATTCAAATTTTCTTCTTCATGGAATAACTTGTGTTTTAATACTATGAGTTTCAGACTGGACATAAAGTTCATCTGACTGCCTGTGAGTGTGTGTGTGAGTGAGTGAGTGTGTGTGTGTGTGTGTGTGTGTGTGTGTGTGTGTCATTGGGTATCACAATGTGTCCTTCTAGATCCAGACAAATGAAAATATCTGCTTTCAGACTGCTCAATAATGATATATTATTGACTGATCTGGAATAACTTGCGTTTTAATACTGTGAGTTTCAGACTGGACATAAAGTTCATCTGACTGCCTGAGTGTGTGTGTGTGTGTGTGTGTGTGTCATTGGATACGACAATGTGTGCCTTTAGATCCAGAGAGGATAATATCTGACCAAAATCACTTCCTAATGACTAACAGCTTTCAGACTGCTCAATGTGTGTTTGTGTGTTGGTTTATGGGGAATGTGTGTCTCAGAGTATTAAACCCTCCCATAGACAATTACTTGACGCACAATCTGACACCTGTGAGTTTGCAACAGGAAGTACAAAAGGCTGCAATCGGAATTAAACTAGAAAACATAATCAAAAGAACACAAAATGAAAGTAAATATTATAAAACCTGTTTGCAGCTGCTGCAGCATCTCCTCAAATATTTCCTCACGTAAATCTTTTTCTGGGACATAAAATCTAAATAGAGGAAGTGCAACTCCACTATACGAGCTCTCAAGTGATATGCTGCGAAAATAACCACCTTTCCCCTGCCGCTCCCTGTCTCCATCACAGCTCATATGGGCCCCAGCTCCTCTGTCTCTATTTTGATCTGTGGAATGAGTTTATCCATTTTTAATGATCGTCCTAATGAAGCTTTCACCTCGTGTTTGCCTGTTCTCCATTTTCCACTCCTGCGTCTTGAGCACAGGCACTTTGTCTAACAGAAAATAATTTAAAAAACCACATCAGCTTCCTGGGTGAAACACTGCAGGGACTTTAAACTAGAACATATTATCAGGTGTAAGTTGTGTGTAAGTTTGTTTGAGTGCATTACAGATGTGTTTTTCATGCATTTGTGTGCTTTTGCATGCCTGTCTGTGTCTGCGGAAGTGTGTATATGTGTGTGTGTGTGTGTGTGTGTGTGTGGCAACTTGGGAGAAGGCCCATTACTCCAGGCTAAATGACTAAAGAGCCCCCATGATGCCCGTTGAGATGCCCGAGTAGAATGATGGGTTCCTGGCTCAGATGAAGGGGTCCTTCAGGCAATAGGCTGGATGACAATGATCGATTACCATAGCAAAGGCCAATCCCTGCGGCCCTACACACACACACACACACACACACACACACACACAAAGATAAAATCAGACACACACATACTGTAGAATACACACTCATTCTTGCTTGTTTACACACAGTAGATCTCACTCAGTCTCTCACACACACACACACACACACACACATACAGGTCCTTCACTAGCTCTCATCCATTATTTAACATGGAGAACTCCCATCAAGCATTGTAGAGGTATGGGGCAGAGTCACAGGGAATGAACGCTCTAATTAGAAGAGTGAATGGATAGATTGGCTTTGGAGAGAAAGAGGCAGAGGGAAGTTAAGGGATGCGACTGACTCAAGCTGTGGGAGGAAAGGTAAGGCAGAAAGAGGGAATAGCTCGGAGGAAAAGAATGAGAGGAGAGACTAAATTAAAGAGGAAAGTTGCTTTAGGGGGAAAGAAGGAAGAAGAGGTGGAAGGGCAAGTATAGTTTTAGAGGAGGGAAAAGGGAATTGAAGGTGTTGGGAGTTTTAGAAATGGAAACATGAGAGGAGAGATGATTATTTATCTGAAAGTTTAGGCGGATTGATATAATATATGCACAGGCCGCCCAGATTGACAGGTTTCCCACCCAATCACATTCATGAAAATAATATGACTGAATGAATAAATAAATAAAGCCTCTGTTAGGATATAACGTCAAAACCACCTTTAACATATTTTTTTTTTTCTTCATTTAAAAGTGGGGTGTGTCTTATACACAGGTGTGTCCTATTCACAAGAGCAAGAGTCTGGATCTGGATACGATCATAGGTATATAAAAGTCCGTCCGCACTAATAACAATAACTATAACTGTAAAGATAAAGCCTGATTTCCACCGGGTCCGTCAGCAGTGCGTTACAGCTGCGCCGCGGTCACCGTAGCTGTTAGGTACCACTATAATCAATGAGAGTGTTTCCATCAGGAACGTCTCAGCAGCGTGTCAGCAACGTCTCAGTAGCGGCTCTCCACGCTGCAGCGCTATCAATCCGCAGCATTTCTATTTTTGACGGAGCTGTTTTTAACTCACGACAAGCTCAACAGAGCAGATTGCACCAGACAGGAAGTCAGACACAGAATCGGCATAATAAAACTTCCATCTTTCAAAATAAAACAACCCGTGCAGCCTCCCGATCGTATTTCAGCAACAAACAAGAATAAAACAGACAGATAAAGACTCCATCTAGCTAGGTAGCTACTGATACATGACATCAACACAAAAATACCAAAGAAAATTACCAAATCAACTAAATTTGAGAAAGTTAACAAAATCGGGCCGTTTAGTTGTGCTGCTACTACAGTAATTACGGTAGACTGAAGGCACTCGTTCGGGTTTGATTGGGCTGCCGCTGACGGACCCGGTGGAAATCCCCAGTAAGGATGTGCAGACTTGTGTGGAGCCAATCTGGGTGGACCTGTGCACATCTAAACCCACCTGTCAATCCGCCCCAGCTTCCAGCTCTTTATTAACTATGTGATGTCCACCTGCGCTTTCTCAATTTTACACTTCATCCTCAGATTAAGCATCGAGGTCCTGAGCATTTTTTTTTTGGGTGAGGGAGCTTATTTCACCACTCTGGGAAATAAATGGTATATTTTTAGATAATATTGCCCTGTCAGAGCTCTACAGGGCAAGTATTTCACTTGCATTTGCCCCTAAAAATACAGTGTGTGCTAACCAGAAATATAATTTTCAGGAACAGTGTGTGAGTAAATATTACAACCTACAATAATCTTTTATTCCTCTACAGCTGATCATTCCAGAAATAGTGTTTAAGAGTCAGATAATGCACAATTATCAACAGCACAACATATTATTAACAACAAGTACACTGCTAAGTGGAGCTTCAGTTTGTGCCTCTCACAAAGCTGCTGGTAGTATTAACAAGTCTGATAAAGAGACGGCAGAGAGGCGACGTCATGCTAATAAACTAAAGACGTGGCAGTAAACACAACACATGGGCTGATTACTAACTACGCTGTGCTATATTCAGAGCTTTACAAGATATACAGGGCTGACGACAGTAACATTAACGTGATAAACAGACACACACACACACTGGACCGCCCCCTTGATGCTGAGCCACTATCAGCTACAACACAAGTAGCACACAGCAGGTGGAAGGTAATGGTGCTCTGGTAGTGGTGAGCCAAAATAGATGAATCAATTTAGTTTCTGTTAATTGAATAATCCTTGCAGCTGTAGGTTAAAGCACGCAATAAGGATTGCTCCTGATGAATGAATTAACGTGTTGACTGTTGTCCAATACAAAAAAGGTGAATGATAGTTCAGTTCCCCTTAGAGAAAACCGTGTTCTCCCAGAATACAGAGCTTACATCAGACTGCCCTCAGTGTGTTTGAGTCTGTCTAACAAAGACCTGAGCTCACCCACAAACAGCACGGCACAGCAGGAACCCCAGCAGGTGGTGGCTCGTCGCAGGGATCAAAGACAGTAAGATGTAATGACTTATTTTGGAAGAAACTGCGACCCATTACTGACTTAATAAACCCTGTGTCATTTGAACATTTTTCACTGAGCCCCTAAATGTTTTTCATTTAGTAGCATGTGTACTCCTTGGGAAAAACATTAGCATAGAGCTGCTGTCTGTGTCTGAAGGTACAAATCAAGTTGGGTGATGCTGGATTTGGATTTACCACCAAATTTTACGGTAAATCTGGCAGTGACAGTCTCCACCCGCTAAATTTATTGGGGACTTTAGTTAAAACCAGGCGGGGAGTTCCGGTCATCTGAAATGAGGCCAACGTGGAAGTAACTTAGAGCTGCATTCTAGCAAAAGGCCACCAGGGGGCGACCGTCTCTATACAAGTCAATGGAGAATTCACCAACTTCTCACTTGATTTCTAACCTCAGTAAACGTTTTCAAAATGTGTTTATGGTCTCAATCGCTAGTTTAAAGCCTTCTTCAATGCAGTATGATGTTCATTTGTTACATTTTGGCCTCCCTGATTTTATGTTTGACGATAAAGCAGGGTATGCATTAGGGCGTGGCTACGTCGTGGTTGACAGGTTGATTGACCAATGTCCTCGAGATCCAGCGCTCGCAACCATAGCAACCTCCCCGCTCCGCCTATGGGCCCGGCGCATGCCCATATAAGTAGAATCCGTGTTTTTATTTTTCCCAGCATGCACCTGAAATTTTCAAGATGGCGCTGCCTAGATTCAGAACTATTGGTCCACAAACCAATGGGTGATGTCACGGATGTTACGTCCATTTCTTTTATACAGTCTATGATTAAAACCACTGAATGCACTGAGACTGGATTTGCCAGGTTTTCTCCAGTAGCCATGCACTTTTGAGGTTCAGCAGTTGCTGGTAGCGAGGTTTGAGGTGGGTGGGATGGGTTCTGGTTGGTATGGTTACACTACAAGGGTGTGAGGTAGGTGGGGCAGGCTCTGAACACGGTTGTTTAGACAGGATGAGAAGGCTGCTGTGGTGCTTGATCCTTGTGGTATTTTGATGAAAACGTCAGATATATTAGATTAAGACCCCAGGGAACTGCTAACTCGTGGAAAAGGGCTATAAAGATATGATCATACATTGGTGTTTGGACGGAAAGTCAAAAATTAAGCCTACAAGTGAAAGAGCTCTGTAAAAGACAAAGCAGTCAGAACTGTACTGGATACTTCAGGAGTAGGGTTTGCCTGGGTCCAGGACTAATTTTAATCCACCCACCAACTTGAATTGTCAATTTTATTCGAATGTCAGGTTAGAGTTGGGTTACTATATCATGTATTTTTATTTTAAAGAAGCATTGAATAGTTTTGCATGTTTTACAAAAAAAGTGTTTGAAATATTTTCATAGGTATCTGGAAAAGGTGTGTGTGGGAAGTCTCGATGGACAGCTGCAAGGGAGACTTCCAAAAAGGGTTAGGGTCAAAGGTCGATGAGGTAGGTGTGGAAAGTGGCAGCCTGTCGACATGGCATGTTGTTCATGGCTCTCAACATGTTCAGAGGAGAGATATTTACCTACACTCTCTTCCTGCAGAAGGAACTTGACATGACTTACAATATAGGGTTTATTTGCACTGGCATCATGTGTAAATACTACCCTTACCTTCAGAAGGTGTGCAAGACCTTTACAGAGCTGGTGCCACTGTTAAAACACAAGCCCTTCCTGTCCGTGATGCATGCAAATGTGAGGTAAATTAACTTTGTCCTTTTAGTTTAATGTCTATATATGTATTGCTTGTGTTATGAATGAGTGAAACTAGATACAGGCTTCAGACATTGCCTTTCCCAATTCAGAACTTGTGTGGTATCTTTCATTTTCAGTGACATATTTTTAAAAGCATTTTAGTAGATTATATGTGGAATGGTGGATGTGATTTCTCATTGCTCTACAGGTACAGTGGGGTCCTCACTAAGCAGTTACATGAAATAACACAAATAACATCACAGCTCTGATGCAATGATTCAAACAACATTTAACTACGTGGTTCAGCGATAACGCCCATAGCAACCATTAGCAACAAATTAAAGTCTGAAAAAATTGCTGTATAACTGACAAACAAAACATAATAGGCATTCATTCAACAGAGATTATGAAAGTAATATACACAGTTCGAACAACACAAATGTTATCAAAACACTTAAATGCTGGAACTATCTTAAAATGTTTTTTTACACTGAAAATAAAATTAATTGCATTCATTTTGGGCGTTTCCGCAGACAGAAATCTGAATAAACATAACATGGATATACATGTATCAACAAAATATTGAAATGAAACGTATTTAAGCTATCAACGTTTCCATGGTTTCCAGAAATGTGCAACAGCAACAAACACACTCTCATCATGGGAAAGACACATAAAGAGGGAGAACTGAACATTATTTAAGGTTCTGCCTTTCCAATAGACGTGCACACAGTAAACACATGCTCAAACATACACACACACACACACACACACAAACTTCCAGCACAGTTGCAGAAAGTTAGTCATTATTCATGAGTCTACAGAACTTCAAGTCTCAGCAGTGTACACAATGATCTCTGACCTCTCTGTGTAAATTATCAGTTCTCTCAAATCACTGTACCGTGACTACAAGCATGCACACACACACACACACACACAGAAAGTCAAAGCATGTACAGTCTGACCAAGTATATACCCTTTGACTTCTCCTGTCTCCATCTCCTGACCACATTTATAATATAGTGACCCACGTAACTTATATATTTACACACACACACACATGCATGATGACAAATCCCAACCTCTTTTTGTACGGTAGCTCCACTTGGACAAACTTCATTCCGTCTCTGCCCGATTTCCGTACGTTAGCATGAAAACCTTATAATATTATCAACATTAGAGGGATTACATCTCTAACGATGTATTTCACCCCACCCTATCAAGCAGGGAGCGAGATGACATGTACAGTGCTTCTTCCAGCTTTGTGATTAAAAGGTATGCTCATTTTAGTACCCTGCATACTTGAATAGTATGGGCTAGCTTAAGTTGGTAGTTAGTTGTTACTGTTAAGGTCATTGGCTACTAAGCTCTTTATTTCTTTGTAGATGGTATTCTTGGTAGTATTGAGTGAAGAAGAAAAGAGGTCTGCCCTCCAAGAGTGCCACAATAACCCTGTAACTAGCAACCATAATGGTGTGAGAAGGGTATTGCAGGCTACTTATGGTCCCAGGGGTATGGATGGAGACACTTTCACCCCCCTTTTCTCATGTAACAAGATATGACACCCTAAGCTAGCAGTGGATATTGCTCGTATGTTCTCTTCTCAGCTGCTAGACCTTTTCTCTGGGATGGGATACTTCCCAGTGATGCTACTGGGGAAGGAGATCGGCGGGTGGGTGGTAGCTGAAATAAAATACAGTTTAGATCTTTGTTGACCTCCCCTTCAAAAAAACCTAATGGGGGCCTGCGAGACCATCCTGAAATGTGAGTATTACTCTATTTGATTTATTATGCAATTTTCTATGAAGGGCTCATATTTAGTTTCCTTTTGGGAAACTAAGCAGCTAAATTACTCCTTTAATGCATTCTTTTGTTAGTATACTGTCACAAATCCAGGAAGCCCCTGCCTGTCCAGAGCCCTCCACCTTCCCTACCTCCCAGGAACCAGCCCAGGGAGGTAGTAAAATGATTTCCTTTTAAAACATGCAAATACTTAAGTAAGGGAAAACACATTCAAGCATTCATGTATTTTCAACCATTAAGGTACAAATGTCACATGCTGTGTTAAGAAGATACAAATTTGTACATGTGTTTGACTAGAATAATTTAAATGGGCCAAGAATGCAGCACAAAATGTTTCCTTTCCTAAAACAGTGAAGTACCAACAGGTTTACTTTTTATATTATATATTATATCTCTACTTTCTGTGATTAACTTTGCAGATAAGGTCATTTTGACCTTAACACCACTCCGTGAGAGGGAGTCAGCCGCTGAAGCTGAGGCTTCTGGCGCAAACTTTTGCCTGGAGTGCAGTGATAGGGAAAACTACTCCAGGGTAATAAAGAAGAGGGGTCAAAAAGTAAGTTAGCTTTTTGACCCCTCAGTCAAGTAAGCTTCATCCAAACCTCCACCAGCGTCTCCATCCAACCCTCCACCAGTCTCTCCATCCAACCCTCCACCAGTCCTGCCATCCAAACCTCCACCAGTGTCTCCATCCAATCCTCCACCAGCATCTCCATCCAACTCTCCACCAGTGTCTTCATCCAACCCTCCACCAGTCTCTCCATCCAATCCTCCATCAGTCCTGCCATACAATCCTCCACCAGTGTCTTCATCCAACCCTCCACCAGTCTCTCCATCCAACCCTCCACCAGTCCTGCCATCCAATCCTCCACCAGCGTCTCCATCCAACCCTCCACCAGTCCTGCCATCCAACCCTCCACCAATCTCTCCATCCAACCCTCCACCAGTCCTGCCATCCAATCCTCCACCAGCATCTCCATCCAACTCTCCACCAGCGTCTCCATCCAATCCTCCACCAGTGTCTTCATCCAACCCTCCACCATGGTCTTCATCCAACCCTCCACCAGTGTCTCCATGCAACCCTCCACCAGTGTCTTCATCCAGCCCTCCACCAGTCTCTCCATCCAGCCCTCCACCAGTCTCTCCATCCAACCCTCCACCAGTCCTGCCATCCAACCCTCCACCAGTGTCTCCATCCAACCCTCCACCAGTCTCTCCATCCAACCCTCCACCAGTCTCTCCATCCAACCCTCCACCAGCATCTTCATCCAACCCTCCACCAGCCTCTCCATCCAACCCTCCACCAGCATCTTCATCCAACCCTCCACCAGCCTCTCCATCCAACCCTCCACCAGCCTCTCCATCCAACCCTCCACCAGCCTCTCCATCCAACCCTCCACCAGCCTCTCCATCCAACCCTCCACCAGTCTCTTCATCCAACCCTCCACCAGTCCTGCCATCCAACCCTCCACCAGTGTCTCCATCCAACCCTCCACCAGTCTCTCCATCCAACCCTCCACCAGTCTCTCAATCCAACCCTCCACCAGTCTCTCAATCCAACCCTCCACCAGTCCTGCCATCCAATCCTCCACCAGCATCTCCATCCAACCCTCCACCAGACCTGCCCTCCAAACCTCCACCAGTTTCTTCATCCGTCCATCCACCAGTCCCACCATCCAACCCTCCACCAGCATCTCCGTCCAACCCTCCATCAGCCTCTCCTTCACCAGCGTCTCCATCCAACCCTCCACCAGCGTCTCCATCCAACCCTCCACCAGTCTCTCCATCCAACCTTCCACCAGTCTCTCCATCCAACTTTCCACCAGCGTCTCCATCCAACCCTCCATCAGCCTCTCCTTCACCAGCATCTCCATCCAACCCTCCACCAGTCTCTCCATCCAACCCTCCACCAGTCTCTCCATCCAACTTTCCACCAGCGTCTCCATCCAACCCTCCACCAGCATCATCATCCAACCCTCCACCAGCATCATCATCCAATCCTCCACCAGTGTTTTCATCCAACCCTCCACCAGCATCTCCATCCAACCCTCCACCAGTCCTGCCATCCAACCCTCCACCAGTCTCTCCATCCAACCTTCCACCAGCGTCTCCATCCAACCCTCCACCAGGGTCTTCATCCAACCCTCCATCAGCCTCTCCTTCACCAGCATCTCCATCCAACCCTCCACCAGTCTCTCCATCCAACCCTCCACCAGTCTCTCCATCCAACTTTCCACCAGCGTCTCCATCCAACCCTCCACCAGCATCATCATCCAACCCTCCACCAGCATCATCATCCAACCCTCCACCAGCATCATCATCCAACCCTCCACCAGCATCATCATCCAATCCTCCACCAGTGTCTTCATCCAACCTTCCACCAGCGTCTCCATCCAACCCTCCACCAGTCTCTCCATCCAACCCTCCACCAGGGTCTCCATCCAACCCTCCACCAGGGTCTCCATCCAACCCTCCACCAGTCTCTCCATTCAACCCTCCACCAGTCTCTCCATCCAACCCTCCACCAGTCTCTCCATCCAACCCTCCACCAGTACTGCCATCCAACTCTCCACCAGTCCTGCCATCCAACCCTCCACCAGCCTCTCCATCCAACCCTCCACCAGTCCTGCCATCCAATCCTCCACCAGCATCTCCATCCAACTCTCCAACAGTGTCTTCATCCAACCTTCCACCAGCATCTCCATCCAACTCTCCACCAGGGTCTTCATCCAACCCTCCACGAGTCTCTCCATCCAACCCTCCACCAGTCCTGCCATCAGCATCTCCATCCAACTCTCCACCAGCATCTCCATCCAACTCTCCACCAGCATCTCCATCCAACTCTCCACCAGTGTCTTCATCCAACCCTCCATCAGCGTCTCCATCCAGGCCTCCACTAGTCTCTCCATCCAACTCTCCACCAGTGTCTTCATCCAACCCTCCACCAGTGTCTTCATCCAGCCCTCCACTAGTCTCTCCATCCAACCCTCCATCAGCGTCTCCATCCAGCCCTCCACTAGTCTCTCCATCCAACTCTCCACCAGTGTCTTCATCCAACCCTCCACCAGCGTCTCCATCCAGCCCTCCACTAGTCTCTCCATCCAACCCTCCACCAGTGTCTCCATCCAACCCTCCACCAGTCCTGGCACTCCAAACGTACCTACACAAACTACTGCAGCAGCCACAGAAACAGGGTATGTTTGATATATTTGAATGTGAAAGAATATACTATAAGTAAAGTTATTTTATTGTAATTGTATTAGCTATGGGAAAGCAAAATTTCTTTAATTTTTGAACTCTTGAAATAAATCTCTTAATGGACAAATATAAAATAGGAGAGAGTAAAGAGGAGTGTATAGTTATTTATAATGTATTATACAAGTAACTAATTCTGACTGAATAAAAATGCATAAATGAAGATGTGTTAACACTTTAATCAGTCTATTACAATAATGAGGTCATTTACAGTAATAAGTTTACTGCATGTATTTTAACCATACTGCACGAGTATGTTACATAGCTCACTGTGCCACATTGTCATTAATGGTTGATACTTTCAAAAAAACAACAACATTTTCTTTATAGTGGGAAGACATGGCCACTCGAGTGGATTCCACAAGAAGACACCAGGACCTTAAATATTTTTATTGTTATGCTGTTAAGTCAAGTAGAGACATGTTACATGTTTAAATGTTTGGTTTAAAAATAAACATGCAGCCCAGTGCCTTTGAATAATTATTACTCAACACTACAGAGTCAGACATGCCTGTAACAGCAGGAGAAATAAATTAATGTAAAAGTAACCTTCACGTGAAAACACTGGGATAGAAACCTTATTGGGCCAATTTCCACCATGTCCGTTAGCGACGCTCAACGGCTGTGCTACGGTCACGGGAGCTGATCGCTGTCAATCTAATCAGTAAGTGTGACTGGAAGCACCGCAGCACGTCTCAGCAGCATCTCTCCGCACCGTAGCCCTATCAATCTGCAGCAGTTCTATTTTTGACGGAGCCGTCTCTATATCGCGTCAAGCTCAACAGAGCAGATTGCACCAGACAGGAAGTCAAACACGGGATCAGCATAAAACTTCCGGTCAACTGACACAATAAAACAACCCGTGCGGCCTCCCGGTCGTATTTCAGCAACGAACACGAATAAAACAGACAGATAAAGACACCATTTATCTACGTAGCCTACTGATAGAAGCACAAAAAAAAAAAAATCCAACCCAAATCAACTAAATTTGAGCAAGTTAACAAAATCTGGGCCGTTGAGTTGTCCTGCTACTACAGTAATTACGGTAGCCTAAAGGCACTCGTCTGGAATTGATTGGGTTGCTGCAACTACTGTATTAACAGCACATCTTAATCTAAAAGGCAGATTTCTCTTCCTGCTGTAACGCTCCCAACGGCCAGAGGACAAAATAAAACCGTGGCACAGCCGTTCTGTGCTGCTGACGGACCTGGTGAAAATCCCGGGTACGTGGAACCAAGGAAATGAGTTTTTGTTAAAAAGATTGACACACAATGGTTATTATGAAAGTAAAATGGATATTTCTCACCATCAAAATGCCTTTTAAAGCTGAAACATATTAAATATAACATTTTCAAATGGCAGGGAATTCAAAAAAGCAGAAGCAACAGGAAATAACGTTATCCCTGGGGTCGTGTAAAATCTTTCCTTTTTGTGGAAATAAGAGTTACATAAGCACACAACATGAAGGCAATGTTTTCAGCAATTAACAGTGTCCCTGGCAACCATCTTCGCAACGACAGAAAATGTATTCCTCCAATTTTGTGATGGCACCAGAAAAAAATCTTCGAACTAATGGATAAACTACACACCATATACATGAACTGAACAGAGATTATTATACAAATAAAATGTATATTCTCCGCAATAAATGTAATCAAAACACATTGTAATGCAGAAAGATCTAAAAATATTACATTTTCAGACAGCCGGATGTTGAAAGAAGAATAAACAACAGGAAATGCGTCATCCCTAGGGCCGTCTCACATATGCTTTTCAAAATAGAAATAATATAAGTGAACAGTTTTATAAATACACAAATTACACAACAGCTCAGATAACAGATACAAAACTCAAAACAATATGCAAACTACAAGTTTTCAGCGATGAACAGCGTCCATAGCAACCATCTTAGCAACGACAGAAAAAGTTGTATTTCTACAATTTTGTGACGGCACCTGAAGAAATCTTGGTAATTACGGATAAACTAGACATCATGTACATTCACTAAATGCAGATCTGATGAAAATTAGATAGATGGATAGATAGATATAATGTGATACCCTACATTATTATTATCACAACACACACAGAGCAGACATGGGCAACCCACGAGTCAATTTCCATCAATAAATTGTTGAAATGGTGTTGAAGCAAGCAGACCATTGCTGCAGCTCTATGACTGAGTTAAGCTGTGACAACTGTTCACCGCTGTCCCTGTGTCGGCTTAACGGATGGCTCCGCTCCGGCCCCGCTGACACGGGAGGAGAGGAGCAGCTACTGTACCGTTAGCCTCTGCTGCTGTTTACTGTCATCGCGCTGCTCTCCTCTGCTCAGAGTCTCTGTTCACATCAGGAATACTGCTACTTTATTCTTCCTCACTGTTCTGTATAAAAAGGACCAGACACAGAATGGGGGACAGAATTGCTCCGTCAGTAAGCGGCTACAGGACGCTGTTGTGTTAGCTGTGGTCGAGTGAATGAAGAGAGGGAGCGCTGACAGTAAGCTGGTGAATCAGATGTTTCTGATTCACAGCAAATAAACTTCCCCACACCCCCTCCACTCAACCCTGCAGCTCCACTTTAAACCTAATAAAAAGGTAAAATCACTGGCAAACAGAAACAAAAAATAACCAGTTTTCTCATATTCTGAAACTGGAGGTCATCATCAAGGCAAGAGCAATAAAGAATAATAAAAAATATAAATCCTCTGACGCACCGTTTGACTCTTTACAATGTTAATAACTACTTTCTGAAGCCTAATGAGGTGCTAAAATAAGACAAGTGATTTCTGAACGTGTATACCTCCGACCCCCACTGTGGTTATACAGACCACCACAGCATGCCTTATTAATGCCTGTAAGCTTTTCCATTTAGAGCAGCAATGATTAGTAGGTGAAATATAATCTTGTTCAGCAGGAGAACAATTTACCTTAAATTCTAGGAAGTGACTGCAAAAGGGTTTCTATGAATATGTAGATGGTGACCAGCTTCTGGTTTAGCCTGAAGAAAAAGTTTAGTCTGAAGATTTTTATTTATTTTTTGCTTTAATCCCTGTGAGCAGAGAATATTAGAATAAAATGCACATTTCTCGCTAGAAATATAATCAAAGTGCATTTTTAATGCCAAAACTATCTTAAAATATTACATTTTACACTGAGAATAAAAAGGAATGGCAGCTATTTGTTTTTGCAGACTTAAACACGAAAGTCACGTGACACAGACGCAGTCACGCAGAAAAAAAAAAAGAGCCTTGACCTTTAATGTGTTCTCAGCAAGTATGTGAAAGTCAGGGAAGAGATAGTGAGTCAGACTTCGTGAACTGATGAACACTCTGTTGCTTGTCAGGGATACTATAAGTCAGACCCAGAGCTCTGTAACATTGCATATTCTACTGGTGTTAAAATAAAATGGATTGTTTTGAACTAAAATGCTTCTTCTATTTCATTAAAAGAATACATGAGGACAAACTGACGGCTTCCTCAACAATATACATTGACTTTTCTTTGTATTTGATTTTGCCAATTTAAAAAAAACAAACAAAAAAACTGTATGCCTGAGGGGTATTGCACAAAAATAGAATAAAGAAATCCGGGATAACTGAGCAAGCGCAGCTTGATCTAGTCTGACCGGCGCATTTTGGCTTAATCGGTTGCACGTTTGCTGAGCCAGGATGAAAAGGCGCGGCTATGTCAAGCCAGGTGTAGATAGTTGGGATAAGTGCGTGTTGACGGCATTCTCAAATAGACCCATGGCATCGATCACAGAATCACAGATTGGAAAATGGAAAGGTGTTGCGCGTCATTCTTCACGGCCGCTGAACAACAGCTCCTGATGGAGTTTCATGATGAGGTTAAAGAAATTATAAGAAAAAAGGCAACACAAGCACAAAGCACTGTAATCAAGGAAAAGGAGAAAGCCTGGCAGACAATCGCGGACCGGCTCAATGCGTAAGTAGTCCAATTAATGTACAGTTAATGGAATAAGCATAGCTCAGTGGGTAGAGCCCTCGTCCCATGTGTTGAGGCTACAGTCCTCGCTGCAGACGGCCCTGGTTCAAATCCCGCACCAAGCACTCCTATCCTGCATGTCATTTCCCCCTCTCTGTCTCCAGTTTTCCTGTCTCTCTCTACTAACCTGTACATTAAAGGCAAAAAGCCCAAAAAATTTACATACAATACAATTAATACAACAGTGCTGCACTAGAACTGTCAAAATTACAATTAAAGGACTAAAGAAGTTACTGTCCAAGCCCACTAACCAACAGTTTTGATTTAAATTAAATTAAACACTTTGATTTAAATGTGGCAAGTAAAAGTGCATGCTACTCAGGAAATATAATTAAGTGCAAACAATTATTATAATTAGGTGTAGGGCAGGGGGAAGGCACATCTGCAGATGAGGAGACAGTGTTGCTGGACTCCAGGCTTGAGGTATCATGTCAATTTTGTGGAAATGTCTTGCTCATTTAGCCCATAATGGATATGAAGTCAGTGATTTGGTGCTAATAGAACATAACGTGTAACAGGACCCAGATGCTGCTCAGCCTCAGAAGCAGCCAAGTAACATTGTGAGTATCGGCTAGTAAATAGTACAAAGTAAATCTACTGTACATTATACACAATAATGATACCACATGAATTACTATAAAATGACTGTTGCAATTAAACAGTCAACAGACTTTAATGAAACGACAATATCGTCTATTATATCAACATATTTAGAAAGACCATGGAAATGCTGTAAAACCCATTAATTTGTCACAAGATTGACAGAACTGCCAGATGAATCCCTGGGAATAATCTTAGCCTGGTTGTTAGCCTGGTCTGGAGCAGGCTAGCTGCAGAGAATAAATCACCATAGTAACTGGGCCGGGATAAATTTAACCTGCTTTCATGCAACCGACTTGAGGCTAAATTCAGCCAGGATAACTAACATATCCCGGCTTAATCCCTTATCCTGGTTTCGTGCAATACCCCTCGGGTGTGCCATTTGCCTGAATGTGTATTTCACTCAGGCGGGGAGTTCCGGTCCTCAGTAAACATTTTCAAAATGTGTTTATGGTCTCAATCGCTAGTTTAAAGCCTTCTTCAATGCAGTATGATGTTCATTTGGGACATTTTGGCCTCCCTGATTTTATATGTGACGATAAAGCAGGGTATGCATTAGGGCGTGGCTACGTCCTGATTGACAGGTTGATTGACCAATGTCCTTGAGATCCAGCCCTCGTAACCATAGCAACCTCCCCGCTCCGCCTCATGCCCATATAAGTAAAATCCGTGTTTTTATTTTTCCCAGCATGCACCTGAAATTTTCAAGATGTCGCTGCCTAGATTCGAAACTATTGGCTTCCGAGCAGCAGTCCACAAACCAATGGGTGACGTCACGGATGTTACGTCCATTTCTTGTATACAGTCTATGATCTGTACTTCATCTTAAAAAAGAAGCGACTGCAGCATTTTTTCATTGAATGACTAAATAATGACCTTTTGTGAGACAATCGTGAAGTTTATTATGAACTGTCACCCAGCTAACGTTAACAGTAGCTGAGCAGCGCAGCTAACAAGAGCAGCTGACCAACACACACACAACAGCTCGGTGTTCAGCCCGTCTCACCTCTACAACCCTGCAGCTGCGCTGCACTGCTGGAGACTCTGGCGGTGTCCGAAGTCACTCATTCCGTACTACATGTTTGTTTTTGAGTTTGTTGTTGTCATAAACTTTTGACTCTGCGCTGCCCCCTGGTGGATGTGTTGGTTAACATTCATGCTAACATAAAGGACGCATGGAAGTATGTGAGCAGTGACGGTAACATTGTTTGAAAAGGACGGATACATTTTCGTACGTACGTTGAGCATAAATGGGGCCTTAGGGTCCGAGCCAAAGGCAAGACGTGGGCAAGGGTGCAAGGTCCTGCCCAACACTGCTTGTTTATAGTTTGTCATTCTTGCCGTGCATGTTAATCAGTATTTACTGTATAACTGTGTCACTCTTGCCAAAAACACTATTTACTAACATTTCTCAATATCCTATTTCTGGATATATGTAACGTTCGCTTTGGGCAGAAATATAACTCTTATTTACAATATAAGTATGCCAAAACTATCACCATCTCTCTCCACTTCCCTCCCTCCCATAACATTTTACACACCTCAAAATGAACAACCAACAACCATAAGAAACAATCAATAAAACTTTATTGAATAAATATAACAAGAACCAATACAACATAAATAACATCACATGTAGAAAAACAGTAAGAACACATGAACACGAAAAAAACAATTAAATTAAATTAAAAAATGCATTAATTATGTCATTGCCTTTTTTGTCACACTAATTCTTTATAAGACAATCAAGCACAAAAATATAATGACAATATCCATGTAACCCAACCAATTGACCAATTTAATGGGCCAAATGGCAGGCTATGGCTAACCCCCACTTTGCTATGATGCAGCCAAAAGACAAACATACAAACTTATTATTATTACACAACCATATCAGGCATATCTTTGCCAACACGCAAACCACCACTAAACACAGCCATTTGTCATCCTTTATGAGGCAGGCAGACACCCACTCCACCTCCAGCTGCTGCTTCACATCTTTTAGCTGTTTCTGTAGGACTGCGAGCTTGCTTTCTGCGGCCCGTTGCAGCCTCACCTGTCGCACAAGGAGGTCCATGGCCTGTCCCTGACCTCCAAGCTGCGCCTATACAGCTGGTCCCGGTTGACTACGGGATCCACGCAGGCGTACTGCATATACAAAATAAGCAATGTTCACATCAATCATAAAATAACATGAAGAAGCACTTTATAGAACTGACTATTGAGACATGGGACGAAACGCTGCCAATTTCAACTGCTCTTAGGTTTAAAAATAAAAGTATTTCAATTGTAGATATTATAAGGGATTAATAATGAAAGTAATAATGAAGTAAGTCATCATTGGTAGTGAGTATAAACTTGAAAAGAGGCATTAAAAGGTCGTAAAAGTCTTTTTAAATTTTCACTTAACCCATTTAGGCCTAAAACGCCTGGAAAACCTATGGGCGATTTTAAAATAACCCCCTAAAACCTGAACCTGAATGTTTCGTCTCCGTAACGAGATGTGACCCGAGTTCATCTGTGAAAATATGTTGAAATACCTCCATCAGTGTTGCATCTGCAGGTATATTGACTTTCATCCCTGGAGTGAATCGCCTTCGAGGATTAGGATAGTAGTTATTCGTCCTCCACTGCAAAATCATCCTCCTCATCCATAAATCCCAGTCAATTGGTTCCAAGGGCTCAAAGTCCAAAATGAAGTATCCGCTTTCCGGCTTTATTGGTAGAGCTACGCAACAGCGCCCCCCCGGTTTTAATGGTAGAAATGCGGTAATGCTTTCCCGGCTTAAATGGGTTAAAAAATGTGCATTTTGTTTATTTTCCTTTTCTTTAGGGGGGAACCAAGCACGTCCTCCTCTCCACCACTAGCCCCCTTAATCACCTGATCACCTGTTGCCCTTCACATCATTATCATCAGTATATATAGCAAACTGCCAGCATCTACTTTCCTCCACAATTTTCTTCCTTGCTTCTTCAAAATATTCGTATTGCCTGCTTTCCTTTTTTTAAGATGACACATATTTGTGAATTTTATTTGCTTGATCTGACTGCCTTCATATTGCTGACTGTGAGCCAAGAGTTTTTTCACAGAGTAAAGATTATCCCTGCTCTGTCTGCTCATCTTTTCGCTTTTGGGTTCAACACCAGTGTCAGTGTTAGTCATCCCATCTGGAAGCCTCGACACAAATTTAACCGTGAACCCATTATGGCAAACAGTGTGACTACGCTCTTCAAAATTTTAGCAAATCATTTTCACGAGTACCCGGCCAAACATCAGAAATATTCTCTCACCGACCCAACTCTATGAATAATTTTCAATATTTCTGTGAACATCAGCAATAAATAGTTGTAGTAGTCCACAAATACATCTGCTAAGCATCACACTCCTCACTCTATGGGTTTGAAAAGTGCCACTCTCTTTCACAGAGGACAGCAAAAAAAAAGCCTGATTAAAATGTAAAAAGTTAAACAACTCCTGCAGGATGATGCTCTGTTCTGCAACATATACTGTATTTGATACTCAGGACTAGTTTCATTTAGTGCTGAGGAGCATGTCTGAATGTATTATGTATAATGATTTGCTTAACCCTCCTGTTGTCCCCAGGTCAAGGAAGGGAGGAAAGAAGGAAGGAAGGAAAGGAGTAAGGAGGGAGGAAGGAATGAGAGAGAGGAGTAAGGAGGGAGGGAGGAAGGAAAGGATTAAGGAGGAAGGAAGGAAGGAATGAAAGGAGTCAGGGAGGGAGGAAGGAAAGAAAGGAGTAAGGAAGGAAGGAAAGGAGTAAGGAGGGAGGAAAGGAGGAAGAAAGGTAGGGATTAAGGAAGAAAGGTAACGAGTAAGGAAGGAAGAAAATAAGCAAGGAAGGATGGAAGGAAGTGAGGAAAGAAGTATAGAAGGAGGGGAAGAACAAAGGACAAATTAAAGAAAGAGGGAGGAAGGAAGAAAGTCAGGTAGTTAGGTACCTTCCTCCCTTCCTTCTTTCCTCTATCTGTCCTTCCTCCTTTCCCTTCGTTCCTTTCCTCCCTTCCTTCCTTCCTTCCTTGACAACAGGAGGGTTAAATGAGAAGTTCTGGCTCCAGTTCTACTAGCTGTGTCCTGATTGTCAATTTCAGCTGTGAAGGTTACCAGACATCATGAAGGGGGGTAAGGTCGGGAACAACTGGTGGAGCAGCTAGAAGTCCTCCATAGTCCAGACCTGTTTTGACCTTCCCGGTCTACGAAGGACAAGCTTTTGTTACACCTCGTCCTTCGAAGGACGTGACACAGCTACTGTATCTCTCTATCTTTGTAACCTCCAGTAATATTTAAGCATTCTTCCTGCAGCCAGTCCAGGAGATTTGGGATTCTGCACATCTGATACTTTACTGTCCATCACTAGGACTCTATATGCTTCTCTCTTTCCTCCTTCGTTCCTTCCCGCTTTCCTTCCTTCCTTCTGTCCTTCCTTCCTTCCGTCTCTCTTTCCTCCTTCCTTCCTTCGTTCCTTCCCGCTTTCCTTCCTTCCTTCTGTACTTCCTTCCAAATTTCCTTCCTTCTGTACGTCCTTCCAAATTTCCTTCCTTTCTTCTTTTATTTCCTCCCTCCCTTCCTTCTGTCCTTCCTTCCTTCCTTCTCTCTTTCCTCCTTCCTTCCTTCCCGCTTTCCTTCCTTTCTTCTTTTATTTCCTCCCTCCCTTCCTTCTGTCCTTCCTTCCTTCCTTCTCTCTTTCCTCCTTCCTTCCTTCGTTCCTTCCCGCTTTCCTTCCTTCCTTCTGTACTTCCTTCCAAATTTCCTTCCTTCTGTACGTCCTTCCAAATTTCCTTCCTTTCTTCTTTTATTTCCTCCCTTCCTTCTCTCTTTCTTTCCTCCCCCTACCTTCGTCCCTTCCTTCATCCGTCCTTCCTCCTTTCCTCCCTTCCTTCCTTGACTCGAGGACAACAGGAGGGTTAAATGAAAAGTTCTGGCTCCAGTTCTACTAGCTGTGTCCTGATTGTCAATTTCAGCTGTGAAGGTTACCAGACATCAGGAAGGGGGAGTGGTGGAGCAGCTGGAAGTCCTCCGTAGTCCAGACCTGTTTTGGCCTTCCCGGTCTTCCTGCAGCCAGTCCAGGAGATTTGGGATTCTGCACATCTGATACTTTACTGTCCATCACTAGGACTCTATATGCTGTCTTTTATTGTGAAGGCTTATGCATAACAGAGCTGGAAGTTAAGCTTAAAAAAAAAAAAAAAGTTGTTCAGTTGTTCCTTTTGAGATACAAAAACAAGTTAACAAAGTTATTATGAAGAGTTTTAATTATCTAAAAAGCTCAGAGAATATTACTGTTATCTTTCCACACATGCATGCACACAAACACGCACTAACGTCTCAGCATTTCATTTTATTTCACACATCTGCAAAACAGTCACACAAGATAGATTTTTTGCATTAATTTAAACTTTAATATTTCCAATCCACTAATAAACATTAATGAACCGCCTCGGGAATAATGGAGTTGAAGCCAGGTCGAGTTTGGTATCTGTGAGTTCTCGTCGGCCAGAGGAGCGCTTGTTTTTTATTCAGCTTCCTTTTTTTTTTTACACCCCCCCCCCACACACACACACACACACACTCATTTAAATGCTAATCTACTTTTTTACTCCCTCGTGATGTCATTTAGGGTCACTGACTAGGAGGCCATTTGTTTTGTGTTGTCAATTAATCTAACAGTGCCTCTGACTCGATGAAAAATGTGACGTAACCCATAAACAATCACACAGAGAGCTAAAGAGGCAGCAGTACTTGCTCTGCTGTCACTATGACAACTATACAGCGAGTTAATAACACTTCCAATAAAAAGGTGTAAGACAGTGGATTGCTATTGAAGTTTTTACTGAAGGCAGTCAAACATCAAATTCAATGAAAAACATGAGACTGAAGGTATTGTAAAATGAGTACAGTAACAAGGAAACTGGATTTAACAAAAAAAAAAAGTATTGACTAGCTGTCATATTAGTTACATTGTGCTTTATTTCAGTTAAGATCAATATTGAATTCCCACTCCAGTCAAAAAATGTGTTTTTCTTCTTATTCCTTCAGTTGGATATTTGAGCTTCGCTGTACACAGTTTGACTCCAGCAGGCTGTTTCTACGTTCATCTGAAGGTAGAAAGTTGCTCTCGGTGTACCTGCAAGCATGAGTTGTGTCATTATAACTAGTTTGGAGTCATTTAAAGGATAGTATACAATGTATGATGTGGAAATCTGAAGTATGCATTACACCAGGGATGTCAAACATGCGGCCCGTGGGCCAGAACCGGCCCGCCGAGGGGTCCAAGCCGGCCCACTTTCCTTACTGTCTTTTTTTCCTCCCTCCCTTCCTTCCTTCCTTCCTTCTGTCCTTCCTCCCTTTCTTTCTTTCTTTTTTCCTTCTTTCCTTCCTTCGTTCCTTCCATCTTTCCTTCCTGTCTTTTTTCCTCCCTTCCTTCCTTCTGTCCTTCTTCCCTTTCTTTCTTTTTCTTTTTTCCTTCTTTCCTTCCTGTCTTCTTTTCCTTCCTTCCTTCCTCCCACCATTTCTTCCTTCCTTCCATCTGTCCTTCCTTCCTCCCTTTCTTTCTTTTTTCCTTCTTTCCTTCCTTCCTTCCTTCCTGTCTTATTTACCTTCCGTCCTTCCTTCCTTCCTTCCTTCCTTCCTGTCTTTTTTTCCTCCCTTCCTTCCTTCTGTCCTTCCTCCCTTTCTTTCTGTCTTTTTTCCTTCTTTCCTTCCTTCGTTCCTTCCATATTTCCTTCCTGTCTTCTTTTCCTTCCTCCCACCATTTCGTCCTTCCTTCCTTCTGTCCTTCCTTCCTCCCACCCTTTCTTTCTTTTTTCCTTCGTTCCTTCCGTCCTTCCTTCCTTCCTTCCTGTCTTATTTTCCTTCCTTCCTTTCCTTCTTTCCTCCTTCCTTCCATCTTTTTAATGATCCAGCCCACATGAGATCAAATTGGACTGTATGTGGCCCTTGAATGAAAATGAGTTTGACACCTCTGCTTTACACATATATTGACAATTGACCTTACAGTGAGGAGGAGACATCTTAGAAATGAACAACATATGTATATCAATATATCCTAGCTTGTTCAATGAGGGAGAAGGAGTAGATGTAATTGAAAGATTTCTAACCCTAACCTTCATGTCGTCCTCCCGGGTCAAATTGACCCCGTCTGTTTTGACTGTTCCTTTCCTCCCTTCCTTCCTTTCTTTCTTCCTTCCTCCTTTCCTTCCTTCCTTCGTTCCTTCTATCCTCCCTTCCTGTCTTCTTTTCTTTCCTTCCTTCCTTCCTTCCTCCCACCATTTCTTCCTTCCTTCCATTTGTCCTTCCTTCCTCCCTTTCTTTCATTTTTCCTTCTTTCCTTCCTTCCTTCCTTCCTTCCTTCCTGTCTTATTTACCTTCCTTCCTTCCTGTCTTTTTTTCCTCCCTTCCTTCCTTCTGTCCTTCCTCCCTTTCTTTCTGTCTTTTTTCCTTCTTTCCTTCCTTTGTTCCTTCCATATTTCCTTCCTGTCTTCTTTTCCTTCCTCCCACCATTCCGTCCTTCCTTCCTCCCTCCCTTTCTTTCTTTTTTCCTTCTTTCCTTCGTTCCTTCCGTCCTTCCTTCCTTCCTGTCTTATTTTCCTTCCTTCCTTTCCTTCTTTCCTCCTTCCTTCCTTTCCTCCTTTCTTCCTTCCTTCCATCTTTTTAATGATCCGGCCCACATGAGATCAGATTGGACTGTATGTGGCCCTTGAATGAAGATGAGTTTGACACCTCTGCTTTAAAGAAATAAGCAGCAACATGTTGGATATGTTTTGGTTCAGGTAATGAAGACGTATTAAAGGGTTAATGAGGAAAATAAGAAACCATTTCACTATTAATGAAACTCATTTTAGCAAGGCACAATCTGAGGTAACAATTTCACTGTATGTGTCTATACTAGTCTGACCCCCAGCTGACTCTTTTAAATACTACCATAGAAATGAGATGTGCTGTTGATACAGGGATAACACACTCATAATCAGCGTATGGCGTCTGCCTGCTGTCACTGTAATGATCTCCGTCAGGTTTCAGAAAGCCTTGAGACGAAGCTGTGCGGAAATATCAGGAGGGCATTTAATGAGACATACGTTACTTTCAATTAAAACAGCAGGCGTCCTTCCCTCTGTGTGTGTGTGTGTTTTCCTTTTTTTCTCTCTCTTCTTGATATAACTGTCTCCTGCTTTTTTTTTGGTCGCTCTCACTTCTCTTTCTCATCCTGTATTTCTTTCTCAGGGTTGTTGTGAGTCACTTAAATTAAGATACGGAGTAATTAAATCTCTTTCTAATGAAAGCTAACTGCCTGAGCATGTGCAATGCATCAGTGAATTTGTGTGTGTGTGTGTGTGTGTGTGTGTGTGTGTGTGTGTGTGTGTGTGTGTGTGTGTGTGTGTGTGTGTGTGTGTGTGTGTGTGTGAGAGAGCATGTGTGTTTTTCTTTGTTAGTGTAGGTGGACACACTCATCTCTATGGTAGCATTTGTGTGTGCTTGCAGGTGTGTGTGTGTGTGTGTGTGTGTGTGTGTGTGTGTGTGTGTGTGTGTGTGTGTGTGTGTGTGTGTGTCTTACAGCCTTGAGGTTGTTGCACATGATTTCTATCAATGATGTTTAGATAACAGTAATATCATAGGATGTTTGTCTGAGTTATTGATTTACACTTAATGCTAGTCACGAGAGCTGGAAGGAAAGGAGGAAGAAGGAAGGTAGGAGGGAGGGAGAAAGGAAAAGAGGAAGGAAAGGAGGACAGAGGGAAGGAAGGAAGGAGGGAAGGACAGAAGGAAGGGAGGAAAAAGAGAGGCAGGAACAAAAGGGAGGAAGAAGGAAGGTAGGAGGGAGGGAGGAAGGAAGGAAAAGAGGAAGGAAGGAAAGAAGGACAGAGGAAAGGAAGGAAGGGAGAGAGGAAGAAGGAAGGAAGAAAGGAAAAGCGGAAGGAAGGAAGCTGTGGTTAATGTCTAGTTAACTTGATTAGAACTATGTAAAGATCATGGTTTGGGTTAAAATGATCACTGGAGACAAGTTTTCAAATCCCTTAAAGATATGCAACCTTTGCTGTCATGGCAACAGTGAACACCACCATTAATTGACATGAGCAAGATTAAGTCGATTATTTTTCGATTAATTGCCCAACCCTACTAGTCAGTGATTTCAATCCAGTACACTTGTTTTGCTAAATTCAGTGAATATCTCCTCACTGTTTGTTTATTTTTCTGCAGCCAGAAAAGAGAGAGATGGCTGAGAGTGTGAATGAGCGAGAGAGAGAGAGAGAGAGAGAGAAGCTAAAGAGGAAACAAGGATAGAGAGAGAGAGAGAGGTTGAGTGAGGAGAGGAGAGTTATTTTCTTATTGTTTCACGGTGGTTGCGTTACAAAGCACAAACAAATAAGCAAACACTCCACAGATGATGCTCTTCATGTCATTTCCCTCCTTTTCATCCCTTCATTCACTACAACTAATGCAGCAGTTAATACAAAGCAGAGCAGGATTCATCTGTGCTGCTTCTGTGTTGTTGGCATTTTAAATCTGATCCCTGCAGGATGCCGTAGCAGCACCAGTTGACCCGCGTTAAATGAGACACATCAATTATTGCTTTCAGTGCAACGTTTGGGCCTTCAATGGAGATGTAAACAAAACAACAACATTATCCAATCAGCAGCAGGAGGCAGTGATGCTTGTGGACAGGACGAGGAGAAGCTGTCTGTGGTGACATGATGGTTTCCTGTCTCCAGCAGCCGTTGAATGGTGGAGGAAAGCTGGCCAACTAGAGAGAGAGAGAGAGAGAGGCTGTGTTCGAAACTGCATACTACATACTTCTATACTACACACTAAAGGACCAGATAGTAAGCAGACCGTTTACACTGTAGTAAACTACACGATAACCCACAATGCATTTGGTTCCTACCCGAGCTGAAATCATCAGGCTGAAGCTGATTTCATTTTAGCTCTAACTCTGTAAATAAACCACTTTATCCACATTTCTAACCTTTTTAGGAAGAAAGTAAAGTAGCCCTTTAGATCCACAATGTGACGCTAATTTGTCCAAATAACACCTGTTTAAAGTTTTGTTCCTGAGAATTCAGAGTTAGCCGTAGTAAATTGGTAAAAATCAAATTCCGTTTTTTACATCTCATTTTCCACTCCTGCCTATTTAAGGGTTAACTTATCCAGGCTAGCTTTTATGCTGAGCTAAGCTAACCATTGCTAAAGTGTAAAAACATTTGACTTAGACCACAGAAACATCGGCTCACTCTCTGGAGTATGAATTATTTAGTTTTCAATCTCTGTGGAGGTTTAATCTGACATACTTTTAACAAATGACATAAACAAACCCCCAAATAGTGTGTATATATATAGATAACCTTTTTTATGGCAGTCTGGTAAATAAAATGGGGCAAGAAAAAAAACTCTGATAAGCTCTCAGACCACCAGATTGTGTGATGTGCAGTCCACAAGAAAACAGGTACATGAAAACATGAAGCAGAGCCTGTGGCGAGGCAGAAAAAAGGCAGTGATCACTCCAAAAGGCATTTAGCTCTGAGGCAGCAGACGAGCCAGTGGCTGACGCTTTGAATTGGATGGTTCGGGCTGGCATGTCTGCTCATTGAGATAAAGAACTGTGCCAGGCATCAGCAAAGGCCTGACATATTCTCACAGTGACACAGGACTGTCTTTGAAAAAAAATAAGAAGAAGAAGAAAGAAGCCACATCACCTATAGCAGCTCTGTAGATGTTTACAGTCTAGCTCTGTAGGTTCCTGTTCAGAAGTAGATGCTGCCGTCCTCCAACTCTGCCTCCTATAAATATAACTACATTGTTTTTCCAATTTCATTGCAACCACTGCCTGGATTATGTTCGAACACATTTTTCCCCTATAAATGAAGAACTACACTTATTTACCAGGAGGTCTGTGTGGATGGTCGGCATACAGACCAAACTTTACATCCCATGTGTGAGAATCTGTAGTTTCAGGTACATGATGGTAATAAACATGTTGTGTCTTATGTTTCAACTCACTGCATTAAACCAAGACCATGATCTTCTCCTCACTGTAACTTTTAAAGGGAGCACCTTTAAAATGTAAGAACTGGAATGCAATTTACACACATTCATGTTTTTTTGTTTTGTTTTTAATCTGTTGCCAATGAGTGAAAGGATTGCAGCTCAATTTAAGAAATGAGACCTTGAGTAGTTCTCCTGTAGCCGAGTGGTTACTGTACATGCAAAATATCCTTAACGTCCCTGGTTCGAGTCCAGCCAGGGAGCTTTATTGCATGCCATACGCGTTCCTCTCTCTCTCTCTCTCTCTCTCTCCCATTGTTTATGTGAGCTTCTCTGCCACCAACTGTTCAATAAAAGCCCAAAAATAATATCAAAAACAAAAGACGGAGACCTTCCCCAACTTTCTCCTCTGTCTGTAACAACCTTAGACATTCTTACTACGGAGAAAACTAAGAAATAATTAAATTAATTACATTCAACAAAACAGGAAGCACGTACATCATTATTAAAAAAGTAAAAGTTCTATCATTACTTGAGTGACAATGAGGATGCTCGAGGGTTCAATTAATACAATTTAATTAAAATCACAGTAACAGTCATAGATTTATAACTTAGCTACAAGCAGAGGTGGCAAAATGATCTAAATATGGAAATTAAAGGTAACCTGTGCAGTTTCTGGCTATGAGTTAATTTTGCTATTAACCCTCCTGTTGTCTTTGAGTCAAGGAAGGAAGGGAGGAAAGGAGGGAGGAAGGAAGTGAGGAAGAAGGAAGGAAAGGAAGGAGGGAGGAAGGAAAGGAGGGAGGGAGGAAGAAGGAAGGAAATGAGGGAGGAAGGAGGGAAGGAAGGAAAGGATGGAGGAAGGAAGGAAGGGAGGAAAGGAGGGAGGAAGGAAGGAAGGAAGGGAGGTAAGGAGGTAAGGAAGGAAGGAAAGGAAAGAAGGGAGGGAGAGACAAAGGAAAATAGGAAAGAAGGACAGAGGAAAGAAGGAAAGTAATGGGGAAGAAAGAGACAATGAGGGAGGGAGGGAGGAAAGAAGGACAGATGGCAGGACAGACAGAAGGAAGGAAGGAAGGGAGGAAAGAAGGAACAGTCAAAACAGACGGGGTCAATTTGACCCAGGAGGGCGACAGGAAGGTTAAGTAATGTGTTAAATGGGTTCCTGTGTTGTTGTCACTAGTTAATAAAACTCCACATCAGCATCTATAGTACACTGTATTCAGACTTGGACAGTAGTTGTTGGTTACTCAGAAACAGTTGATTGTCATTTCATCCAGAGTGAGTAGATAGTTAGAGACATTTATGTGCAAAAAAAAAAAATCCAATATGCCTCCAGTAAGTTTCCCATGCCAGACTGCACATTTCCTCTTCATGCTTCATCCGTCCTCTGCTTTCCTTCTTTTCTTTTCCCCTCATTTCCTCACTCTTCCCCTTTTCTTGCTTAAAAAAAATCTCTCCTATTTTTACTCCTTTCTGGGCTCAAGATTGAAGCAAAGGATGATGGGTACTGGCACACTAAGACTTCTGGGTAATCATGCCAGGGTTATGGTGGCACTGACTGTACAGTGATGCCCTCATGCTTACGTGTATGTGTGTGTGTGTGTGTGTGTGTGTGTGTGTGTGTGTGTGTGTGTGTGTGTGTGTGTACATGTATGTGCTAATTTGGCTGCTCGATAGATCCATCAACATATTTGGCATTGGGTCAGTTTGAGGCTTGTGCCTGTGTGTGTGTGTGTGTATGTGTGAGAGTGTGTGTGTGTGTTTGGGGAGGCGGGTGGTGCATGGGTGGGTGGGTGGGTGGGTGGCGGGTAGTTTGGGCCTTTGTGCACCCTGGGGGATCAGAATGAGACATGGGCATAAGGAGCTAACGTCCCCTGCAGGGCCGATCATGCCAGTCCTCCTTCATATGCATGAGATTTGCTGTGAGCCAAGTGTGTGTTAGTGAGTGTATGTGTGTGCAGGAAGTGTTCATGCATTACTACCTCTATGCTTTGTCTGCACACTATTATTTTTTTGTTGTTGTATGTTTCTGTATGGAGAAACCAAGATGCTTATATATCTGGGTTTGTGTAGGTCTCTGCATGTTGTACTTTTATTTATTCATGAATATCGTGTGTGTGTGTGTGTGTGTGTGTGTAGTGTGTATAGTGCTAGTCTAATGTTTGGACACATCAACATTTTGACTGGTTGGCTAGTGTTGTTGCATGTGTGTGTTGTTTATACATTTGGGTTTGTGTATTTAGACTTTGTGCTTTTGTATACATATGAATATTATATTATATGTGTGTCTTTACAGTATCAGTCAAAAGTTTGGACCAGGGCTGGAACGATAATGGATTTTAGGCACTGATACTGATATTGGGGAGCAAAAAAATAATATCGATATATTGGCTAATGTCATATGTACATAATATATACATAAAAACACTTTTTTTGGGGGCAATCATCCCTCAAATGTGGTTTACAAACACTTGTGACAAAGATATGTAATGGAAATATTGTGTAAAATGACATTAGTGCACTGAAACTGTATAATTATAATTAGCTGTGAGTAATAAAAACAACAGAGAACAAAAAATAAACATGCAAGTAATAAACTTGAATTAAGAAAAATGACCAACTATACATAAAATGCTTCTTGTATAACTAAATAGTATAAGTATTGTAACATATTTGCTGATACTGATATATCGATAATATTGGTTGACTCATATATCGGTCAGATTCTAGTTTGGACCAACATCCAGTTCTCTTTTATGAGATAGTCCGTCTAAATGTTTAACTGGTTGGCTGCTGTACTTCTATGTGTGAGTCAAAGTGTGTATGTGTGTCCTGTATGTATTCACTCACATATGACGGCAGGTTTACAAAATACAAGTGTCTTGACTGGTGGTCTGAAACATTTGGACCCCCACTGTATACTGTTCATACTGTATAGTGTACTGTAATTTCAGAGGTATTTTTAATGTACGCTGCTGTGCAATATCAGTATTTCAAGTGTAATATTTCTTTCAGTTCAACTGTGAAATATCAATATCACACTGAAGTATATTATCATTCTGTCAACATCAATATTCCTCTCAAGATGCTGTTACTATTTTTCATTTTTTCATATTGTGTGCTTACTGACTTATTATTTATTCTTTATTTTTATTTTATTTCTTTATTGATGTTCTTTCTATTTTTGCTATCCATTTGCTGCTGTAACGCTGTAAAAAAAATTCCCCATCGCGGGACTAATAAAGGATTAACTTATCTTTTTAGAAATGTTAAAAGAAAGTTGTCCGTCTGTAAATATGCCATGATGTTATAGACGCCGTTATATGCCGTCTTAATAGACGCTCCTATTTTTTTATGTTTTTAGCCTAAACGACATGCCCAAGTTGTGAGCAGCACAGATCCCACATAGTTTGAGACTCAGAGATGTGTCTGGTAGGCTATAATTGGAAAGGAAACACTCTCAGGATTCTTGTAAGCGTGTCTGTGTGATTCTTTAACTTACTGAGAAAGAGTGGCAGAGGTTACAATAATGAGGTTGTTTAGCGCCGGTTCCCCTTATGGACAGCCAAACTGCTTAGCGTCATACGTCATACACTGTTGGAAACCTCAGACTATTGGCTAAAAGGTTATCAACGTCATTTCACCGAATATTTCCATTGGCTGGAACAGCTGTCAATCAAACCCACGTTTTACCGTTGTCGTCGGTCACATGTCCTCATTGGTTTCGGAGGCACGTGCTGCCTCATCCAAAGCACTGATTGGCTTGTGTGTGTGGTGTCGTCAGAAGCAGGAGAGGCTAACGGTCGTAAACATCTAGTCACGTGTACTCTGAGCTGGACGTGCAGGTCAGGAAATGTTCCGTGTGTGTTACGTTACGTGTTGGACTAAATACATGGACATATTGAGGAAAGTATTTCGGTTTTATGGAAACGGATTTCATATTTCACAAGAATGGATATTTGGCGAGCTGTATAAAAAGTCCTGAGTCATAAGATGATCGTTGTGGATAAAGGGAAGACTTTTAAGGTATGTAGCATTATAGCTGTTTTTACTTTAGCTTAGTAGCTAGCCAAGCTAATCGCTAATACTATTACGGCTGTGAGCAACCATATAAGTCGTGAGTGGTCTTGAATGAATCAGGGCAATCTAAGCTTTCTAACAATGTACGGCATGAATATACATGTTTAAGGGTTGGTGTTTAAAACATTCAGAAGAACGTGTCGCTACCTCCTAACTTCCGACCCGTCCCTTAGACGGAACAGCGTGTTTTAAGAGGTTGTACAACACTTATCCTTCTGTGTATGACAGTTTGTTTCTTTCTCTACTTTCTCCACAATTTAAAGAAACAGCATCTTAAACTAAATTTGATTTTAAGCATTCTGCATTGTTACAGCTGCAAAACACAATGAAAGATAATGTAAACGTAACAGTTTTTGTAGTCTTTTAAATTAGTTTGAAATTTAACCCTCCTGTCGTCCTCCCAGGTCAAATTGACCCCCTCTGTTTTGACTGTTCCTCCTTTCCTCCCTCCTTCTCTCTTTCTTTCCTTCCCTCTTTCCTTCCATCTGTCCACCCTTCCTCCCTCCTTCTTGCCTTCCCCCTTCCCTCTGTCCTTCTTTCCTTCCTTCCTCTTTTCCTTTCTCCCTTCCTTATTTCCTCCGTCCTTCCTTCCTTCCTCCCTACTTTCCTTCCTTCCTCCTCCCTTCCATCCTTCCTTCTTCCTCCCTTCCATCCTTCCTTCTTCCATCCATCCATCCTTCCTTCTTCCATCCTTCCTTCCTTCCTCCCTTCCTTCTTCCATCCATCCATCCATCCTTCCTTCCTTCCGTCTTCCTCCCTTGACTCGAGGACAACAGGAGGGTTAAATCAGCAGACAGATTATTATTCCTGTAACTGTTGAAATTAGTATTTATGTAGCCTTTGCACTACGAGGTAAGAAAACAAACAAACAAGAAGTCATATCCGCTCATGTATTATGTATTCATTTAAAATGTAAAGTGATGTGAAAGTAAACAGTAAAGTGTGAGAGCTGTCTTCACACAAAGCAAGAAAAAAAAGTCCCATTTGTTCATATATTTCCTTCTTGGATACTCATACATAATGCATCACTGCTGCTGATTTTATTGTCTTGTTTTTCTTTTTTCTTTTTTTTAAAGAAATCTCCATCTCTATTCTCTCTTAACTCAGCTTTAACAGTTTGCTCTCCACTTGAGCTTTTTCACTTTAAATAATCCGAGGGTTTCTTGTAACTTAACGCAACATGAAAGCAGTAAAATGCCCACCGACTGAAAAAGGCAGGCCAACAGGACAGGCATCAAATCTATGACTTTTGTATGACTGATTTATTTATACCAGTTCTCCAGGCTTGAAGGATGATAAAACGCAGTTTGAGGCGCTTTGGTTTGATCCGCTGCTGCTTTTTTTTTTCTTCTTCTTGGTCTTTCACTGCTTGCCGTTTGGTGTTTTTTAGAGCTTTTTTTTGTACTGACAATAGCAGCCTGCTGTGTCTGGAAATGAGGTTGAGAGTGTACCAAAACGGTAAAGTTGCAGGGCTGTAAAACATTAAATATTAAAGGGAGGGGGGGGGGGGGGGGGGGCGCTACTATTTTTCCATTACGTGAGGCATTAATGTGAAAATCCAGCAAGTTAAGTGTTTCAATCATTAGCCTACACCAGGGGTGTTAACCATGCGGCCCGTGGGCCAGAACCGGCCCGCCGAGAGGTCCAATCTGGCCCAGTTTCCTTCTTCCTCTTTTCCTTCCTTCCGTCTGTCCTTCCTTCCTTTCTTCCCATCCTGTCTTCTTTTCCTTCCTTCCTTCCTTCCTTCCATCTACCCTTCTTCCCTTCCGTCCTTCCTTTTCTTCCTTCCATCTACCCTTCTTTTCCTTCCTTCCTTCCTTCCTTCCTTCCTTCCTCCTGTCTTCTTTTCCTTCCTTCCTTCCTTCCTTCCTTCCTTCCTTCCTTCCTTCCTTCCTCCTGTCTTCTTTTCCTTCCTTCCATCTATCCTTCTTCCCTTCCGTCCTTCCTTTTCTTCCTTCCATCTACCCTTCTTTTCCTTCCTTCCTTTCTTCCTCCTGTCTTCTTTTCCTTCCTTCCATCTATCCTTCTTCCCTTCCGTCCTTCCTTTTCTTCCTTCCATCTACCCTTCTTTTCCTTCCTTCCTTCCTTCCTTCATTCTTTCCCTTCTCCTCCTTCTTTACTTTCCTTCCTTCCTTCCTTCCTTCCTTTTAATGATCCGGCCCACATGAGATCAAATTGTGCCCTTGAATGAAAATGAGTTTGACTCCTCTGTAGCTAGGATCATGTGACAAATATGCACACCCACATTTATATTAGTTTTCCTCTTCTCCTCTTTCCTTTGTTTTTTATATTGATGGCTTCATCTCATTTCCAATTAAATTAATGTTTTAATTCCATTCAACTGTTTTCTGTCAGAAACTCACAAAGTTGGAGGAGTTGCTCAAGTAATTTCCCCACTTTAAAAGTTTCCTTTCAATTATAATCCTCAGTGATTCTCAACACAAACACAAGAGTCTCCTGGACAGTTAATAGTACTGTAGGTTTATGTTTGCCTTTTTATTTTAAGTGCTATAAATCAGACTCTAAAGCAGATGCTGCTGTGGAGAAGAAGCCACTTAGACTCAAGAATCACAGCTGTGTCAAATTCACATGAAATTATGCAACATAGCTGCTAAATTAATTAAAGGCACTCATGATTAGGTTTCTATAAAGCATAAATTTAGCTTCTACTGTACTTGACATTACCTGCAACAGAAGTTAGAGCTTGGTAATATGTTCATTTAGAGTTGCATTTTGTTTTTAGCTTGATAAGTTTTATGTTAAAAAAAAAGGTTGTATGTTTTAACTTTTTTGACAGAAACACACTAATTTTTTTCTACTAATGACTCAACCAGGTCAGATTAATGTCCTTCAAAGCCTTGGAAATGTTCCAGCTGTCAGTCATCTCACATTGTTTATGCAGAAAATGCAAATACAAGTTGACTTCAGGAGACCTTTTAACGCCAGAAATAGCTCCACAGCGCAGACCTGTCAGCGATGAACGCTGGGTTTTTTCCTGGTTTCTAACGGGGATGAAAACTCATCAGGAGTGAAACATGTGACAAAGATGTGAAATACAGACTTTAGGGATCATAATCTTGAGATAAAGAAAAAGGAAGAGATTTAAAAGCCTTCCTGACCAGAGACAGCATCGTCATTATGACCTCTTGGATATAGAGATGGAAATGTACTTCCTTCTCTGATGTCCAAAATATGACAAGATAATGGAAACCTTCACAAGCTTATAGAAACCCAAAAACTTACCTGTAATTCTGGGAGAGACTGAGAAGTGATTTATTATTGGTAGCAAAATGTGTAACAGCATATCACAGCCTCACAGAGAGGAAGTAGACTAAAATCTTGTACTTCAAAAACCTGCAGATGTTTTCAAATGTAGTGATTTGCTTCTGATTATTAATATTATACTGTATTAGGCTCGGTTGATTGGACACATTTCAGCAATTGTGGGTTGTTTTGTGTTTTTTCCCGCCCAATTTGAAATGACTTACACTTCTACATCCAGTAGACTAACCTGACATTGCTCACTTAACCTTCACATACTGTTCATATTCCTTAATTAAGCTTTCAGAGAGCAGAAAGAGTTAATGTTTTTAGTTTTTATGAGAAACAACTACATCAAAAACACAATATAATGATCCAATGTTACATAAAACAGGAGAAACTATTCCAACAAATGATGTTAAATGTGAATAATGAACATTTTTGACATTTTGGATTAATATGTGTTGGCTATATGTCCTTCTTTGTATGTTAAGTTAATCAAATTTCAGGTTAAAAGAAAAAAAAAGTGTTATTACTGATCTTAGATGTAAAAAATGGGTCAAATTTGACCCTTAACAAGATCCAGTGTGTACGATTTAGTGGCATCTAGTGGCAGAAATGGAATATATTATATTTTAGATTTAATTAGTGTATATTTACATGAAATAAGGATCATTTTGTTGTCATTGGCCCTTTATATCTACACAGGGAGCAACTGTGCCCCTCTGCTTCTATCAGTTTGCCTAAAAATAACATTGATGAAACTTACTGAGGTAAAAGTTTCAGTTCAGGTGATAAAACATCTGGAGATAAGTGTCATTTTCCACACATCTGGATTCCTGAGATTAATTTATATGATAATTCTACAAACTCATTGTATAACACAGTAATTATAAGTAGACATATATTTAGCATATTTGTCTTTTTTTGAGGATTTCACAGTTACAAGCTGGAATGAAAATGTGTTGCTCTGCTTAAATCTGGTCTGTAACTTTTTACAACACTTGGCATTTTCTAAATAAGCGTCCGCCTCGCATGATACACACACCAGTTCCCGTTCTCTCAGTTTAACTCTTCTAATTACATGGATTTGGAATTTGGATTACGCAGCCGCTGCATGGTGTGTGCTTTTTGGAAGCGGCGCTGGAAAACGCTGCTGGTTTTTTCGGAGGGAGGGAGCGGGAGCGGGGTGGGAGGGGTGGGGGGGCATGGAGAGTGCAGCAGAAAATGTAGGCTGGTTTCTGGCTGCGGAGTGATAATCCAGTGTGGTTTACCTCTATCTCCCCTCGTGCAGGGCTCCCGTCTTTCTCTGCCTCGCTGTGTTGTTTTTCTTCTTCAGGGGATTTGGAGGTTTCAGCCTGGGAAACACACAAATCTGCAAGCTCATGTTTTTATTTGCTCTGGCAGATGCATAAACCCCCCCACCCCCCACCTATACTGTACCTCCCGTTCAGATATATCCCACCCACCCACCCTCCCACCCAACCTGGCTCAGGTCAGGCCCAATCACAAGTGTTTATCTGATATAGGTGGGGGGGGGGGGGGGGGGTGCTGTTGATGATGCAATGACAGAGGGGGCTACCTCACATAATCTACCCCTCTGATTGGTTGTAGATCTATCCAATTGCATCCAGAGGCATCTTGGTCTGCTCCCGTTGATAACACCCGTTGGAAATCAAAAAAACCGAACCCCAGCTAGAGGTCTCTAATCCTGCCATCCAAATCCATTGTGCTCGCTCCCTCCATCCTTCCTGTATCTCCTGTCCTCCTCACCTTCTCCTGACTCCCCATTCTTCATTTCTCCTCAGGTTTCCTCTCCTCCCCTAAATCTCATCCTCTTCTTCATCTTCTTTTCTCTCCATCTCCTGTCTAATCCTGTATATGTAGGTCTTCTCTCCTCCCACTCTTCCACGTTCCTCCTCTCTTACTTCATCACATCTCTCTCTGCTTCTCTCTTCCTCTCTTATTCCCTTCCTGCCTTGCATCAGCTCAGTTCACCGTTTTCTTCTTCTTTGTAATCCCTCCGTTTTTCTCATCCTTACCTCTTCGCTAACCTCTCCTAATCTTCTCCTGCACTCTATCCTTGTTTCCTCTTTAGCTTCTCTCTCTCTCTCTCTCTCTCTCTCTCTCTCCCTCCCTCCCTCCCTCTCTCTCCCTATTATCATCCTCTCATCACTACCATCCACATTCCTCCCTTTGCCACTTTCCCCCCCTCCTCTTTTATTTACTCCATCTCTCTTCCCACCCCCATTATTTTTCTTACTTCCTCCCTCCTATAAAGCTTTACCTCTACACTTGTGCAACCTCCACTCATCCACTTATTTCCTCATCTTCTCTTTCTCTCCTTTTTCTCCCCAACCAATTCTCCTTATCATGTCGTCCAGAATCCGCTTAAGCCGTTCCTTCTGTCTTTTTCTCACCCGACGCCGATACCAGCCAGTCATTTTACGTTTCATTGCCACCTTATTTAGAGCACATTTAACACAATTTCATGCTGAGAAGATTCTTATACACTGCGAGGCAATATTTCTCACTGTTGTTAGAAATATTTCTTTTTATGAGTTTATTAAAACATGAAATGAAAGAAAAGCTGGAAGCCTGTTTTTTTTTGCTTTCTTCTCTGCCGCCGTGGGAGACTTTTTGCTTTTCTTTTTTTTTTTTTTTGTGAAGAAAAATGACAGGTTCTGCCAAGCGGGGTGGTGCAATTAAAATTAAAAAAGAAGGAACATTAGCTCGTCGAGATGGAGGAACAGTGCAGAATCAAACAGCGTTATCTGTTTATTACAAGGCCTCATTATAGCTCCAGGCTTGAGCGAGCTTTCCTCTGCCCACTCGCTGCTATACGTCCACAGCTTCTCATACCAGAGCTCCCCAAAGTGCCGCCCCGGCAAACAATGCTACACACACACACACACACACACACACACACACACACAGAGCTCTGCCATGACTCTAGTCGACTGGTCAGAGGAGAGGAAGATGATGATAAATACAAAGCCAGAGAGTGTTTATGGAGGTTTTATTTGTGTGCTTATGTCCACCAATGAGGGAGAGAAATCTGCAATAAAACAGAAGAGGAGGAATGAGAGAGAAGGAGAGAGAGAGGGGGGGGGGGGGGGTGGTGTTAGGTTTGTGGGTGTTTGTCTGTTTTGAAGGGGAGGGCCGCCGCTGCTCTGCCGCCTTTGAAAACAGCTTTCTCGGATTAGCTCCTTCCGTCTCCTGTGGGAGAAAATCTCTGAAGAGAGAAAAAAAAAAGGGATGGAGTGGGAGGAGAGGACAGGAGAGGAGAAGAAGAAGAAGAATCGGGAGAGAGGGTGCACAGAGGAGAAGGATGAAGAAAAGAGAAGAGGGAGGGAGGGAGGGAATGGAGAGAAGAGGGAGAGAAATGAGCAGAGGCATGAGAGGAGATTAGTGTAAAGAGGAAGACGGGAAGGAAGGAAGAGAGGTAGATAGGTGAGGTTAGAGAAGAAAGGTGGAGGAAGAGGGGGATGAGGGGGATGGTGAGGGAAAGAAATTAGTCAGAAGGTAAAAGGAAAATATGAAATGAGAAGAAACACATGAAGAGAAGGGGAGACATTTTTTAGGATTTAGAGGAATGACAGAGGAAAAAGAAGACAGGAGATGGAGGAGAGCAGAGGTAAAAGAAAGTAGACAAGAGGGAGAAAGGTGAAGAGATGAGGAGAAAGGTAGAGAGACAGAAAGAACTAAACTAGAACTAAATTTGGAGGAGAAAGCAAGTGAGAGGACAGGAGAGAAGAAAAAAGGGAGAAAACAGGACAAAGAATGACAAAAGATGGAGGAGAGCAGTGTAGAAAGAAAGAAAGGATATGAGAAAAGGAGAGAATTGCCCCTCTTTCCTTTTTCCCTGTTGCTCATACGAAATATTTCTACAATGACAGTCATCAGCGTTCAGTATAAATGTTTCCAATAAGTAGATGTGAATGGATGAAAAGAGAGTGGCGGAGTAGATCACAAACCAGACGAGACCACAGGGGCTGATTTCACAAAGATTGACTTTGACTGCAGCTCAGATCTAACAGCCGCAAACTAGCAGCGCTGCAGGCTCAAGCCCATACAGACTGTGATCCACCAACAGCTGCTACATACTGGCTGCTATCGACTCCCATTCAAAATAACAAAAACACTAACTTCTCTGTAGAAATGCTGAGTCAGTATTTCTTTCCGATATGTCATGTTGGTCTCAACTGATTTGAAGACTTACAGTAGACATTGATTGACAGTAAGGCTGCTCAATTAATTTGGGGCCAAATGATTTCAAAGCTAATAAAATCAGGGGGAAATAATTTTTTTGTCATTTTTCCGTTGTGCAACGTTGTATAGAAACAAAAAGCTGTTCATGCATATTTCCGTCCCTCCCCCACAGCATGCACTGTACATATTTTAGACTCATCTTCAGTCTCCTCCCGTTTTGTCTCCCGTGAATGTCCCGTAATTTTACAAGTTAATAATAATGAGAAGAGCACAATAACAAAGGTTTTATTTTGAAAAGCTTAGACAGGAAGCCGCTGCAGCTCTGTTAGTTTGACAGAAGCTGAAACTCACGGTGAAATGTTTTAACTGTAAATAAAAGTGCAGAGTTTCCAGCCTGCGTCAGACGATGCTGAGTTTACTGACTAATTATCAAAAACCAGGAAGTGTTGTGTGAACTATCGTCATGGTAACCAGCTCACTCACTAATATCTCTGCACATTTTCTGCTGTGTAAGGCTGCTGCTTGGAGAGAAAATTAATAAAGCCAATTGTCCAATAAATGCAGCATGTTTCTAAAGTTGAAAAAAGATCATTTAAATAATCGTGATTTCAATTTTGACCCAAATAATCGTGATTATGATTTTTTCCATAATCGAGCAGCCTTAATTGACAGTTTGCTCCCCTGCTACATAGCCCACACTGAGTCGGAGTATCGTTGCAATGTTTCTGTAAGTTTAAAGTAACTTGATTATGATCCTGTTAGCAGCTCTTGGTAATTACAGATGCAACAGACCAACACTCATGTCAGAGCTCAATGTGGTCAAATATGAAACTCTCAACCACACGGAGGACAATGAAACAAAAAAATACAAAGCAATCCTCCATCTGCACCTTCAGACAGCAGCTTACTCCTCTGGGCAAATACAAAACAAATCATTGGACTCCTCCTGTCCCCCCTGGAAGACACACACAGGTCTTACTGCCACAGCAGAGCCTGCAGGATAGTTAAAGACAGTACTCACCTCTCTCTCCATCTGTTTACACTGCTGCACCCTGGAAGACGCTACAGGGCCCTGAAATGCTGCACCCTGGAAGACGCTACAGGGCCCTGAAATGCTGCACCCTGGAAGACGATACAGGGCCCTGAAATGCTGCACCCTGGAAGACGATACAGGGCCCTGAAATGCTGCACCCTGGAAGACGATACAGGGCCCTGGAAGACGATACAGGGCCCTGAAATGCTGCACCCTGGAAGACGCTACAGGGCCCTGAATAGGGCTGCAGCTATCGAATATTTTTGGAATCGAGTATTCTGTCGATTTTTTCAACGATTAATCGAGTAATCGGATAAATTAGACTTTTGTGTTTTTAAACACATATATCAATAGTGTATTATGCAACATAAAAGGCCTCTAAAAATAAGCAGCCAGTTGGCTATTATTCCTTACTAAAAAAGGTTTTTATTTACACTCAACATAAGATAAAATACGTTACGTTACCTTTTAGAGGTTCCGACTTTTCTTTTCAGGTGTTGCAGCATTGACGAAGTGGTATTGTGATAAGCTAGGTCCGCTTTACAATATACACATTGTACTACGTTCTCTGCCTTCCGAAGCTTAAAGTGGTCCCAAACTTTTGATATTTTCTGCCTTTTCCGCACAACGGTATCCTCGTTTTCTGCCATTGTGAGCAAGTTAGAGCACCGCCGTAAATATTTGAAATGTGCGTCAGTAATTGCAGTCCGGGGGAACAGTGATACTGGAGCCGTGCAGTGCTGTTGTGTACAATGTTGACGTGATACGATAGCAGCTGAATTTTAAATAGACATAATTTGGTGACATAAATTAAACAAAGCCTCGAGGCAAAAGAAATTGCCTCGAGCATTTTTTGTACTCGAGTTACTCGAGCACCTCGAGTAATCGTTGCAGCCCTAGCCCTGAAATGCTGCACCTCCATCCAGACTGAGGAACACTTTTTATCCTTCAGCCAAACATGAACTGAACTCTCACCCCAAAATCCCCCTCCCTCCCTCCCTCCCTCCCCCATTACCACCACAATGATCTGAATATGAATAACCATGGAGTCAATGTGCAATATCTGCATATGAACTTTAGCCTATCTCTTCCTTTAAAGCACTTTACCCCTTTTTACAGCACTTTATTATCATATTTTAGCTTAATTAATGGTTATTCTATTTTATGTGAGTGTGGGTTGAGCAGTGAAGTGAATTGAATAGTTTTATTTTATGAGAGAGGGCAAATTTTGTTGTCTGTGAAAATGCAATGACAAAAGCATTCACATATTCATACGTTAAGTTACTCTTAAATTAACTCATAAATTAAGCAATAAATTGAAACCATTTTTTGGTGCAAGAGTGTTTACTGACTTGATGATTGTCGTGTAGTATGGACAGATGGTCCTGCATTTAAATCCCAGTGTGGCTGTTTGTCACATATTTGCAACTTTTTGTATTTCCAGCTCCCAGTGCGTGTACAGATGGTAAAGCCAGAAGAGTACATACGGTTTAAGCATGGCAGCAAGATTGCTTTGCACTATCTGCTCCACACAGACACTCAGCTGGTACTGCCCATGCCTCCATATATTAAAAAAGTCACTATATTTACGTGCTTCAAAGGTCCTTCCTTCCTTCCTCTTTTTGTCCTTACTCCTTTCCTTCTTTCCTTCCTTCCTTCCTTCTCTCCTAAATTCCTTCCTCTTTTCGTCCTTACTCCTTTCCTTTCTTCCTTCCTTCCTTCCCTCCTTACTCCTTTCCTTCCTTCCTCCTCTCCTCCCTCCCTCCTTACTCCTTCCTTCCTTCCTCCTCTCCTCCCTCCCTCCTTACTCCTTCCTTCCTTCCTCCTTTCCTCCCTCCCTCCCTTCCTTCCTTCCTTTTCTCCTAAATTCCTTCCTCTATTCGTCCTTACTCCTTTCCTTCCTTCCTCCTTTTCTCCCTCCCTCCTTTCCTCCCTCCTTCCCTCCTTACTCCTTTCCTTCCTTCCTTCCTTCCCTCCATACTCCTTCCTTCCTTCCTCTTTTCCTCCTTTCCTTCCTTCCTCCTGTCCTTCCTTCTGTTCTTCCTTGACCTGAGGACAACAGGAGGGTTAAAAAAAGCCACTTCTATATTTGCGGTCCTTCAAGGAAACAGAATTTATATTTATTAAACATTAATAATATTAATAATAATAATAATAAATACATTTAATTTGAGCTTCATAGTGATAGTGTTACACACAACATAAAGAAAATAGTCATAAAGGTTAAATATTATATTTAACCCTTGTGTCGTCCTCCATCTTTTTTTGGCTGTTCCTTCTTTCCGTCCTTCTTCCCTCTTTCTTTAATGTTTTTCCCCTCCTCCCTTTTTCTTTGCTCCCTCCACCTTCCATCCTTCCTTGCTTCCTTCCTCCCTCCCTCCCTCCTCCTTTCCTTCTTCTCTTCTTTCTCTCCTAAATTCCTTCCTCTTTTCGTCCTTACTCCTTTCCTTCCTTCCTCTTTTCATCCTTACTCCTTTCTTTCTTTCCTTCCTCCTTTCCTCCCCCCTCCCTCCTTACTCCTTTCCTTCCTTCCTTCCTTCTCTCCTAAATTCCTTCCTCTTTTTGTCCCTACTCCTTTCCTTTCTTCCTTCCTTTCTCCTCTCCTCCCTCCCTCCGTCCTTACTCTTTTCCTTAGGCATTAATAGTAATAATAATAAGAAATACATTTAATTTGAGACACACTCTTCATTCATAGTGAAAGTGTTACACACAACATACAAGAAAATAGTCATAAAAGTTAAAAATGAAAAAGCCTTCCTGGAAAGAAAGTGTTTTTTTATTTTTATTTTTTATAAAGAGTGTATGGTCTGTGCTGCCGTCAGATGGTTAGAAAGGCTGTTCCACAAACGCGGTGAAGCAGAGCAGAAGGCTGGAACCCCCATGGTGTGGAGCTAAGTACTGGGAGCCCGAAGGAACAAGCTGCTGTCAGATCTGAGGGTGCGGGTGGAGGATTGTGGTGTGATCAGTTCCTGGAGGTACGGAGGCTCATGTTGCAGGACTTTGTAGTGAGTCCTGAAGGAGACAGGGAGGCAGTGCAATGAAAACAGAGTTGGTGTTATATGTTGGTGTATTCACAGTCTCACCAGGATTCTGGCAGCACTGTTGTGAAAGTACTGGAGCTTTTTTTTGGATGCTTCTGCCAGGGATCCCTGCGAAGAGCGCATTGCAGTAGTCCAGTCTGGAGGAAGTAAAGGCCTGGATATGTTTCTGTGTATCTGACAGGGTTAGAGGAGGGGAAAGGAAAGAGATGTTTGTTGAGATAGTACAGAGAGGTTTTGCATAGATGTCTTGTTTCCTTCCATCTTTCCATCCAGCCTTTCTTCCTTCCTTCCTTCCTTCCTTCCTTCCTTCCTGTCTTCTCTTCCTTCCATCTGTCTTTCACTCCTTCCTTACGTCCATCTGTCTTTTCTTTCTTCCTTCCTTCCTTCCTTCCTTCCTTCCTTCCTTCCTTCCATCCATCTTTCCTTACTGTCTTCTCTCCCCTTCCTTCCATCTTTCCTTACTGTCTTCTCTCCCCTTCCTTCCATCTTTCCTTCCTCCCTTTCTTTGTTTCTTTCTTTCGTTCCTTCCTGTCTTCTCTTCCTTCCATCTGTCTTTCACTCCTTCCTTTCTTCCATCTATCCTTACTGTCTTCTCTCCTCTTCCTTCCATCTTTTCATCCTGTCTTCTCTTCCTTCCTTCCTTCCTTCCTTCAATCTTTCCTTCCTTCCTTCCTTCCATCTGTCCTTCCTTCCTTCCTTCCTTCTTTCCTTCCTCATTCCTTCCTTCCTTCCTTCTTCCACAGATACTCGTGTGCCAAAATATCACAAATATCGTGTGAGGGCAGCAGTGGAAAATACTAAACTAAAGAAACTGTGAAAATACATAACTGTTCATCAAGGGTGGAGATAATCGTTCATTAATCGTAATCCAGGTTAAAAGTTCAATTAATCAAGATTTAGATTTTTGCCATAATTGCCCAGCCTCTTTCTTTATCATAGATATCACCATGATACTATTATTTTACTTCTTTTTTTCAGGCTTCAGCTACAGCCAGTCAAGAATTCATGTACAGTTTAAAACCCCACTGTTCAAGTCTTTAAAGTAAAACTAACACTGCCTTTGATCAGCCTTGAGCTCCGATATACTATCTGGGACAAAGTTGACCTGCCAGGTGCTGTAATGTGATGTGAGGCGAAGGATGGACAGATTGAATGATTTTGTGTGATTTATTCAGCAGACAGGTGTAGCCAGTCAGGTTTTTGTTGATACTGATTCAGCTGTGAGGATGAATTAGGTCTGTAACCTTGAAACCGCTGAACTGCTGGCATGTGGAGCAGGATAGTGTGTGTGTGTGTGTGTGTGTGTGTGTGTGTGTGTGTCTGAGAAGGCATCTTTGATTTCCACCATTAAATATTAATCAACATTGTTAATATTTGATGGAGCGCCCCACCTCTCTGTGTTTTTGGAGGAGATCCACTCCTCTGTAATTTTGACTTCATATGCAATTCTCTTTCTCCACTTTTTGTCCCGCTTCTTCTTCTTCTTCTTACTTGTTTTCTTGTCTTTCTCTAATTAGAACAAAATTTGATTATTTACCCACTAACTTTCCATTTATCTCTCGCTGTCTCTTTACTCTTAGCCATGTTAGCAGTGTGTCGATCTAACATTTTGATCCAGACTAAAATATCTCAGCAACTAGTGGATGGATTTTGACATTTTGACACTCACACTGAAGAAGAAGATGAATCCTACTGACTCTGATCTCAAAGGCTACCATGTACTTCAAACTTGTGTTTTTTTTTAGTGGAAAGTCTTCACAAATGGATGAAACTTGGATGATATTACTTGAAATGTTGTACACACATTTATTTTACTCTCAGGATTAACTGCAATCCTTTACGTTAACATGGATGTTAACCAATATATCCACCAGGGGGCAGCACAGAGTCAAAAGTTTATGACAACAACAAACTCAAAAACAAACACGGCGACTGTGGACGAGATATTGATAATGTTCCTCTTGCATAAAAGACAAAAACCATATGTTTAACCTTCCTGTCGTCCTCCCGGGTCAAATTGACCCCGTCTGTTTTGACTGTACCTTCTTTCCTTCCTTCTGTCTGTCCTTCCTCCCTCCTTCCTTCCTTCCTTCCTTCCTTCCTTCTTTCCTTCCTTACCTTCCTTCTTTCCTCCGTCCTTCTTTCCTTCCTCTTTTCTTTTCTCACTCCCTCCTACCTTCTTTCCTTTCCTTCCTCCCTTCCTTCTTTCCTTCCTTCCGTCTGTCTTTCCTCCCTCCATCTCTTTCTTTCCTTCCTTCCTGCCTCCCTCCCTCCCTCTCTCCTTCCTTCCTTCCTTCCTTCCTTCCTTCCTTCCCTCCTTTCCTTCCTCCTTCCTTCTTTCCTCTATCCTTCTTTCCTTCCTTCCTCTTTTCTTTTCTCCCTCCGTCCTATCTTCTTGCCTCCGTCCTTCCTTCCTTTCCTTCCTCCCTTCCTTCTTTCCTTCCTTTCCTCCCTTCCTTCCTTCTTCCTCCCTTCCATCATTCCTTCCTTCCATCTTTCTTTCCTTCCTTCCTTCCATCCTTCCTTCCTTGATGCGAGGACAACAGGAAGGTTAAAGTTTCTAACTAACTCACAAAACCTTTCCTCAAAAAGGTCCTCCATTGTTATTTCTTCTTCGTGTCTCACTAGAGCTACGTATCGAGTAGTGACAGCAACACTGCCCCCCCCCCATGGTTTCCGGTGGTACTGCTCCGTTTGGTCCGTATCTGTAAGCTTTATGGAAACGTGCAGAAATACGGAGGAAATGAATGCAGAGCACGGACAGAAGGCTCCGTCTGTATCCGGATTTAACATTAAGCATAAATGGGCCTTTATGTAACTTATTTTGCTGCAAAAGACACACACAAGCTGCTTTAACATGTATTAACTAGACTGCATCTTCATTACTGATATCTGTGTGGCCATATTGCCGAGTTAAAGCTGTAATTTAAGTAATTTTTTAACTTGTCAAAACTCTAAAATTAGATATCTGTAATTACATTTTGACTAGTACGGTTTTAATTACTGTGTATGAGGTTTCTCATTAAATAAAACTTTACAATTATGACTTGTTGAAATTCTAGTTTCAGATGTCTAAAATTTAATTTCGGGTAGTCATAATTTCACTTCTCGTTCACCACAAAGTCCTTGATGATAAGTTCTTTCTATTTTATTATTTTCTCAGTTATTAGCAGCAGCAAACAGCATAGTTTCTACTTAAACTGTTCAAATGCTTTACTGGGCCAATATCCAATGGGAAGCCAATTGGATTACTCATAATGATGTATGAGATATCGGCAACTATTATTTTGAGTACACTACAGATACTACAGATATCTCTTAACTAGTCAAAAGATATTAAATTACTCATTAATATCTGTAATGTTTATTCCATATAGTCAAACTTAGCTAATAAATGTTTAACAGCTTCTTATACACACTTCTGCTCCTCGCCTCTCCTCCTCCCCTCTCACATCTGACCCAGTTGGAACTGATGTGTAAGGGCTTCACAACAATGAAAACCAACCTGAGAAGAGAAGGTCGGGGGTATCAAAGTGGGATAGGAGGGCGTGTTGGTGGGGTGGGGGTAGCCTACCAGAATAATCAAAAGTCTAATCTTGCAATCTCTTGCTCTACATTTTGATCTTTAATTCTGGGTCTCCTTCTTCTTCAAAAACAGTAGCACCTCAGGCTGGATGCTGGATGCTGTCTGGGTTGTGCTGTATCTGTGTTGTTTGTGAAGTTGTTCCGATTAACATAAATGCAGAAAGAGAATTTGAGAAGAAACCACTGAAAGAATTAGACTTATATTAATCTGCTCTCCCTCTGTGAATTTTTGCCTTTTAGCTCATCTGTCTCCGTATTCACACAAGTCGCTTTAATATTTTAGAACAGAGACCTATTCTGCCAAGTTAGGTGCTGCCACCCGCTTTGAATATGATCACTCCATTGAGATAGTGTTAACAGTGGTTATTAACCTCCATAGATATGATTTAGAAGGAGCCTGCTACACCTGCTAGTAGCTTCAGAAGGCTGCTATCATCTATTCATATGGTATTTGTAAGCTGGATCACTGCAGGGACGACCCATGGATGAATAAAGAGAACTGGATACAGATATCAGAGGCAGGGCCGCGTTCATTCTTATGAAAGCTGCTCAGTGGCACATCAAGCCAAAAAATGTCCTTCTGGGTTCGTTCTTTTCTTCTTTGCTTCTGCATCACTGGGCCCACAGAGTCCAGCGTTGGAGGCGGGGTCTCGTTGATTCCTATGAAAGCTGCTCAAAGGTGCATGAAGCCAAAAATGTTCTTCCTCTTCCGCTTTGCTTCTGCAACGCTGGGCCCATGGAGCAAGAACACTAGCGACTTCATCTGGCCGAAACGGCTCGTAATGTGGTCGGACCAAAGAGATCAAATTCTTTTAGTGAAACTAGTCATTTCATAGAGGTTGAAGAAATGTATCCACTGATTTACAGACGTCTCTTTCACAATGTAAGTCTATGGGGAAAAGTCTTTTTGGTCCCAATAGCATCACGTGATGTTGTAATTACACAGTTCGACACCATGTCAAATTGGTTTCAAAGCCTGTCGCTCTTCTTCAGGGCTTGGGACAACCTCTACGTAGAACTGTGTCCTCATCATGTGACTGCCATGTGACAAACAAGATGGCTGCCGTTCCTTTTATTACCAGTTGAAAATGTTTTCAGATAGTTTTGGTGTTGAAATGCATTGTAAGTGAGAAATATCCTATTTATTTTCATTATCTTTATTCAATAAATGTATATAGTGTTTAGTTTGTCGGTTATTTGGCATATTTTTTAAGGTCTCACTAGGTTGCTATGGACACAACCCTAATTTTTTATTATATTGTTGGGCACAGGGAGAGAGAGAGAGAGGGGGGGGAACAACATGCAACAAAGGTCCCTTGCCGTAGTCGAGTCAGGGACGTTTCATTTATGTGACATGCACGATAACCACTAGGCAACCAAAGCGCTCTGTGTTGGAAGTGTCTTTCATGCCTGATGTGGAGCTGAGCTACACACACGCTGAGCAGAGAGGCCGTCCTGTCCGCTCTGGCCTTCGGTCAAGCACACTGACCTGCAGCTCTTTGATGCATCCATGACACAGAGCGATGTAACCTGGTCTCTACACTACGAGTCCCAACCTCACACTGTGTGATATTATTATTGGCTGGTAGCTTCACATCCACTGCACAAAGCACGATGCCTAGAAGTGTCCTGAAAACTACTAAATAATAGAAAATCCAGGCAGAGGGCAGAGTCTCTGTAGATAAATACACTGACTCACACTTCTAGTGGGTCATAAGTGATGATTGAGAGAGATTACTTCTATATGAGTCTATATATTGCTTCTTTCTCTTAGGTATACTATTCAGGATATTCCTTTTTTAAAGTACGGTTAAGTTGTTTGGTGTGGTTTTATCGTGTTTCAGAAACATACACAAAACCCCAAACTCCTCCTCAACCACCCCAACATCTTTTTAAAATATCACTGCATCATGTGAAGCAGGTGTATCCCACTTCTTACCTTCCTCACACACTGCTAGATTTAGTTGTGACCAATAGGGGGCGGCAGTGCTACACTGAGCTGTTACTCCCCCTCCGCTGGCATCTGCTGAGTGGTGAAAGCCAGCACAGAGCTCAGACTGATGAGGGAATAGACACAACCCAATCCTGTCTGTTTAGTCAGAATAAACGTACTGAACTACTGAGAGAGGAAAAGTGCAAAGAGAGGAAGAAAGAAGAAAGAGAGAGAGAGAGATGAGAAGAGTATAATAGTGAGGATAGAGAAAGAATGGGGATGAAGAGAAGTGAGAGTAAGGAAAAGGAGTGGACTAATATTGGACTAAGGGATTGCAGGGAGGGAGAGAAAGAGATGGAACGAGATGAAGACACATTTAGGAAAGAGAGCAAATATGAGAGGATGAAAGATAAGGAATAAGATAAAGTAGAAGTTAAAAGAAAAGAAAGAGCAAAGAAGACAAAGAAAGGCAAAAACATGAGATGATAACTTTTCCATCTAGCTGTCGAATCCTATCTTCTCTTTCTCCTTCCTCCTCCTCTCATCTCTATCACATCTTCCTCTTGCTTCCTCTTTCCTCACATTTCTCTTTCTTTCACCCTCCCTTCTTTCCTCAGTTCCTCACTCCTTCCCCTTCCTTCCTTCCTTTTCCTTCCTTCCTTCCTTCCTTCCTTCCTTCCTTCCTTCCTTCCTTCACAAACTCTTCCCTTATCTCCTCTCTTCCTCTTCTCTTCTCCCTTTTCCGTTCCTTCTCACTTCACCCTTCTACCTCTTCTGCTCCTTCCCTCCTTTCCCCTCCCTCCCTCCTTCCATCCCTCCCTCCCTCCTCCCTCCCTCCTTCCATCCCTCTCTCTGTCTCAGAGCGCTGGAGGTAGACAGTAATGACTGCTGTGACAGATTGCAGCAAGTTATCAGCCTCCTAACGCTGCTTTACAGAGGACAGCTCGCCACGTTCCCTTCATCTAGATGGAGGGATGGAGGAGGAGGAGGAGGGAGGGAGAGGTAGAGAGAGAGAGGGAATCATTTTTACTCCTGATTATTTACCTTCTTACTTACTGTCATCCTGCATCCTGTCTTATTCTGATTCTGCCTGTATATTTCAGTCTTTACCTCTATTTTCTCCTCCTGTCATCCTTCCTTTTCTCTCTATCCATTTCCTTATCGTTCTATTCCTCTCATCCAAATTCAATCTTATTTGTTTTAATCATTTCTTGCTTTTAAGACAAATAGAAGGCTAACTCCAGGTCTCCATTTCCGTCTTTCTCTTTATCCTTGTTTCTATCTCCATCCCTCCATCAGACAGCGATCAGTGGAAACCACACTGGTGTCATCCCAGTCAGCAAGAGTTAAATAAAGCACCAACACTTCCCCCACTGTGTCCACTCACACCAATAATAGATGGCAAGACGAGAGAGAGGGAAGGAGAGATGAGGAGGAGGAGAAAGGAGGAGGAGGACAGATGGATAAGATGCACTATTGTTGGAGAAGAAGGGAGAGCAAGAGGTCAGGATGATCGCAGAAAGGGAAGGAAAATGTTCAAAAAAGAAGTGACGTTTCACTAAATGATTGACTGACTGTGCTAAATTAAACCTAGGATGCTCACTAACAAAGACTACAACATTGTTTCAGTACAAAATAGGTGATGGGATGATGGAGGTAAAAAAAAAAAAGGGGTAGCACCAGAAATCGAAACTAGGATTATAGAGCTAGGAAATGTGACACAGGTAGGGGGGGAAAAAGTTTCATTAAAGTTATTGTTGCTTCATCTCTCCCCCCCTGTGGTTCCTATGATGAGAAAGGAGTAGTAGACAAGGAGATGGAAGAGGAAGGGAACCAAAAAAAGCCTTGGAGGTTGATATTTGGTAACTGAGGAGTAGACTATTTCCTGAGTGTAAGATGAAATAATTCGACTAACTTGAGTCTAAAATTGATTAAATTAGATTGTAAGAATCATTGAGACGTGACCGAAGTTTGTGTAAGTTCATTCAAAGCATTTTCAGACAGAGGATCTGAAAGCTTTGAGACTTTGTTTTGATGGTGAAGGAGCACAGAAATGTTGAGGACGACATCGTTAAAGACCGTTAAAAGTAAATTCAGACATTTTCTTCTAAACACATTAAATAGGTCATAAATGTATTTCTAAAAAAGGTGTAAAAAGCATTTCAACCATTTAGATTTGAATTGTGGAGCTAGGCTTCACAAACTGTGTTTCAACATTTCTGTGTTCAGGATTTAGTGATTAGCATAAACCCGCCCCTGCTGCTGTAGAGGTATAAATACATTCAGCACACACTACTACTACTACAGTCTACAGTTAGCCAGTTAGCCGCTAAGCTAGCCGCCGAGTTAGCCACGGAGCTAGCTGCCGAGTTAGCAGCAGAAAGCTCTCAGACCTAGCGTCTATGTTTCTGATAGAGGTGGTGACTTTGATTGACAGGTGACACTTGGTAGGGGGCGGGGAGCGAACTCATTTCATATATTTGGCGATTTTTTTAATCATTCAAATTTGGCAGGGTGGTTAACAACACACTTTTCTGTGGTATGTCAAACTCAGAACACATATTTATTCTTACTCGACATGGACTTTAACTATTAAGATAACTATATACAACAATGCTTTGGGAAGAAACACTGCTGGGGTTCATCTTCTCACTGCGGCAACAATGGTGTCAGTTTATCGTAGTTTCCTGAACACTCTACCTGAACACCACTCTCTCTTGTTTTGGCTCCTTCACCACAGAAACCCACAAGATGCTGGCAGCCTCATTAACATTGTGTTAGACTCTGGTAAATAGCGTGTCATCTCCGGACCACTCCAATCTTCATGCTTTGGCAGTGTGAAATTTAGCCGGGTTCATCGACTCCTTTTATACGGTTGAAGGGGCATCCAATTTGCTGACGAGTACACTTCATCTCTCAACCCAACCAGAGCTCTTTAAACATGATGGTCTTCACCCTAACCACACATGATCCCACCTTTTGTCTACAAATATTGAACTAACTCTAGACTCCTGTAAAAGTCATGCAACCTGACGCCCCTGTAAGTCTCATCTCTCATCTCGTTGTTAACCCTTTTTAACTCCAGTTCTGTTAAATTGAGCAATCACTGTTATATCCTCACTAAACCTAGTTCTCCAGTCTTATCTATTGATGTTAACTCCATTTTTTCTAAATCATCATGATTAGTAGGAACACACAAAAGAAATGCTTAATTCACTGTCATCCTGCTGCCAGACTTAAAAACTTGATTGCTATGTCTTGACATGAAAAAGCAAGTCTTGTAAGCCAAAGTCTCACCTCAATTTTTCCAGTTCTTTAAGCTCTTTTCAACACTCAATCATTGTCATACAAATCTTTTATTAAAGTCCATGTAAAGTAAGAATAAATATGTGTTCTGAGTTTGACATACCACAGAAAAGTGTGTTGTTAACCACCCTGCCAAATTTGAATGATTAAAAAAATCGCCAAATATATGAAATCAGGCTTCAAAGTTGTGTAAAAATCAGCCTCTTTCTCTGCTCCCAAACGCTGTGGGTGTGCCCGCCGAGTCAGCTGAAACCCCGCCCCCTACCAAGTGTCACCTGTCAATCAAAGTCACCATCTCTACCAGAAACATGGACGCCAGGTCTGAGAGCTTTCAGCTGCTAGCTTGGCGGCTAACTGGCTAACTGTAGACTGTAGTAGTAGTGTGTGCTGAATGTATTTATACCTCTACAGCAGCAGGGGCGGGTTTATGCTAATCACTGCCAGACTTAAAAACTTGATTGCTATGTCTCACCTCAGTTTTTTCCTTCCATCTGTCTTTCTTTCCTTCCTTCTGTCCTTCTTTCCTTCCTTCTGTCTTTCTGTCCTTCTTTTCCTTCCTTCCTTCTCTCCTTCCTTCCTTCCCCTTTTCCTCCCTCCTGTCCTTCTTTTCCTTTCTTCCTTCTGTTCTTCTTTTCCTTTCTTCCTTCCTTCCTTCTGTCCTTCTTTCCTTCCTTCTGTCCTTCTTTTCCTTCCTTCCTTCTCTCCTTACTTCCTTCCCCTTTTCCTCCCTCCTTCCTTCCCCTTTTCCTCCTTCCTTCCTTCCTTCCTTCTTTCCTCCCTCCCTTCCTCCCTTCCTTCCTTCCTCAGTCCTTCCTTGATTTGAGGACAACAGGAGGGTTAAATAGCAGCAGTTTCACAGTGAGAGAGCTCATATGACTCGGTTTGACAATCCCGTATTATAATCGGCAGTGATTCCTTGAGCTTCACCGGAGTCATCAGGTGTGCCCTCGACACTTCCCAGAGGAATCACCGCTGACACCTAGCGTACCTTTCGCACCCCCCTCTCCACTTTTACCCCTCTTGCTGCTCATCTTGCTGCCCAGTTCTTGTCGTTTCCTTTCAGCTGGAGGCAGCTTCTATGGCAGCTCCTGCCAGTGACTTGAGAGCCATTAAAAGGGGCCTGTCCTCTTAACTCCTATCCCGTTCAGCAGCCTGGTGGTTGACACACCTGTGAAACCCCCCCAGCCCACCTACTATTTAAAAATATTCACACATATTCAATATTGCATCATCCAGGCACATGAAACTTGGAATATGTATTCCTCTGTTTGCACGCTTTTAACCCTCCTGTCGTCCTCCCGGGTCAAATTGACCCCGTCTCTTTTGACTGATCCTTCTTTCCTTCCTTCTTCCCTCTTTCTTTGCTCCCTCCTCCTTCCATCCTTCCTTCCTTCCTCCCTCCCTTCCTCCTTACTTTCCTTCCATCCATCCTTCCTTCCCTTCCTCCCTTTCTCCTTTCCTTCCTTCCTTCTTTCCTTCCTTCCTTCCTTCCTTCCTTCCTTCCTTCCTTCCTTCCCTCCCTCTCTCCTTACTCCTTTCCTTCCTTCCTTCTCTCCTAAATTCCTTCCTCCCTCCCTCCCTCCTTACTCCTTTCTTTCCTCCCTCCCTCCTTACTCCTTTCTTTCCTTCCATCCATCCTTCCTTCCTTCCCTTCCTCCCTCTCTCCTTACTTCTTACTCCTTTCCTTCCTTCCTTCTCTCCTAAATTCCTTCCTCTTTTCATCCTTACTCCTTTCCTCCCTTCCTTCCTTCCTTCCATCCTTCCATCCTTTCTTTCCTTCCTTCCTTCTCTCCTTACTTCCTTCCTCTTTTCCTCCTTAATCCTTTCCTCCTTTCCTCCCTTCCTTCCTTCTGTCCTTCCTTGACCTGAGGGACAACAGGAGGGTTAAATTCCTCCTACACTATAAAAAGAAAGTAGAGCTACAGTAGTTTAATAATATCATCACAGTCAGTTGTGTAAATATTGAAGGAAACTCATTTGCTTGTAAGAAAAATGGTTGAAAATGAGAAAACGTTAAGAAAATACCTTCTCCACATACCGCTCATGAATTTGTTAATGCTTTTATGCAAATCCTAGCGATTGATGTGCATTTTGCCTGGATTTAAAATGACACCTTTTACACACTGGAACCTCTGTCAGCTGGATATATTGAATAATGATGAGCCTCAGATGGTGATTTTTCCTTTCACCTCCCAAGTGAATGTTTCATGCATTTTTTTTTTTAAGGAAATAACTTCTCATTTCTGTGCAGATCAGCTCAACACTTAATGTCCTGAATTTGTTATCCTTTTAATCCCACGGCAGTTCATTCATTTCAAATTAGAGAATCTGTTTCCGCTGCATAATTTGTGTTGCCGTGGACGTGTCATGGGTGTGATGCATGCAGATTTTACTCCACTTACGCATGCATAGAAATAAAAAATAAAAGATCTGAATGTTTTGTGTATATTTATGAGGCAAATATTTGGGTTTCACAGGTCATTCTCTGGTCATTGTCTATCCTGGTGGCAGTAGGTCATGACCTGACTGGTTCAGAGTGGTTCATCTCTGGGTCTACTGAGCTTAGCTGGGATATGCAGCTGTTTTGATAAGGCTGGCTGTCTCCCATGGCAGCAGAGATCAGGTGGAGATATGCAGTAAAGGTCAGACTGGTCTCCTTGTAGGATGGATAATAAGTGACCTGTGTATAGACGACAAGACTTTAATTAACGTTAGTCAGCATAGTAGCTTGTTTGTAGTTCAGTAACTAATTAAGGTAAAGATGTATGAAGAATAACCTTAATTTGGAGGGAGAGAAAGTAAATAGTAGTAGATTTGGTAAAGGGTTTAATACTATTTTTAAGCAGTAGACTGCAGAGTTGAGTGGCATTGGACAGTGTTTTTTTCACTTGTTATATCGTGTATTTGCCGAGGACAATGCATATTAATGGACAATTGGTGCAATGACGTCTTGTAAATATACCGGGTTTAGCTCAAGGCTAATTTCCACCCGTAGTCCTCACATTAAAAGACAGACGGACATACCATAAAAACAAACAACAACTTAAAATATAAAAAAATAAATAAAAGAAGGCACAATGTTAGCAGCAATTATACCATAGGATTAGGCATGGGATGATAACCGTGTTCAAGGTATAGCTACCGCGATTTGAAAAAGCCACGATAACCGAAACCGCCAAATGTTCTGTCGTACCGTTCCTAAGGTATGAGACGTTTTTTGTCTGGTCAGAAGAGGAAGGAAGTAAGGAGAGAAGGAAGGGAGGAAGTAAAGGAGGATGGAAGGAAGGAAGGAAGCAAGGAATGAAGGAAGGAAAGGAGTAAGGAGGGAGGGAAAGAAGGAAGGAAGGAAAGGAATAATGAGGAAAAGAGGAAGGAAGTAAGGAGAGAAGGAAGGAACAAAGGAAAGAAAGGAGTAAGGGGGGAGGGAGGAAGGAAAGGAGGAAGGATCATGGAAGGAGGAGGGAGCAAAGAAAGAGGGGAGGAGGGGAAGACGGAAGGAAAAATTAAAGAAAGAGGGAAGAAGGACGGAAGGCAGGAAAGAAGGAACAGTCAAAAGAGAGATGGGGTCAATTTGACCCGGGAAAACGACAGGAGGGTTAAATGAACATGTCTGTCTTTATTTTTCTTTGTTTTAGGAACATTGTAGAGCTGTAATCGCAATACCGCAATACCGTGAAACCGTGATATTTTTGCTTATGGTTATCATACCGCCAGAATCTCATACCGGCCCATGCCTACATAGGATACAGTAAAGGATAGGGTACAGTGAAGAATAAGGGCTACAGTAATACTGTATGAAGTGCTAGTCAGTATGTTATTCATGGATGCTAATTTGGTGGGACAGTAACCATTCTTTAAGATGTTTTTTTAAATGCAGTAAAAGTGGAACTATCTCTGATCATAGACTGTATAAGAAATGGACGTAACATCCGTGACGTCACCCATTGGTTTGTGGACTGCTGCTCGGAAGCCAATAGTATCGAATCTAGGCAGCGACATCTTGAAAATTTCAGGTGCATGCTGGGAAGAAAAGAACACGGATTCTACTTATATGGACATGAGGCGGAGTCATGAAGGGACGTATGGGCGGGACCAACGGCGGAGCGGGGAGGCTGCGATTGGTTGCGAGGGCTGGATCTCGAGGACATTGGTCAATCAACCTGTCAATCACAACGTAGCCACGTAGCTTGCTTTATCCTCAAATATAAAATCAGGGAGGCCAAAATGTCACAAATGAACATCATACTGCATTGAAGAAGGCTTTAAACTAGCGATTGAGACCATAAACACATTTTGAAAACGTTTACTGAGGTTAGAAATCAAGTGAGAAGTTGGTGAATTCTCCATTGACTTGTATAGAGACGGTCGCCCCCTGGTGGCCTTTTGATAGAATGCAGCTCTAAGTTACTTCCGCATTGGCTTCTTTTCAGAGGACAGGAACTCCCCGCCTGTCTCTGATCAGGGTTGGAAGACTATTCCAACATGCACTGCCCTTGACAGTTAATGAGTTTTGGCCTATATGGCTACGTCTGAACTGCACCTCACAGTCCCCTCTGGAGGCAGATCTGGTGCTGAGTGTGTTGTCTCTCCGTTCCTGTGCTGTAATTCTGTTCTCCTTGAATGAGCTACAATAGTAGTAGTAGTAGTAGTAGTAGTAGTAGTAGTAGTAGTAGTAGTAGTAGTAGTAGTAGTAATAATAATGATTGTAGGAGCCTAAATGTAATTTGAGTTAATATTCGGATAATAATTTAAGTTCATAGGTTAAATGGTGATTTACGTTTATGCTGATTAAAAAAAAGAGCTATTTACAGTATTTACAGATTTAAAATGTTGACAGTTTGCATTTACAGTAAGTCAGAAGTTAATAGGTTAATTCATTGCACTTAAAATATGTGTGTGGATCATTTAAAATGTTTCTCACCTGTATTGTTGTCGTGATATTTGGGAGTAGGCTACGTTGTGGCTTTCTAGTCATTTTGAATATTCGGGTTAGGGCAAGCATGAAGTGGAGCCACACAGTTTTTTGACCTCTCTACCTCCTTTTGTCTC